>JAQFVV010006725.1:0-422620 GCA_028023455.1 Epiperipatus broadwayi | reverse complement strand
TGTTAGCACAAGATGGCACTACTATATGGAGAGTTTTGCTGTATTTTTGTTAATGAGTTTTTATTTTGACTTGTTGGAATAATCTCAACTTCACTTTCTAAAAAACTTTCCTCACTTTCTGTTGGGCTTGAAGATGATTTTTTTTCAGCGTCAGATTCTTCTTCAGTTTCTCCTGGTTCATCCATTTCTATTTGAATATTTTCTTCTTCTTCTTCCACATCACTTTCTAAATCAATTTTTGCCAAATCCTAAATAAAATAATGAATAATTATATAGTGTAAATAAAGATATATATATATATATATATATATATATATAGATAGATAGATAGATAGATAGATAGATAGATAGATAGATAGATAGATAGATAGATAGATAGATAGATAGATAGATAGATAGATAGATAGATAGATAGATAGATAGATAGATAGATAGATAGATAGATAGATAGATAGATAGATAGATAGATAGATAGATAGATAGATAGATAGATAGATAGATAGATAGATAGATAGATAGATAGATAGATAGATAGATAGATAGATAGATAGATAGATAGATAGATAGATAGATAGATAGATAGATAGATAGATAGATAGATAGATAGATAGATAGATAGATAGATAGATAGATAGATAGATAGATAGATAGATAGATAGATAGATAGATAGATAGATAGATAGATAGATAGATAGATAGATAGATAGATAGATAGATAGATAGATAGATAGATAGATAGATAGATAGATAGATAGATAGATAGATAGATAGAAAAAAAAAAAAAAAAAAAAAAAAAAAAAAAAAAAAAAAAAAAAAAAAAAAAAAAAAAAAAAAAAAAAAAAAAAAAAAAAAAAAAAAAAAAAAAAAAAAAAAAAAAAAAAAAAAAAAAAAAAAAAAAAAAAAAAAAAAAAAAAAAAAAAAAAAAAAAAAAAAAAAAAAAAAAAAAAAAAAAAAAAAAAAAAAAAAAAAAAAAAAAAAAAAAAAAAAAAAAAAAAAAAAAAAAAAAAGAGACAGACAGACAGACAGACAGACAGACAGACAGACAGACAGACAACAACAAAATAGATAGATAGATAGATAGATAGATAGATAGATAGATAGATAGATAGATAGATAGATAGATAGATAGATAGATAGATAGATAGATAGATAGATAGATAGATAGATAGATAGATAGATAGATAGATAGATAGATAGATAGATAGATAGATAGATAGATAGATAGATAGATAGATAGATAGATAGATAGATAGATAGATAGATAGATAGATAGATAGATAGATAGATAGATAGATAGATAGAGAGATAGATAGATAGAGAGATAGATAGATAGATAGATAGATAGATAGATAGATAGATAGATAGATAGATAGATAGATAGATAGATAGATAGATAGATAGATAGATAGATAGATAGATAGATAGATGCATACAAATGTGTAACTTTTTTTTTTTTAAAATGTTACAGTGTTTATATTCATTCATTTAACTAATTAAAACAGATTTACAAAATAATATCAATAACAATAGATTTTACATTTTAAAAATATAATTTATTATATCAAATAATATACTATGCAATATTTGGAATAAATATTGAAAGAAAGTATGTGAATAAATGCAAAGATATTTATTATATATTCAAATAATAAGTAGAAATCTCTCTCAATAATTTAGGAGAAGCAAATTATCTTATAATGGTAGCAAACCATTAGTTTCATCAAATCATTCTTAGCTCAGTTTAACATTGTAAATTAATTTGTGGAGGAAATTATTCAAAATTACTACAAACATCATGTTCAAATCTTAAATAAAATTCAAATGTACTAAAACATAATTAAATACAAATTATACTTAACATATAAATATATAACTGTATATTGATAATTATATAATTTTTCTCAAAATTCACAATGAATTAGCATCTTAAAAATCTGGTATTAATCCTTTAAATGTGTGCACCACTTGATGGTGTTGTTTCTTTGCAAAATCATATAAAATGTAACATTACTGGGCCAGACTTTAATTTTACTATGTATTTTTGACTTTAATTTTACTACATATTTTAATTGTTTTTTTATCTTTTTTGTTATGATTATTGTTTGGTTAACTTTTTTTTTTAATAAACATTGTCAACATTTTTTTTTTAATTTTTTCATAATACAGACATGGCTTGTACCTTTTAGAGGGCCGGCATTAATTTGATTAGGTAGTTGGAATTGTTTTTGGTTTTTTTTTTAACATGTTGTTACAGTTAATTTTTGGTTCAACTTTTTTTTGATAAACATTGTCAAGCTTTTTTTTTTTTTTACTTTTTTTATAATCCACAGATGTAAAATGCAACATTAATTTGATAAGGTAGTTGAATTGTTTTTGGGTTTTTTTTAGATGTTGTTACGGTTAATTTTTTGTTCAACTTTTTTTTTTTTTAATAATCATTGTCAAGCTTTTTTTAAAACAATCCAGACATGCACACACATATAAACAAAAAAAGAGCAATCAAAACTGTTTTGCTTTTTGGAAAAATTGTTTTGCCTTTTTATTAATCAAAACTTGAAATCAAATGTTTTTTGGGTGTCTTAAGGTTAATTGATTTTTTTAAAATCATGATTTGTTATGAATCCTTCAGCCATTAAGAAAAAAATAATGCTTTTCATAATGCAAAGACACACCCATCTAAACACTAAAACAGCAATGAAAAATGGTTTGTTTGTTTTTTCTGGTTTATTCATGAATATATGAAAACAAAATTTCAAGTGAACTATGAACAACAACCAAATAAAAAAGCCAAAAAAAATTTGTTTTTACAAGTTTCTAAAGAAGCTGCTGCTGCTGCTGTGGAGGATTGGGTCTCACAGACTTCTCTAAGAGGATAGCCAGGAAAATGTCTTCTTCCTTATGCAGATGTTGTCAAATAAATTCTGCCAGATAGTTGTCCAGCAATTTCCTGGCAGTTCCACATTGTTTGTGGTTTTGCCATTTCAACAGGCGCCAAAGATGCTCGATGTTTTGTATGTGAACACCCATGGTCGGGTACACAAAGTTGTAATGGTGGTTAACTGTCAGGTGTTGAAATCCTGCAGCCTGCAGATCTACAGTCTTGTAGCCCCACCAACAATCAGAGTAGATAATTGACTCGGGTTTCACATAGACTTTCAGGGCCTGCATAAATGTGGATGCTGATCAGGAAGGAACAACTGTTAGAAAACATTCCCCACTATCACAACACACACCCCATAAATCCACTGCTGTGGAAGAACATGGGCCTGGTGGTTTTTACAATGACTCCACATAGTCTCATCCACCTCGACAATCAAACCTGGCCCACCTTGATGGCAAGGTCTGGCTTCCAGGCTCTCAAACAGCTCGTCATTCCAATACAGGGCAGCATTCTTGGACAAATCAAGCTCTGAGTGGATCCCTTCAAGCTGCCAAAGGGACGTAACAACAAATTTGGCCAAGTTTGCATGTGAAGTCTCATTTCCACATGAAATACCATGTTCTTCATAAAATGGCTGCAGAACACATAACTTTCTCCCAGTTGCTGACAACAGAAGCTGAGTGTGGGGCATTTTTGCAACATCACCAAGTAATAGGTGCAGTCTAAGCGATGCTAATGCAGACAGCAGATGAATTTGTACAATTGGGTTGTTTTCTCATCCTTGGTGTTCGCCTTAAGATGTCGCTACTTCTAGGTAAATTATTAGAAATATACCGTTTCACCGGCCTTCACTTAACCAAAGAGTAATTTTTCTATGTTATAAACACAGAAAAGTCCTCATGTTATGTTGGATGGAGGAGGCGGTGACAGAAGCCAACACAAAGAGACTTCTTTCTATGATAAAACACAGAAAGAGTTCTTGACGGCTGCCGGTTATGGCTTTTTTCTATGCTAAAAGCAAAGAGAAAGAAATGCCTTGATCGGCTGCCAAAGTAGTCGATTTTGTTCATCATTTTCTCATAATAGTAGAATATCTATTCTCTCTGTAGTTTCGGGTAAGAGTGTGTGTATTTGAAGCGGTCATATTTTTTTAAAATTTGATAAGACGTCTATTTTTTTTAATGTGTTGTAACTTACTTTACTGTTGTAAGTTTAGTAATAATGTCCTGAAGATTCCATTACGAAGGAGTAACCCTAAAAAAATGCTTTTAAGGATGCGAAAGGAAAAAAAATTAAAGGATCATGCGAAAAGTACCGTTTTCGCAAGAATTCCTCCATGACCAGTTACTTTCGCTATATATATATATATATGCACAAACAAAAACAACTCAGTGTCTAATTATTAGTAAATACTTGTCCGAAAAATAAAATTAGTCGGATTTTTTTTTTTTGTTAGATTTATTATTTCAAAATAAGATGTTTTTATATCTACACACTAACAAAAACAACCCAGTTCCTGATTAATTATTGTCTTTAAAAAAAAAAAGCAAATTCAACGAGGTTTGATTTTTTTCAATGGAGTCTTTGAATTACGGTTTGTTTGTTTTTATATATACACAAGATTTACCAAAAAAAAAAAGAAACCCACTTTCTTATTAATTTACTGTCAAAAGAAACGCGAATTAGTCGGCTATCATTTTTAAATTTAGTATTTCAATAACGGTACCCTTTTTATATAGACAGACTTAACAAAAAACAACCCACTTTCTGATTCATTACTCCCCCCCCCCAAAAAAAAAAGAAAACGGAAATTAGTCAGGCATCATTTTTCAATCGAGTCTTTTAATGACGGTACTTACTAATAGTAGTCGGGTATCAATTCTAAATTGTAGTATATAAATTACGTTACTTTTGATAGATTTAGAATAATGTCTTGCTTTTTTAATAAAATGATTAATTTACTCTTGACCAAAAATACCGTAACTTTAAAAAAAAAGACACAAAGTCCAAAAAAAAATGAGAAAAAGCCCCGTAACTTTAAAGATACACACACACAAACTCAAAAACAATCTAAGATTAATAAACATTGACTTATTACATCTTGCTTTTGAATCAAATTATTGATTTACTCTTGCAAAAAAAAATACCGTAACTTTAAAAAGACACCTAAGTCAAAAAAAAAAATTAAACCAACTTTAGACACACACACAAACTCAAAAACAAGATAAGATTAATAAATATTTACTTATTACATCTTGCTTTTGAATAAAATTATTGATTTACTCTTGCAAAAAAAAAAAAAAAAAGACCGTAACTTTAAAAAGACACACGTAAAGTCAAAAAAAATTAGAAAAACACCGTAACTTTAAAGACACACAAACTCAAAAACAAGATAAGATTAATAAACATTTACAAAAATGAAAAAAACTAACATCATATAATAGTATTAGTTAGTAGAATATTTTATTACAAATCTAAAAAATCAGATCTTTTTAGATCAAATCGATCATTTAGGTCCGTCCTGGAATCGTTATATGTATATGTTTTTGATTAGCATCAACGCTATCTTAAGGCGAACACCAAGGATGAGAATACAACCTACAATTGTAAGCAAATATTCCAGTTCCACTGTAAATCTGTTCCTGCCATCGAAGATGTTCCATTTGTAGCAGTAATTGGTTTGAAAGCAGCAGAATAACCATGTTGACAGCACTGCATGTCATTTATTTCTGAAGCCAAAAGCATATGACCGTGAAAGATATCTGTTCAGAACTGGGCATTAGCCATAAAACAGTAATAGAATGAACCACTGGTCTCAGAAAACTATGCCATGCAAGTCTAACTTCTAGATTCTGCCATCAAATTAGTGGTCCTGGTTCGATCGTTGAGATGGATGAAACTATGTTTAGTCGAAGGAAAAACCACCAGGGTAGGATGCTTCCTCAGCAGTGGGTCTTTGTTGGCATATGTCATGACACCACCGAATGTTTCATCACTGCCATTCCATCACACTCTGCTGCTACTCTTCTGGAGACCCTGAAAGCAAAAGTGAAGCCAGGATCGACCATCTTCTCTGACTGTTGGAGGGGCTACAACAGTGCAGAGCTTGAGGCATTAGGTTTTCATCACCTAACTGTGAACCACCACTACCACTTTGTAGACCCAACAACAGGTGCTCACATCCAGAATGTAGAATGACTTTGGGGCCTTCTGAAATCTCAGAACCGCTAGGAGCATGGAACTAGACAGCAATTACTTGACAACTACTTGTCAGAATTTATGTGGCGATCGATGAATAAAGGGAAACATATATTCCTCTATCCTGTCTGAGATGGCTATCCCCACAACAGCGGATTGAATGTGGACTAGAGGACTTTATGTTTTGTTTTGTTGTCAAATACCAGTAATTTGGACTGTATGTTTGTTTCTGCTGTTCAAAAAAAAAAGGCATTTGATCAGTGATGTATTTTTTTTGTTTTGTTTTTGGTTATTGTTTGTAAACAATATTGTGTTGATTTGGAGAAGTTTGTTTTGGTTGAGACAAAATTGTGGGCCCAAAACCTTTCTATTTGATCCAAATTAATAAATAAAAAGCAAGGGTGAAAAAAAAAACCTTTTATTGGTTTGAAAACTACACAGTTGTTTTGTTTTATTATGTAGAAAGCAATAGTTAAGTGAACCAAAAATGTATCAAAAAATGTCTTAATACGAATTAGATAAAACCAAAAACATATAAAAATATGGTTTTTGTTGTGCATCAAAATTAAAAGTTGTTGTTTTCTAAAGGCATCGCGGAGTAGTAGCAATCAATGAATCAACCCCCCCCCCATAAAGTTCAAATTTATGTTTAAAAAATAAAAAAGTTGTTGTTTTCTAAAGACAAAATTAAAATTAAACAATTTTTTTTTTAAAATGCAGGAAAAAAAAAGTTAAAGTAATCTATCAATTAATAACAAAAAAGGGGAATGATGAAAATTTGTCAAAAAACAGCGATTTAAAAATAAAAAAGTTGTTTTTTCTAAAGACAAAATTAAAATTAAACAATTTTTTTTTAAAAAGGCAGGAAAAGAAAAAAATTATAGCATTGAATCATTTAATAACAAAAAGGGGGGATGATGAAAATTTGTAAAAAAAACAGTCAGCAATTTAAAAATAAAAAAGTTGTTTTTTCTAAAGACAAAATTAAAATGAAACTTTTTTTTTTAAAAAAAAGTTATAGCAATCAATCAATTAATAGCAAAAAAGGGGAATGATAAAAATTTGTAAAAAAACAGTCAGCGATTTAAAAATCGCGTGCCCTGAAAACCGTACATCGTATTGTTTTTCACTGCCAACAACGCCATCAAGCGGCCATGCCCAACTACGTTATAATTACCGAATAAATTTATTAATAACAATAAAAAATGAAATTAAGGTCTTATAGAATAAGGGTTCTGGTTTTGAAAAGTATACAAAATTATATACACAATGAAAGTTTTACATTGATTTACAATATTTCTTAATAAATGAAAACATTTCAATTAACATAAAATTACAAAAAAATGATTAAAATTTGCACATATGTTCTATTTGACAAACATTGACATATATGCACACACATAAATATGCAGTACAATTGATTATATTACAGTTGTCATATAAAATAATAAATACACAATTAAACCTTTCAGTTGTATATAAAAAAATATTACAAATGTTTAAAAATGTATGTATATGTGTGTGCGCATGCATTCGCACACTGACGTTATATATTTTAACTTGTTACAATAATATTGAAAGTATATAGAATAATGTTGCTTAATTCTTTTTTTTTTTTAATATAAATTTCTTGACTGGAATATTGTTGATTGATTTCTATAAAAAAATGTGTTTTTCCATCAAGTTACTCTTAACTAATTGTAGTTTTCTTTTTATTTTTTTCCTTTAAAAAAAACCCAGTATAGTCAATTTTATGACAGGTCACTTTTTTATTTTTAATTAATTATCAATGCTTTTAAACCAATTTAAAAGATTTGCTTTTTCAATTTTAATTCAAACAAAATTATGCTTGCATTTAAATTATATATTCGGTTGTCTTTTGATAGCCGTTTAAGGCCACTTGATGGCATTGTTTATGTGTTAAAACACATAAAAATGCCATTTCCACAGCCTACACTTATAGCTAAGAAAACAATTGTGTTTATCTTAGCCATTGCAAGCCACTTGATGGCTTTGCACAGAAATATTACGGCCAGTTTTGTGCCTCGTGACACTTTATGCGAATTTGAACAATTCACTGATCACTACCGTATCATCTGAAGGTGTTTGGATTTCAAGTGGCCAAAAGTTTTGATATCTCTATATCAGAGTAATTTAGTTGCTATTTAAATCATGCAGTCTGATTCATTAAGAATTATCATACCATCTCCACCCTTCCCTACCCAATGTGGAATTTGCAAAATATTGGGAAAGGGTAAGACTGAACACATTTCAGCCAAGCTCATGCGAAAACTTATGCTTTCATGAGAAATTATACAAGACAAATAAAATGGCACACAAATTGTGCCACTTACCAATGTCAATCAGGCTCCTGCATTCCATTCCTAAAAATAAAATATTAAAAATATAGCAGGAAAAAATAAAAGGATCAAAAAATGTCATTAATAGTAAGGGCCATATAGAAATTGTGTAATTAAAATCACCGTACAGCCAAAAAAAAAAGGCACTGTATTTTAAATCTGAAATAAGCAAACATGTAAAGACTGAAGTTTTGATGTTATTGTAATTTTTTTTTTGTGCTGGTGTGTTGAAAGTGTTAAAAAATTGTAATTAATAGGGAGATTTTTTTTAAAAAAAATGGCAAAATAGACATCGCATAATAAAAATAAAGCCAAAAAAAAGTAAGTCGCCATCTTTTTCTTTTTTAAAAAAAAAAAACAAAAGTTGAAAAAGTCAAAAGTTTTGATCTGGGGTGGGGTGGGGGGGGTGGGTTGAGAAATACTTTGTCTTCACTGAGACAAAAGATAGAGTCCAAAGTTATTTTTTGTTTGTTTTTATTTTTTAAAAAAAAGGTAACAGAAATTGGTTTTAAAAATAAAAGTTTTAGTACATCAGCAGTATGCCAAAAAAATGTGGCCTATTTTTAAACAAAAAAGAAAACAAAACTTGAAAAAGTCAAAAGTTTTGATCTTATTTTAATTTGGGGGATGGGGTGGAGGGGGGTAGTTGACAAATACTTTGTAAAAGTTATAGACAGAAGTTATTTTGGGGTTGTTTTTATTTGATTTCAAAAATAAAAGTTAAAGCCAAAAAAAAATCTTATTTTAATTTTTTTTGGAGGAGTAGGTTGAGAAATACTTTGTCTTTACTGAGACAAAAGTTATTTTGGGTTTGTTTTTATTTTTTAAAAAAGGTAACAGAAATTGGTTTTAAAAATAAAAAAGTTTTAATATATCAGCGGTATACAAATAAAGGCAAAAAAAATATCACCTTATAGGCCAAAAAAAGTGGCCGTATTTTTAAACAAACAAAAAAAAAAGAAAATAAAACTTGTGTAATGATATATAAATATGTCGTTACATTAATTTAAAATAAAAACTTAAAAGTTCGCAAATAAAAGTAAAAAACTAAACGCTAAAATTAAAATGTTTTGTTAAACGTATATACATTTGCACAGATGCCAAACTTTAAATTTTTTTTTTTTTAAAAAACAAATAAATAAGTATTTGAACGTACTTTTTTATAAAAAAAAGTACAAGATTTAAAAATAAAAACAGGTATTATTTCTTGTAATCTGTAAATGGAAATGATTGTTTATAAATTGTTTGAAAAGCAAGCTAGCCTTGGGCTCTTGTATAATTAAAATGATCTGATGAAAGATAGATAAGAAAATAAAGAGAAATTAGCTTGACCAATGGAAGCACTAAGCCTTGGCTCGGACCCTAACGAAAGTGATGGATTAGTGACATTTTGTTGATTGAATCCGTGTGGATAATATAAAAAGGGAAATAGTTTTTTCTGAGAGTTCCAGCGTTTTATGTTTGAGAGATGTGGTAGGATGCACATACCACACTCTATTTAAAAAAAAAATGAAAAGACTGTGATACCTTGAACCAGCTATTGCCATCTCCAGAACATTATCTTCCAATGGAGGCGTCGTGGGAATTAAAAGCAGAAACCTGGACTCTTCTACCGTAAGCTATATGGACATGAACTCTAAATTTAAAAATAATTAAGAACTTTCATTCAAGCTTATGAACTTCTATCTGACTTTTTTAAGTTTAAAATCAAATTAATAATGTTTAATTTTATATGTTTTCCGATTGATAAAAATCATTTCCATTTTTTTTTTCTTATTGTATAAATTATTTATTGTTTAAATTTTAAATGATGAAATTTAGGTTGGGTATAGACGTTGCATAGATTCGTTAGCGGTTGATTATGTTGAAGTTTTCACATTTGATTAGAATATATAGGTCAATGATGTTAATGCGGGCATCTAACGATGAATGCCATGGGGCCTTGTGTATTCCCTTTTGCAATTGACGTTATCGATGATTTTGTATTTTGATCGATTGTGTTTAATTTGGATGTTTTTGACCGTGGAATCTGTGCAGCCGATCTATACTCAACATTTTAAAAACAAATTTATAAAAATAATCTGTGCGAACGTATTTAAAATGTTAAATTTAAGTCGGGCGTGAATGGCTATATAGTTTTGTAAAGTTATATTAAGGGAGGGTAATCTTAGGTTATTTATTTTGTAGTTGAATTGGTTCAATGGATTGGATATATTTGTGTAATTGTAGATGTAGTATGAGATCCGCTATGGGCAGGATTATATATATATATATATGCCACACACCTTCTGTTTGCCTATGGATGGGTTTGTAAGACGGCAAAGGACTGCAGTCCATTCCTATGGAGTTTTATGTTTACTGTTCTACTCGCCAACAGATGTGACATTCCTGTTGGTGGAGAGACAATGTCTTCTCTAATTCTACTTACTGATCAGATGTACATTCCTGACAGTATAGTATTTTGTGTTGTCGTATTTTCATGCTACATTGAATACATAAATGTATCAGATGGATTGGCGCCGGTTTGATTGCGAAATTTGTTGCCTAAGGTTAAATCAGGGAAGAATATTTTCTTTTCAAATGCAGATCTATGTAGTCTATTCATACTCGACTATCTAAATAAAATATTAAACTCATTGAAACTTAGTTAAATGTAAAATTAAAAGTTAATATAAAAATCTAAAATATTAAACTTATTCCTCAAATTAGAATGATTTTATATGTGCGTAAATAAATATTTTTATGTGTTAATTTCTGGCAGTGGCTTTTATTTATTTATATTTAAGATATAAATTAAGATATAGATTTTTATCTCTGCGTCTCTACTGAGCTAGTGACTTGGGCTAACGATCTGAATATTTAAATAAAGTGGAATCTTAACAGCGCATATCTGCCTACTCTATAAATTTTTCTAGGTTTAAATGCCTAGATGGCGCCCTGGTAGTTGCAGATACGTAGATTCGATCTTCACTTCGTTTTCGATCATTATACTTGAAAAAGTTAAAAGTTTTGATCTTATTTTAATTTGGGGTGGGGAGGTAGTGTATTAAGAAATACTTTGTAAAAGTTAGAGACAGAAGTTATTTTTTGGTTGTTTTTATTTTTTAAAAAAGGTAATAAAAATTGATTTCAAAAATAAAAGTTAAAGCCAAAAAAAAAAATCGCTGTATAGCCAAAAATACCCCCCACTAAAAATGAAATATTAAAAGACGTAGTAAAAATTGGAAAGATCAAAAAAAGTTGCCATATTTTTAAAATCATGGCCCGGTAACTTTACATTTTATTGTTTTAACACATAAACAACACCGACAAGCGGCCGTGACCAGCTATCAAAAGACAACCATATATTCTTCTTTTAATGAATATGAAAATTATTTCTTTGCAAAGTATATATGGCAAATCATCTCTCTTTTAGACTTTTAACTCAAGCAAATTTTACTTTAAGTTACCAAGCTAAAATGTCTTTTATAAGAAATATTAAAAAAATACAACTCACTGTATATACATTTATCTGTGTTTCTCTGCATATAGACACAGCAGCATACATATAATTACTTCTTTATTCAGCTGGTGTTCCTCTTAGGCAAGTTGTTTTTTGTCAATCCAGGCAAATATCAAGTAAAAGTATGTAATTCAGGTATGGTTGGCTTTCTCCATTCAGCAGATGGTTCTCTAGACTTGGATTTGCTAAGTTTCAGGTCAGCAAGCTGTTTTCCAGAACACTTTTAAGGCTATAAATTACAAATAATCTTGGCCCTTTTCCTCTATATGAATTCAAACTCCACCAGTGAACTGTAGAGCAGCTATTTCCTTGCATTCTTACATCCTCATGGCAGTTCTCTCTATAATTCAACTAGCCATCTCTAGCCAACTTCATAACCAGCTCTGCAATTAGCTCTTCTGTTAACCATTTCTCAGAGCGAAACTTTGCAGTTGGCTACTGCTTAAAATATTAAAACCAAACTCTTCTGGCCAACTCTTACAAAACTGCAAGCAAAAACTAACTGATATTTTTTATCAGTCTTTTTATAATCTTAATAGGGTCAGGTGGTAAAAACAGGGTGTTTTCAATCTGTCTAATCCTTTTGAAAACAAGCTTAAAAATTTTATCAAAGTGTGATTGGAAAAAGTTGATTTCAATTAATTTTAATCCTTTGGAATCTACATACATGCTTTTACTCAGATAATAGAAATTTACAAATTAATTAATAGATTTCAAAAATAGATATTTTTATAATTATCAGAAAACATGCTTATTTTTAAATTTTCAAAATCAGAATAAAAATATTAATTTTTATTTATCAGATCTTTTTTTAAATATTTAATTTTATAATAAAATATTATTTTAAATCAGTTATTTACTTATTTATTTTTTGATTTCAATAAATGTAGAACTTTTCCTTTCAACTTTATATATAGTGATGATCACACATACTGTGATCACACGTGTACATTTCATATACATATATCACATAATATTAAATGTGAGTTTTATATGTAAATTAATACATAGAAATTGGATAAGAAAAGTAGGAAAGAAAAGAAATTTATTTTAAGATAGTGTCAATTTATCAAAATGATGTAGTTGAGGAATGCAATTAAAAGCAGAATCAATTATAGTAATTAAAAAAAGTGAAGGAAGGGAAGCGAACGAGATTCTTATCTTTCACCTTCCAAAGTCAACTTTTTAAAATTTAAGAATAGTAAAGTTAAGGGAATATTAAAACAGGATCATCAAAGTAGATGATCAAGTCTTAAAGGGAAAGTAAATAAAAAAGGGTTTAATGATTGTAGAATTAACAATCATAAAATTCAGTCGTAGTTATAAATAAAATAAACAGATTTATAAAAAAGATAAAGATCGTCTCTTCAAACTACACATTTGAATGTATGAAATATATGTATAGCTATATAAAGGAAAGGAAGATAGAGTGTAAATAAAAAAATTATTTTATTAAAAGAGAAATGGAAAGTAACCAAAAAAAAAAAAACCAATATTCTGGAAGTAAATAAAAAAAAGAAATAAAAAACAAGAAGAAAATTTATGTATTTTATGAAAGTAAAATAAAGGTGTGAAATGTATTTAATGACATTCCAATGAAACAATAAAAGAAGATAAAAGGATTCTGGGACAATTAAGTAAGAAGTTGTGAAGGAAAGGAGCCATGTTTTAGTTCTTCTAGAGAGTCTGCTGAGCTGAAAGACAGATCAATTTGAAAGCTGTTTTATATATAACAAAATGTACCAAGAATTTGAAGCATCGAGAATGCAGGGGTAAGGGCCTCAATTGGACACCCGTTGATCTATGCCTGCCTCGGGTGTAAAATCATCTCACCCATGAAATAACAGTAAAGATAGCACCTGCCTGATGGTTCACCTCCCCTGTCATTGAAGCTGCAAAGAATACGATAGAAGTAAACTGCATAAAGGAATCCGAGCCGGATCCCAAGAACTACCATCTCTCCAAAAGAAGTGGAGTAATCCACATGATGGTTACCATTTAGTCATCCAAGTCCAGAAAAACCTAGGTAATTAAATTTTAAATATATCACGCGGGTATACACTTTCTTAAAATGGCCACAGAAATTAAAATGCAATTGCAACTGTAAATCTTAGTGAATCAAATAATTAGTAGGTTTTCTTTATCAAATAATACGTGGAGAAAGGGACTCTAAGCTCTAGAATATCTACATATAAATTAAGAACAATTATCATTTAGGGTGAAGGGTTAAATTAAATGTAATCTGTATTATTCTAATGATTTCTTATTTTATGTTTTAAATATTATATCTTAAGTGTGTATTTAATTTATTGTATTAAACAGTATTTATTAATGAATAGCTCTTTACATCTCATCTTTCTTCCTCCACCATACTAATTAGAATGATATACCCATAGGGTTTATCAAATACTAAGTAGACATTAATTCTAGTAAGAGGTACACATGTCAATCTGGTACAGTAACATTAAATCTCGTAAATTTTATAAATATTTCAAGCACTGGATTGTTTCTTTGAATCATTCTTATGAATGTAGTATCCAGCAGCCAAGAAGCGTCTGGTTGGGAAAAATAATACTGGAATATTATATTTGTAATCTCCATGTTTGATCAGGAATATAGACTTACCTAATTAGTCTATATTTGCTTCTTGCTTGACATGACAGTTGTGTCGAGTAATGGTTAAAGTGAGAAACTTTGTTTATTACGAGACAAAAATGTAAAATCTGTTACATTTGGGGGCCAAGCCAGGATTGATTTGTGTCGATAGAATTTTGTTGAAAAAAATTGTTTATATACAAATTAATTCCAAAAAAAAAAAATTGACTTGGTGAGAAAGCGAGGATGAGAGGGAGAGTTTTTTCTTTGCTTTATAGTTCGCTATCTATGTTTCGAAGTCACATATGTAGAAGAAAAGAGAAGGGAAGGGGGATAAATTAACTGTATAAAAATCTATTGAAAGTTTTGTTATATTTACTGTTAAGGTAAAAGAAAAAGAAAAAAATTCTATTTAGATATCTGTATACTTAGAACGACAGAATATATATGTTATCTTTACGTACTTGCGATCAAATAAAGAGAAATATATTGAAATCTAATATAAATTGGGAATAGATTTAAAAAAAAAAAAATTTTATCGATAAGTCATAAATATAGTGAGATAAAAGTATATCAGTGCAATCAAAAAAAATTATATACGTGTCTTATTTCAAACAGTCATAGTGGGATAGAAATTATCGATAAATCCTAAATATAGTGAAATAGAATATATTAGTCAAATCAAAATAAATTATATACGTGTCTTATATAACGACCGAATATATATGTTATCTCTACATAATGGCGATCAAATAAAGAGAAATATATTGAAATCTAATATAAATTGGGAATAGATTTTGAAGATTTTTTTTATCGATAAGTCATAAATATAGTGAGATAAAGGATATCAGTGAAATCAAAATAAATTATATACGGGTCTTATTTCAAACAGTCGTAGTGGGATAGAAATTATTGATAAATCCTAAATATAGTAAAATAGAATATATTAATCAAACCAAAGAACCTATGTACGTGCGTTATTGTAAGGCGTTGTAATAGAATAAATTTATCGATAAATATATATGTAGTAAAGTAAAGGGTAATAGTCAGGAAATTAGACATATCAGGGAGAGGAAACAAATCTAAGGCAGGTAGGCAAAGTACGCCAATCATAAAAAAAAAAGAAATTAAATTAGCAAATTGAATAAAAGGGTAAAGGATGAAAGAGAATCAGTATAGTGGAAATATATAATAAGGATTACTTCATAAACATAAAAGCATATTCATGCATACGAGAGCAAAAACAAAGATGGATGCCCAAAGTGATGGAGAAGGAAGTATTAGTAGTAAAGAACAAGCTGAACAAACCGAAGATTTGAGTAATGATAGGGAGATGGAAAATAGTAATGAATACAAAAAAGGATATAAGGTAGAAGGCAATGACGTGATGAATATGTTAAAAAAAATATTAAAAAATCAGCAACAATTTTCCAAAGAATTAAAAGAAAGAGAGAAGCAACAGGAAGAAGCGAACAAGAATATGCTGAGAGTTGTGAACAAATAACTCAAACCGTCAATCAAAAAATTGAAGAATTACGTGATAATTTTAGACAAACCACTTGTCAATTGGTGATCACAAATAAAAGATTGGATAGCCAAGCTGAGTTACTTGAGAAATTTGAGCAACGAATTATGGGAAAGTGGGATAGTGCAGCGCAAGAGATCAGAAGGGAAATAAGTGAAAGGGTGACTGATGTGGAAGATAGAGTAAAAGTAGTAAGCCAGGAAATAGAGGATTTTCAATTAGAGAAAGGGAAGAAAATTAAAGCGATTAAAGATGAAAACGAGAAAGTTATAGAAAATCTACGATTGGATGTCAATCAATTAGCAGTAGCAATAGAGAAAATAGGGTCAAAAGCAGAGGAAAGGGAGAGTGAATTAGAAAATCTAGGAATGAAAGAAAGAAATAATAATAATCAGAAAAGCACCAACGAATGCGTGCCAGCAAGTAACTGTAATCTTATCAGTAACAACTTGGCTACAGTTAATCAATTTTTGAAAATACGTGTTTTCTCTGGTCATCTAGGGGAGAGTCCCATGGAGTACCTTAACAGTTTGGAAAGGTATTTTATGCTGAATAAACTACATGAAGAAGCCATGGTTGCCATCGCATGCAGCCATTTGCAGAGTGCTTCACAAGCATGGTGGGACTCATTGTTCATAAAATCACCACATTTATGGGATATAAGGCAGCATTGCTCACCAGCTACTGGAGCGAGGAACTCCAAAAAAAATCTGCGGCATGAGATCTCACAAAATAAATGGAGACCAGGAGAGCCATTCTCTCCATTCTTTCGTTGACAGGTGGCGAGACTACATGCACTGACAGCTAACCCTCTGTCAGAGAAACAAATTATTAGAATTGTCAGACATAATTTTCCACACAATGTAGAGCAGATTCTTATTGGCACTGAAAGACAAACTGTTGAACAAGTCGCCAAACTGCTCAATGCATTTGACAGCACAAGGTCTAACAATAAAGTTGGCAATAGGGAATTCAAAAAACCGATTAAAGATACGGTGGTAGACGGAGGGCAATCTAACCATCAACAAAGCTACTGGGAAGGCAAGGATAGATTTTATGATAGAAATAAAGTGTCCAGACTGATGGAGAGATATTCGGATGGAAATTATCCAAAAGGATACAGAGACTTTAGTAGACATAGGGATAGTAGTCCATTGCCCAGCACCAGTGGATATATGTCAAACAAAAGGAGTAACAAAGAACCTCCAGATAAAATCTAACTCAAAAGGAAATGAAAATGGACAGACCTATTGGCTCGACCAAACGATAATGACATTGGATTATGAATAGAACAATGATG
This sequence comes from Epiperipatus broadwayi, assembly GCA_028023455.1. NCBI lineage: Eukaryota > Metazoa > Onychophora > Udeonychophora > Euonychophora > Peripatidae > Epiperipatus > Epiperipatus broadwayi. Next base: position 405,259 of record JAQFVV010006725.1, on the reverse strand, counting down.
TAAAAAAAAATCAATGTAAATAAAAGAAATTTAATGGGAAGAAAGGATGAAATAGTAATAAAATTTTAAATACAAAGTATGAAAAAACAAAATGAAGTAACGTAAAACAAACCAATTTGTAATCTATAATGACAAACTACTAGTGTAAGTCTGTCAAACACAGCTGCGCATGAAAAAAAAAAGGGGGGGGGAACGATGATTAAAATGTATTGTCTATATCAACCATTAGTATAATAAAACCCTTCTCATAAGATAGCCATTGTGATAGCCAAAAGAATTTAAATTTTATGTATGATCTGTAAGTCTGCAAATGCAGCTAGAAATAATAAATAAATGGAAAAAAGGAAATAGGATGGACTAATAAACATCCAAGCTTATTAAATGGATAATTAATACGTAATAAAATAAAATAAATAATAGTAATAAAGTTAAGTGTCAAGGATATATGGTTGAGGTTCTGGATGGAGGCATTTGCGTGTGTGTAGGGATTATGTATGGATCACAGCTGATCTTGGTTAAGCCGTCTCTGCATATGATGGAAATATGCAGGTGAGTATTGAAACAGATATTACTGTCCTTCTATCTGTTTCACCTTTATGTCTCCAAAGACACATCTATGCCAATTTTGAACACTCTTTAGTACAAGTGTATATGTATCCACTCAGTGTTATATGCCTTTACACAGCTGTATATGTATACACAGTTGTATATATATACACAGCGATATATTCATTTATGCAGTTATATATGTGGTCACAGTTTTATATGTATTCAAACAATTATATGTTTATTGTCACACATACAAGCACCTGTAAATGATAATGATATTAAATTTTGTATAGATATATGGCAGCATTTATATAAATAATATATTGTATAAGGGTTATTTTGTTTGGAAAATGTGGCTAAATATTCTTTAACAAGTTTGGTTTAAGTAAATTATAAATCACATGCGAAATTCACAGATTGGTAATAAGATTTTTATTTAGAATAATTCGCAGGTGGGATCAGATAGTCCCTAGGTTATTGACATTGTTTTAGACCTCATTCATTACGATTGTAATGAATTTCTTTCCCAGATCAAACCAGTAAAAAATTGGCAACAAGATAAAAAAAAAAGAGAGATTAGAATCAAAAAAGACGATTGCTGTAAAACTTAGAAGTTTGAATTGTGTTTTAAAACAGATAGTCACTGGCTTTTGATCTAGGGAATATAGATATCGCAGATTTTTATTTAGAATAAATTGCAGGTGGGATCAGATAGTCCTTAGGTTATTGACATTGTTTTAGATTCATTCATTACGATTGTAATGAATTTCTTTTCCCAGATCAAACCAGTAAAAGTTTGGGCAACAAGATAAAAAAAAAGATAAGAATCAAAAGAGACCTAAGGCTAAAACTTAGAAGTCTGAATTGTAGTTTTAAAATAGATGGTCGCTGGCTTTTGATCTAGGGAATATAAATATTGCAGATTTTTTTTTGAAATTCACTCTCTTTAGCTTTTTTTTCTGAAAATTGTTGTGGAGACCAGAATCCAAAAATGATCGAGTAGAATAATATATTTACTGGCTCGGAAGCCAGATGGACTCTCAATTCCTCTAAACATTCCTTTGAATAGACTTTCCAGCAACCTGCATGGAGAATATGAAGAAATTTAACCTATCTGAAAGGCCACTGAAGATTATGACGCTGTCAGACGCCCTATTCCAGCCACTATCATTGATATACGCTTCAAGTCCACTCAAGGAGGCAGAGAGAGATGGTAATCATTTTTAAAAGGAGCTGCGGTATGAACTTTAATCTATAAATTCTTATAACATTTTAAAAAAGAACGTTCTATCTAAATTATAAAAACTCTTTCAATTTTACCCTCTTATAAAAAGAAACTATCGGTCTGTGACTTTATATATAATGTAAAAAAGAAAAAAATCACTTACTTTGATTTTATAAACTGCTGAAATCTTTTATGAATTAAAAGATTTCATATTTTTTTTATACTCATTAAATGTCTGAAATTTATTCTCTTCAACTCCTACAACTAACGGTCTTGCCTAATTTCAGTAATTTTAATATTTTGTTTAAATGCATTTTGTTATGTTTGATATGTGATAATATGCTCAGATTTCGAAACAATGAAACTAAGTAATTTATAAAGGAGATAATTGTAATCTTCACTTAGACATTTTAAAAGCATTGTTTATTTTATTAAATCATTGTTTCGAAATTATAATATTGGTAATAAACGAATGCGCTAACCACTCGTTGTTATCATAGTTATATATATATATTGTAAAATCGTATTTTTTTTAAGATTTGCTTAACCGATCTTATATTATAACCTTTGATATTTATTAGTTGGAAGGGGATATATATATTGTCTAGGGATGATAAAGTATATTTGCTAATGTTTGTATTAAGTCCCATCGAATATACTTTCCCTCCTTAATAAAAGAATATTTATATGCAGATTCAGGATCTTAACTAGATTATTTTTATATAGTTTAAGCCCATTTTATTAACATACTTATAATGCTAATTTTAAGAACTGTTTCGAATTAGCTTGACAGATAAAAGCTATCTGTTTTAGGCGCAATTAATTATATGCATACTGATTGCTTTTTATATATATATTGCGTGCATTGCGGGTGTGTTTCTATATAGTACACTTATATGTGTTACGTTTTGCTGCCTCTGACCAGGGTTCACGGTAACAAACCGCCCCTTTATTTAGTTCGGGTTATGGCTATCTTCATTAGAACTGGGGGCGTGAGGACCCAGATTATTTTTCCATAAAGCCAATCCGACTTCCTGAACTTTATGTTCATATATCAATAGCAGCAAACCGTCGGTCTCAGAGCAAACCGAGCATTTGATGCTGAAACTCTGGAAGAATCACACACTCGCACTGCAAGTTTATTTCTTTAATATTTTATATAGCGCCATAGCGCATATATGTGGACCTAATGGTAACCAGTTCTTTTTCCCATATTAATTAATCATTCAGCTTTAGACTGGAGTTTGAATCTGGTTATCAGTTTGAATCTGCATGATACTGAGTTTATTTAGTTGCTCAGTTAATTAGTATATATAACAGTCTTTAAAACTGGCTGTACTCATCATCATCTCTACTAAAGTATCAACTTCTAACTTAAGCAAGTCAAGTTCATAAGATGAGCATATTAAATAATTAGGCATGACCTCTATAACTCACACACACATGTATTGTAATATGTTTAAAAGGGAACAGATGTACTTGATAACAGTTCCAACTATTGTAACATGCTTGCCTGTATTGAATACCTTGTGAAGATTATACAATCCCTGCCATTATGATATTTTGTGTTAGATCATTTGTTATTGTTTTAATAAATCTTTTTTAAATATAAACTGTTGTATATCTTTCTTGCTCAGACTCTAGATCAAACCAAACCACAGTATCTTATCCAATCCATAGTATTTTATCCAATCCACAGTATATTATTAAATGTCACAGTTCATTACTCCAATTTCTTAATGAGTTTATATGCTATATGTGTATGTCTAGTATTTAAGATTAATAGAGTGTCAAGTGTTATATATATCACATATTTAGTTAGGTTAGTAATGACCTTAAGTCTCGTGTTTCTCCCTGTTCTATGTCGGCACGTGGTTAAATGAGAACTGAGTGTAGCCCCAGGAATGTCACTCATAAGGTGTTAAATTTGGAGTACTGGCAGATGAGTTGGAGTTTGGTCGGATTAGAGGTCTCAACCACCTCACTACGGTCAGCTTTGGTATATTTTGCTTGGGCTCTGAATTTTGTTGCATGAGTGTACAAATCTGACTGTTACAGTATGTGCATTAAGTTTTAAATAATGTAGCATCAGTAAGAATCCTGGGCTCATTATCTGTGCAGGACAGAAGCTCCCAGTTTATTACAAACTCACTATGAATGAGTATGTCAAGAATTTAAAGAATTAAGAATTCGTTTTTTATTAATAATGTAGCATCAGTAAGAATCCTGGGCTCATTATCTTTGAGGGACAAAAAATTTTCCCACTTTATTAAGAATCACGTTGAGAATACAAATATAAGTAATGAAAAATTTCGTATTTTATTAAGTTGAACAAACAGTAGAAATGTCAGTGTATGTTAAGTCTTCCGTAGGGATTAAAGTGGTTTGATTAGCGCAGATCGATTGGGGTGAATATGTATAGCTGTTGCCTAGTTGTCTCTCCATGACTATCTCACCAAAGGAAGATAGATAATAAGAATTAAAATGGCCTTCACATCAGAGTTCACTAGATTTTAATTCTTGAAAATTAGGGAGCGGTGTAATGTGATGATCATACATACTGTGACCACACGTGTACATTTCATATATATACATCGCATAATATTAAATGTGACTTTTATGTGTAAATTAATACATAGATATTGGATAAGAAAAGTAGGAAAGAAAAGAAATTTATTTTAAGATAGTGTCAATTAAAAAATCAAAATGGTGTAATTGAGGAATGCAATTAAAAGCAGATCAATTATAGTAATTCGAACGAGATTCTTATCTTTCACCTTCCAAAGTCAACTTTTTAAAATTTAAGAATAGTAAAGTTAAGGAAATATTAAAACAGGATCATCGAAGTAGATGATCAAGTCTTAAAGGGAAAATAAATAAAAAAGGGGTTTAATGATTGTAGAATTAACAGTCATAAAATTCAGTCGTAGTTATAAATAAAATAATCAGATTTATAAAATAGATAAAGATCGTCTCTTCAAACTACACATTTGAACGTATGAAATATATGTATAGCTATGTAAAGGAAAGAAAGATAGAGTGTAAATAAGAAAATTGTTTTATTAAAAGAGAAATGGAAAGTAACCAAAAAAAAAACCAATATTATGGAAGTAAGTAAAAAAAAAGAAATAAAAAACAAGAAGAAAATTTATGTATTTTATGAAAGTAAAATAAAGGTGTGAAATGTATTTAATGACATTCCAATGAAACAATAAAAGAAGATAAGAAAAGGATTCTGGGACAATTAAGTAAGAAGTTGTGAAGAAAGGAGCCATGTTTTAGTTCTTCTAGAGAGTCTGCTGAGCTGAAAGACAGATCAATTTGAGAGCTGTTTTATATGAACAAAATGTACCAAGAATTTGAAGCATCAAGAATGCAAAGGTAAGGGCCTCAAACGTACGCCAGTTGATCTATGCCCACCTCGAGTCTAAAAATCATCTCACCCATGAAGTAACAGTAGAGATAGTGCCTGCCTGATGGTTCATCTCCCCTGTCAATGAAGCTGCAAAGAATACGATAGAAGTAAGCTGCATGAAGGAATCCGAGCTGGATCCCAAGAACTACCATCTCTCCAAAAGAAGTTGAGTAATCCACATGATGGTTAACCACTTAGTCGTCCAAGTCCAGAAAAACCTAGGTAATTAAATTTTAAATATATCACGCATGTATACACTTTCTTAAAATGGCCACAGAAATTAAAATGCAATTGCAACTGTAAATATTAGTAAATCAAATAATTAGTAGTTTTCTTTATCCAATAATCCGTGGAGAAAGGGACTCCAAGCTCTAGAATATCTACATATAAATTAAGAACAATTATCATTCAGGGTGAAGGGTTAAATTAAATATAATCTGTATTTTTTTAATGATTTCCTATTTTATGTTTAAATATTATATTTTTTAGTGTGTATTTAATTTATTGTATTAAACAGTATTTATTAATGAATAGCTCTTTACATCTCATCTTTCTTCCTCCACCATACTAATTAGAATGATATACCCATAGGGTTTATCAAATACTAAGTAGACATTAATTCTAGTAAGAGGTACACATGTCAATCTGGTACAGTAACATTAAATCTCGTAAATTTTATAAATATTTCAAGCACTGGATTGTTTCTTTGAATCATTCTTATGAATGTAGTATCCAGCAGCCAAGAAGCGTCTGGTTGGGAAAAATAATACTGGAATATTATATTTGTAATCTCCATGTTTGATCAGGAATATAGACTTACCTAATTAGTCTATATTTGCTTCTTGCTTGACATGACAGTTGTGTTGAGTAATGGTTAAAGTGAGAAACTTTGTTTAATACGAGACAAAAATGTAAAATCTGTTACAATATATATATATATATGCACACACACTATATTATTGTGTGCTAGGTAACACAATTGGTTACAGTTTATATGGTCATTAGAATATACATGGTCTGCTACTGAAGACACATCTTCTTTTTCTCTTATAACCATTAGTTTGTGTTCTTTCTAACGCTGTTCAACAGGCTAACAGGTCTCACCAATATATTTCCTTCCATATGCACATATTTCATAGATGCAGTTTGTGTTCTTCAGCATTTCCAGTTAGACTTTGTAGAAATAAGAATTCCTCAAAATGTGTGTAGTTTTGGAAAGCTGTTCTAATGTTATATTGTCTGCAAACCTTCTTTAATTTGTTTGTCAGTCCTGGTATGTATGAATACATTACAGTCCCAGTAATTGTTTTTTTTCTTTTGGTGTCTCTTTTCATTGTCTATTAAAGGTTTCCTTGATGATGGCTGATGGATAAAAATTCTTCATGAGAGTTTATTCTGTGAATCTTTTCATTTTCCAAATCACTGAACAAACTTCCTTTACTCTGTTCCATAATGATAGTATAATTCCATGTTTAGTGTTTTTAGTATAATTGGATGTATATGCCAAGTACTTGCCAGTATGTGTTGGTTTCCTATACACTGTTGTTTTTACTTTGCCCTGAGGGAATCTTGTCACAAGACCATTTAAGAATGCCAATTTTTGTTCTTATTCTGTTTCCATTGCAAATTTAATTGAAGATATGTTGTGATGTGCACCCAGAATGATTATAATTGTGCATTACCATGTGGCTAGACCATAAATGTATCATCAACATAGTGAAGCCACACTTTAGGCAGACATGGAGTAGTATTTATGGCTGTGGTTTCAAGTTCTTCCATGTAAATGTTGCCCAGAAAGAGTGACAGTGGTGATCCCATGGCCATCTCTCGATTTTGTTGGAAGAATTTTGAGTTATATTGAAAGTAAGTTGTTGTTATGCAGAATGTTAATAATTCCATTGTACTAACAATAGTTACAGTTGTTCTAGTTTGTAGACTATTATCTTCATATAACTGGAAGCATAGCAGGTATTTCAATGATTCAGAAAAAAGAAAATTAATTTCGTATTTCAGCAAGATTCCTCACCTGTATAGACTATCTAAAATCCATAAAGACACTGTACCATTAAGGCCTATTGTTAGTTCAAGAAATTTACCATGTCAAAATGTGTCAAGATTTCTTCTCATAGTTTTTAGTCCATTGGCATATAAAACACTATCTTTCATCGGTGATTCTAAACACTTTATAAAATTTGTCAGAGACAAGAAAATGGAAAGAACTGTCATATTAGTAAGCTTTGATGTGGAAATTCTATTTGCAAATATATTATGTGATGAGGCATTGTCTATTGCAAAAAAAAAAAAACAGTTATATGATGATAATAGTCTACAAACTAGAAATGGAATTATTAATATTCTGCATAACAACAATGTACTTTCAATACAACTTGGAATTAATCAAGGGATGGCCATAGTATCACTGTCATCCTTGCTGTGCAATATTTTTATGAAAAACTTGAAAACACAGCCATAAATACTACTCCATATCTGCCTAAAGTGTGGCTTCATGGTGAGGTGCAATTACAGTCATTTTGGATGCACATCAACAACATATCTCCTTCAATTAAATTCACTATGGAATCAGAATGAGAACAAAAATTGGCATTCTTAAATGCTCTTGTGACAGGACTCCCTCAGGGCAAAGTAAAAACAACAGTGTATAGGAGAACAACATACATTGGCAAGTATTTGGCATATACATCTAATCAAACCAGGCATTAAACATTAAATTATATACTATTACTATGGAGCAGAACAAAAGTTTGTTCAGAAATCAGTGATTTGGAAAATGAAAAGATCCACATAGAACATATTCTTATAAAGAATGATTATACATCAGCCATCATCAAGAAAACCTTTAAAAGACAATGGAAAGAGATCAAAAAAGAAAAGACAATTATTGGTACTATAATGTATCCATATATACCTGGAGTGGCAGACAAATTTTAAAAAATCTGCAGTCACTATAACATTAGAACTACTTTCCAAAGCCAAACCACACTTTGAGGAATTCTTATTTCTACCAAGCCTAAACTGGAAATGCTGAAGAACTAAAATTACATCTATGAAATACCATGTGAATGTGGAAGGAAATATATTGGTGAGACCTGTCAGCTTGTTGAATAGCAATTGAAAGAACACAAACTAATGGTTAAAAAAGGAAAAACAGATGTGTCTACAATAGTAGACTATGTATATGTTAAAGACCATATGTATAATTGAAAAAATACAAAAATATTAAATACAGAGAAAAAGATACAAAAAAGAAAATTCAAGGAAGTTACTTACATGACAATGACAAATAATCCTATAAGTCAAGCTAGTGTGGCATTATACAATGTAGAAAAGCATCTAATTAACCTTGCTCTTAGAAAAAAAATTTTAAAAAATTTGAAAGACTCAAGAGAATTTGAACCAACCCTCATATATAAATATATAAAATTTCTACAATCTGTTGCCTTTGACAGGATAGCTTAGTTGATTAGAGCATTTGCCTAATATTTAATATTCAAGAATCTAAAGGTGGGAGTTTGACTCCTGTGTGAATACTATCACTTGTCAGACCACCAACACCAAAAAAGGACATAAAATAAAAGTGTTAATCAAGACTTTGAAAGGACTTGAAAACTATAAATTATGGAGTGGCCTCTTGTTTGAACTACTTGATATTTTGCTTGAGATAGTGCTTGACCATTTGGGGTTGATTCAGCTTGGACTCATATATAGTTTAAATATTGAAAAGGTAAATTAAACAAAAGAATATTAGAGAGTGCAGAGAATATATTGGATGACTAAAAGACACCAGAATATGGGACTATAAACTGTCCCGAAAATGCTTGGCGGTAACCTTTGATAATTTTACTTACGTTTAATAGCTTCATTATCTGTGCGCAGAGCACATATATATATTAATTGATTTCAAACAATAATGAAGTAAAGCCTTAACTATTTCAAAAACATTCTATATATTTATAGATTGTATGGAAAGAAGTGTTAGATATAAATGTTTCCATAAGCTCTACTGAAAGAGTGGTTCAAGATGAGTGAGCTCTGGGAGGCTGGGCATCAAAGGCAACAAAATGTCTAAATAATTTACTTACATATATAATTACAAAAAACTAAAATAATAAAAATGTTTAGGACATAATAATATATAGATGTTATGTTCGTTGATAAAAAATATTTTATAATTATAATAAATCTCATTATATATATATTGTAATTATATATTTGGTTCTGTGGGCTAAATATATATTCTATAATGTGTTAAAAACATTTATTAGATTATATTAAATAAGTTTCTTCTTGAGGTTAAATTAGAAAGTTTTAGCTAAAAGTTATACAGTATTGATTAAAATAATTTGCTTAGCATATTTAAATATTAATTACTTAAAAAATACTAATTAGATTATTTAATGTTTGATTAAAAATCCCAGTTAATAGTATAGAAAATAAGAATTAGTTTAAAGCCTGTTATGTTTTCGTTATAGGCAGTTAATAAAGTTGTTTCATTCTGGACAAATTATGATAATTTAACTTTCGTTAGGATCTTTGTTTGTTAGTTTTAAAGTAAATTATTTTAAAATAATAATTTAAAAATTTTTACTTCATGCAAGAATTATTTAAAGCAAAAGTTTAGAGATGTTGAGTTTAAATACAATTAATTTGGATAAAAAAAATTTCAATTTAAATAAGTTTTAAATATACAAAAAGTTAACTTTATTTCTTTGAGAATAATGGTTATATCTAATATATTGCAATGGTCAGAATTCATATGCCTTGTTAACTAGTTGCACAATTCAATCACCACATGCGAAGAGCAGCACAACAGGTGGGTTCAGGGCCTGCAGTGCCATGTTTGAACCTGGTAGATCAATTCCACAACATACCACCATGGGAAAATGCACCTGCCATCACCCTAGTAAAACATCTTTTAGGCCCGGAGGTCAAGGAGATGTGAGAGACTCTTACTAACTAAACCTAAAGTTATTATTATTACTTTACTAATGTGTAACCTTTATGTATTTATCTTCTTATCGAGGTGAGATACCATGGCTATAAGGCATTAAAGAGCAAATATATGGACACAGACATAATTAAAACATTATATCTTTAATATTTTAAATAAAGTTAGATTACATACTTTGAGGTCAGTAACTTCCGAGACTCCTCAATTATTTGATCTGGCCCTTTGGGTACTAATGAAAGCTAAGAGTTATTTCATGCCTAAGTATTAATCATATTAGTCACCATACGAGGTACAACCGTTAATGAAGTTTGCGGCAGCAGATCTACCCACCTTAGCAACAGACCACCACTTAAAGTTTTATACATAGATTAAATTCTAATTGACGAGTAAGCTGTGATATGGTGAAGCCATATGGGGTAATATATGACTCACGGATGGGCTTTGTACCTGGAACCCCTTGAGAATGGTCATATAAGCAGGTTCAGGTGTAAGGGACTTTGCCGTTGTTACTCCCCGACTGCATGACAAGATTAGCTACCCATGAGAGCAACTCTAAATATGCCCTACTGTATAGGAGCAGACAGATACCTTTGTATATCCGGAAATTTCCATGGCTTTGAAAGGGACATGGCATCGCTAAGCTATAACACATATCACTGGTAGAAACATAGTTAGATTTATTTAAATTTGCTCAAAACCAAATGATTTATTTCCAAGGCCCACATTTATGAGTTATTTTACTTTGAAACCCTCAAATAACATGATTACTGGTTTATAAGCATAAATAAATTTATATAAACTAATTAGTAAAAGGAAGATCAAAATTCTATCTGATTACTATTGCTAATTTAATAAATTCGCCCGCAATGAATTATGGTACACTTGTATTCTAACATCAGATTATCTCTATAATGCCTCCCATTTATTTTAATACATAACAATACCGGGAAGCTTAATAATGTGGAAATCATGAGAACATATCTATTACATAAATTATTTAATAATAAGGTTAGATAGTTCCCGAGCTGGTGGTTTATTAATGCAAAATGATGGGACTATTATTATATAATCTTTATGGTTTCACTCATTATCACAAAATCATTAACTATAACATTTAGTAAAGCTAGCGAGCCAGGTCGGACATTATCTAGGCATGAAATCATATACATAGATAAATAAATGATAATAAAATAGATATGCAAGGTACAAGGTAAAAGAGTCAGATGTGTTAATTAACATTTAAATGGTTACAAAGTTTTAATATATTTTAAATATCAATAAATGAAGCTTTAACAGAGTTTACATAAATAGGAGAAATTATAAATGAAAAAAAAAAAGTTTATTTAGAAGAGCTATAGCTTTAAAGGAATGAGTGAAAGTCTTTAAAGATTTGTGTACCAGTTACCTTTTAAATTCAGTTGAATGTGCATATTGACGAGTGATTCTTCTGGTCCATTTATTCATCAGCAGCATTTTCTTGGGTGGTTTATTTCAAGAGTTTGGTTGACAACAGCATTTTGATCAGACAACAGCGTATAAGTTCTACTGAGTACTAATAGTTCATTTTAGAGCAAGTGGGAAGTTCAGCGTATATAGACCATTCCCCAGAGGAGAATAGTGCATACCTTACTCCTCAGTCATGGCAATATAAAACAGCAAAAAATATTTAATTTAATAACTAAAATGATGTAATACCACAGACCAAAAATTTGCAAGGAGAAAGTGAGAGATTGGCTTTTTAATAATCAGAACATGTACACCTTTATCATAACATGAACCTTTTTAGAAAAGAAATAAAATCCTCAGAACAAGAACACTTATATTTTTATACTTTTTCTTTCTCTTATTCCCTATCTTGCGGATCCATCTGATATAACGTAGTCAGGGTCTCTTTAGTCCACACTGCAATACCTCCAGGTAAATTGATGCATTAGCAGCACCTGCTACATTTGTATTTTCAATCCGATTGAATTTATTTTGTACTTTTATTTTTAATCCATTACTCATGACCTGATTACAACGAAGATTTTACCTTTTTTTCTTTAAAAAAAAAACAACTTTTAAGAATATTTCTCAGTATTCTATTGTCTCTCCCCACCCACTATGACTTCGCAAGTTTTATAAACAAAAACATTATATATAAAAAAAAACTTTTAGGAATATTTCTCAGTATTCTTATTGTCTCTCCCCACCCACTATGACTTCGCAAGTTTTATAAACAAAAACATTATATATATAAATTGACATAAATAAGTATTTACACAATGGAATTTTAATATTATGAATTTAATAAATCATTTAAATTACATTATTTAATTTAATATTTACCTGATATCAGAGTATGTGTGTACTTTTCAGCATATTCGACAAACATTTACATATACCTAGTACCGTTATATGCACACAATCCAATATTTAAGGTTTAAATTTAGGTGGGATGCAGGAGGGAGTAAAAGACAATAGAACAAGTGGAACTGAGGTCAAATTAAGATTCGAACATGAATCTTACTGTTTCACTATGTGTGTGAGTATAAGAATGGAACATTTAAAAGAGAATTATTAAAGGTTATATTTTTAAAAAAGGATATGTTTAAATAAATGTAATTTTAAAAAGGACTCTAGAAATAAAATAAAGAATATATTTTGAATAGAAAGTATGTAATTTAAAAATATAAGTAAATAATTGTATTAGAAGTAAATAAATCATTTATTTAATAATTAAAAAGCAATTAATAAAGTTCATTATCAATCTAAACAACAAGTGAATAGATAATCTGGATTAAAAGTTCAAGATCATGTTAATTACATATGGAAATTTAATAGGAACTGTGGAGAATAGACATGTACAAGTGTTTGGATATAAAAAAAAACCAGGAAACAGTTATTAGTGTGTGTATTGAAATTCTTGCTGAAATTATTTTAATTTATGGATTTTGTTTTGCTATTTTAAATCAGTTTAAAAGTTTTTAATTGATTTTTCTTTTACCATTTCAAATGCCTGAATAAAAGAGTTACAAGTTATCCATTGCAGTATTACACTAATATATATGCTTAACCAGCTTATCAAGCAGTAAATCATGGATACTAAAAATCCTATTAACATTTCAAGGAAATCAATGGAAACTAACTACACATTGGAAGTATTGTTTATTTTGTCCTTATTCTAATAATTGCTTTTGATACTTTAATATTTTAAATTGTTATCAACACTAATTTTACTTATTAATGAAATACTTATTATATGTTTAATAAAACTTTCACCTAAAGATGAATAATTGATAAATAATTTTATGAAAGACAATCACTCTTAATTTGTTTTGGAAACATAAGTCATTATATTTGTGTCAAATTTAAAGTATAATAATGACAAATTATCATAAAAGCATTGATTGTATTAATAATAGAAACGTGATTTTCTACTAATATAGATAAGCCAAAATTGAATTGGATATAATTATCCATTCTGAATTTATTTGCCTACTCATTTAAAATATTTTCTAAATTGCTTATTTATTTTGAAGTATATTAGTTTACTTTAACTAAAGAAGAGATGATTTAAATTTACATCATATTTAATATTATTAAAATGTGTTAACTTTATATGAAACTTTACAAAGAACTGTTATTATTTAGTAACTTCTATTTGCCCATATTTCCTTGATTTTGACTTTAATTATGAATCTCATCCAAAAGGAATTCCTTCTCTTAATTATGATATGTGTATTGAAAAGACTATTACAGTATTTTCTTAAGGAAAATACAAAAAGGATTTGAATGAAAGCGGATAATTTTTATTACAAAATAAAATAACCATCTAATACTAAATCATCCATGCACTTTACTACTGTAACACAATGCTTTATTTGCCAATCTCTTTTACAGTTTACAGTTTCGATTGTGCCAGCAATCTTCTTCAGAACTACAACATAATACAAACATATGAATATAAAAACAAATATGCATGAACATATAATTTACATTCTATATATACATCTTATAATCATCATCTATTTATTACATTTTAAATATTATATCATTTTTACCCTTTTTTACATTCTATATTTATTAATTAAAAACTTCCTAAACATATATATTCCATTTTAAAACTTTATTTTATTCTTATAATACTTAACTCTAACTTAATATCTTTTCTATTTTACATTATTATTATATATTTTACTAACAAGCAATATTTATAATTTATTCATTCAATAATTTATAATCTATTTTAATCTATAATATTATTATTTAAAATATTTTAACCCACCTCTTATATCTCCTAACATCAACTGCTAAATTCAAATTTTAAAAAATTTATCGTTATACTTTTAGTACTCCCCTCTTTAAATTTGATATGATGTGATGCACTGTGACTTCTCCTTATACAGAGTCAGGAATCTCTCAGCAACTATGTCAGAGAAACCTGTTAGCCACTTTGTACCCCTTTCCATTCCCCACCTGAAGTTTTCCTATATTCTTTTCTATCCTGCTCCATCCCATTTCCACAACATAATCTTTGTCAACTCCATGGCCTTTAGATCTAAAACCCCCTTATCTTTTCCCAAACCCAGCATAAAAACCAATAAGCCACTTTCTGTATAATCACTTTGTTCATATTTATTCTTCCACAACTTCATTATTTGTATCCTTTCTGCTTTCAGGCATTTACATTCAATTAACAGATGCCTAATATTTTCTATACCTTCCTTACACAGCTTGCAGACTAAATCACCCATATTTCTCCATTTACATGTATATTCCCTTGTTGCTAAAGATCCCGTTCAAGCCTTAAACAGTAAACTACTTTCCTTGCTATTATCATAAATTAACTCACACCCAATATTCTGTTTACTTCTATAAATATTTAAACTCTTTTTACTCTCCATACTAGCTCTCCATCTCTCCAACTCCCTATTCTTTATTAATGCATCTATTCTTCTATCCCATTCCTTAACACTAAAACACTCAACAATTCTCCTAACACAATCATCCCACCTTTTGTATAAGTATACTGACATAAATTCTTTATCTAAATCTTCTGCATAATGCATTACCTTTCACACCCATCTTGTTGCCTGCCCTTTATTCATAACCCAATTAAATACTATTTTGGCTATTCTTTTATTATCCATAAACTGTAATCTACTGAACATTTTCATTTTGCTTTTTGCATCTCTCATATAAAAACTTGACCATCCCATTTCTCCTTGAATTGCCTCCTTTGCCATCCACACTTCTGCATCTAATGCATGTCTTCCTACTTCTCTTTGTACTTTTTCTAAGTAATCTAATACCCCTTTACTAACACTAATGATCATTACCGTATGTTAACCCTGCTACTGCCACTCCCTTCCATACAATTCTAGCTACATCATATTTATTATAGAAACACTGTTAATTTCTTTATCAATCCCTTTCTTTTCTTTGCTTCATTTATCAATTTTTTCTCCCATTCATCCAAGCAATTTCTCTGATTACTTAAAATGATTCCCAAATAGTTATATCTATTCACCACACTTAACTTTATATCCCCCAATAAAAATTCTTTGTCTTCTCTTTCCCCAATATTAATCATCATTACTTTTGATTTTTCTTCACTAAATTTAATTCCCATCTCTTTACCCACCTTCACGCATGTCCTCAGCATAACTTCCATATCTTCCCTTCTTTCTGCACACAAAAAAACATCATCCGCAAATAAAAGACCTGACAATGTATATACTCCCTTGCCACCTATTAATGGTATCTCTACCCCTCTTCCTAGTCTTTCTATTGCTCTCTCCATTTCTCTCAAATACAATAAAAACAAAATAGGTGACAGAGGACATCCTTGCTTTAGTCCCATCCCATTTTTAACTTTAATTGATTCTATATTCTCTAATTGATACATGTACGTAATTATTTTCGTATAATTTCTTAATAATATCCACTAAAGCTCCATCCATTCCCAAATTTACTAAACTTACCCATAATCTATTTCTATTTACTCTATCATATGCCTTCTCTATATCTATAAAAACCATATATAACTGTCTACCTGTATTCCTACTCATATCCATAAGTTGTGTAACTACAAATAAACTATCTCCTATATGCCTATCTGATTGAAAACCTCCTTGCATTTCTCCCACTATATTATTTTCTTCCATCCATTTTGCAACCCTTCCAGCCACCATATATGAGAAAACTTTATATAGCACTGACATTACCACTATCAGTCTATAATTGTTTAGCTTTCTATGATCCTTACCCTTCCCTTTAAATAATAGCCTTACTCTTGTATTACTCCAACTACCTGGAAATTCTCTCTTCTGTGCCATCTTATTAAAACATGATAATAGTTTTAATTTTGCCTTCTGCCCTAAATTCATAACCATCTCTGCTGCCCATCCATCCAAACCTCTTGCCTTTCCACCTTTCAATTTCTTACTTGTCTCATTCAGTTCATTTTCTGTAAATCGTATATTCCCATTACTATATGCTCTCATGTTTGCTATCACTGTGTCCTTCACATCTAACATCTTTTCTATATCCATTACATACTTGTTTAAGACTATCTCTAATTCTTCTCTAGAGCTACACTCTATTCCCTCATCATCTAGTAATACTAATTCTCTCTCCCCTATATTCCTTCTTTTAATGTACTTCCAAAATTTTTTACTCCCATCTCTTCCACTTTTATTAATATCTTCCAGCAGTTTACTATTCAATTTCATTCTCTCTATAATTATCTATTTTAGCCAACTTCTTTTTTTCTAAGTACTTTTCCCATTTAGTATTAACATCTTTTTCACTTTCTTTGTTCTTAATAGCACACTTATATTCTCTGCATGCTTTTTTCTTCTCTTTTACACTTTTACTAACTCTCACTTTCCTATTACTTTTATTCTTCTCAGTATTCTCACCTAAAACCCTACTTGCCACTTTTTCTACTTCACCACACCAGTCCTTATACTCATCCCCAACCAACTCTTCCATGGTTTCTTCAACTTTTATTTTATACTCTTCCAACTTATTCTTATCATTCACTCTCCATCCACATCTTTCACTATCCTTTCTACTTTTATTACTATTTTTCATCACATTACTAACCATTTCTATTATAAAGAAGTTATGATCACTATTACATACTCTCTCTTCATTATCAAACACCTTAATTTTCCGTACTTTATTCATTCCCTCTTTCTCTACTAATACATAATCTATTGTGTAGAATATATTATTTTTAGACCATGTGTATTGTCCCTCATAAACATTCAATAAATTCCCAATGGTTAAATTCACTCTCTGACAAAACTTCTTCAAAAGCTGTCCATTCTTATTATTTACATCATCAATTTCTTCAATATGCCCATTCATATCCCCTATAACCATTATTCTCTTCCCTTTTTCTTTGAAACTCTGTATATCCTTAACTAAGCATTCATATATGCTACTATTCCATTCCATTATAATTTGACTTTCATCAGTGGCTATATACACTATAGCCACCATCCATTCTTGTCTTCCTAACTTTATCTCAAACCACAAATGTTCTTGACATTTTAACAGTATTTAAATATTTTTTTGACATAACTCCTATACCACCACCCCTTTTTTCTTTTTCTTTTCTATTTATACCCTGCCATACAAAGTCTTCCAGAATAGGTTCTTCTTCTTCTCTTAGATGTGTTTCTACTACTGCTAATACCTCAAGCTCTTCATTTTTAATTGCTTTGTTTAATTCCAGCCACTTTTCTGGTCTCCTACCACCTTGCATATTCAAATACCCAATTTTAATAATTTCTTCTTTCCTAACTACTCTTTTATAAATTCTTTTGACTCTTTCTTCTCCATTACATTTATAAATAACTTGCTTACTATTAATTTTATAGACCCATTCCCTCACCACATCTACATTTATATCTAAATCAGCTACCCTTTGATTATTACTTAAATTCTGTCCATTCTTCTTCTTTCTGATAATACTGCCACTTAAAAATCCACCACCTCCCCTTTATAAGTTTCCCAAACTATATTCTTTATAAATCAAACTCCCTAAAACTTCACTTCCTTGCTTTCCTTAATGCAATCCATCTTTACTATATAACTCCCTCTTTCCAATAAAAAAAATCCACACATTCACAAATATCACATCATTCCTCTCACATAATTTTTTCAATTTCATTTATAGAACATGCCCTATTTTATACCTCTTGTCAAATCTCGGTAATTTTACACTTATATTATTAGCAGCTCCCTTTTTCAATTTTTTATATAACTAATTTTTTTTTTAAATTTTATTCTTTATTTTATTTTATTCTTATTACTCTTTAAATACTTAACACTAATTTAATATCTTTTATATTTTACATTATTATATATTTTACTAACAATCAATATTTATAATTTATTCATTCAATAATTTATAATCTATTTTAATCTATAATATTATTATTTTAAATATTTTAACCCACCTCTTATATCTCCTAACTTCAACTTCTAAATTCAAATTTTAAAAAATTTACCATTATATTTTTAGTATCCCCTTCTTTGAATTTTACACTTATATTACTAGAAGCTCCCTCTTTCTATTTTTATGTAACTAAATTTTAAAAATTTTTATTTTTTACTTTATATCAAAATTTTATATTTATATCAAAATTTTTTTTTAGGCTCAAATCTCTATTCAAAACTGGCTTAATATTATTAATATAAATAGCCTCTTTTATTTTCTATCCCTTTTATTATCTGAAAATTGTATCATATTTATACAATCCTTCTCAAACTCATTCCCTGTCTCTAATTTATGTAAATATATCGGTAAAAAAAATTTTTTTTTTTTTACTTTATATCAAAATTTTTTTCAGGCCCAAATCTCTATTCAAAACTGGCTTAATATTATTAATATAAATAGCCTCTTTTATTTTTCTATCCCTTTTATTATCTATCAATTATATCATCCTTATATAATCCTTTTCAAACTCATGCCCTGTCTCTAATTTATGTAAATATATTGTGAATTTTTATCATATTTGTCATAATAGTCTTCTATACATTGAATTTTTTGTTTCTCCAACATAATTTATTTTTATATTATTAATTTGACACTTTTTACAATTAATCTCATATATGCCATTTATTTCATTATCTAAATTCTTATTATAAATACTAATATTTATTTTCTAAAATACTAATATTTTTTCTCCTTTTATTAACTACTTTAACATTTAATACATTATTAAACTTTTATTAATTTTACCTATAACTTTATTTAAATTTTTAACTACATAATGATTCCCTATCTTTATAGTATATAATTAACTTTATTACTACTTCTTTCTTCTTTATTATTATTTATACATTGTATCTTATTTTCTATTAATCTAATATTATCATTTATAAATTTGTATGGATAATCATTATTTATAAATTCTTTTTTAATTAAATCTATCTGTTTAACATAATCTTCTTTACTTGAACAATAATTTATCACTCTATGAGTAGGCATTAGATAGGGATTTTATGCACAAGCCTTCAGGCATTCATTGATTACTCTGGTTGGCACAGGATGGCAATAGTGTATGGAGAGTTTTGCTTTGTTTATAAACAATTGTGCTAGGATAAGATAGTGATCATGTGATGCTTAATGGTTTAACACCAATCCTGCCTAATAGGATAGTGGTGGCTATGATTGTTAAAGAGCCAAAGACACCAAAATGTATGGGTGCTGAACTGAGTTCAGACCCATATGACTATATAAGTTTTTGAGCTTAGACTGAAAATATTTTTGTGTTTTCAATTTCATTCTCATAGTTTTGTAGTTAGAGATAATAAGTGGGTGCTGGAGGGTTGCATTAAATCCTAAGATCTAGGTGCAGTGCTCTCAGATCCAAAGCTACTCACTGATGATGGCCACAAGCCAGAAACTAGTCTGGGGATATTGGATGAGTAGGCTTTAGATAGGGATTTTATGCATAAGCCTTCTGGCATTCATTGATTACTCTGGTTGGCACAGGATGGCAATAGTGTATGGAGAGTTTTGCTTTGTTTATTTATACATATATTGAGCCTTCGATCAATCCATCAAATGCTCATCAATCATTTTTCTGCATCCATTATTTGCTTTCTTTTGTTTTAATACACTCTTAGAATTACAAGTTATAGAAATATGTCCCATTGTTTGTTTGTTTTTTGTGTGTTCACATACATAATTAGTTTTCTCATTATTAAATATATATTCATAAACATATAAATAATTTACTCAATATTGAAAAATGTTCTGATAATTACATTTTCATAAATTCTAATTAAAAATAATTTAATATATATAATAATTTTTACAATTTCACCACAACTCTTTTATTTCTAATAACATCGTTTTATTCTTTCCAAGTTTACTTTATTTTTAAAAATTTACTGCATTTGCTTCCCTATTCAGTTTTAAATCCTTGAGATCAAATCAATTTCAAGTAGAACAAGAGTAGTCTATAGAGACCCCAATTTCACTAATACTCAGTTTTTGTATAAAGTATACTATAGATAAATAATATGTAACATTTTTTTAATAATGTGCTACGCAAACATTTTTTATTATTATATTACATTTAAAAAAATTATATTATAAATAAAAAAGTTAAAATTTAAATATTCTGAATTTGTTTTATTTTGACCAAGCTTTTAATGTTCAGAGTTCCACTGAACATTTCTCAAATATGAATTAATCACACATGACCTCCATTTGTTTTTTATCAATTTCATTGTTCAATATATATTTTTTAAAAACATTAAACTGCAACACTTACAAAGATCAAATACTTATAAAAATAAAAGTTAAAACAATTTTAAAATATAATTCAGTAAAATACTGTTTTCCTTAATTATTTTTTTAAAAACAACTTCTTTTTTTGTTTGATTCACTGAATTTGAATTTTATTATAAATTTTTTTTCCAGAATATTAATAAAAATTGTTTTTTTGATTACTATATTACTTTACAAAATTTAGTGGTATTTTTTCTTTTTAAATCAGATACTAAATGTGCCCAAATTTAATTTTATAATGTGCTAAGATTAGCATATGCACCATAAATTTGAAGTAGATTAAACTTTAAAAAGCAAAAAATTCAATCTTTTAAATTAAATTTAAAAACCTTTAAAATTAAATAAGAAACCAAGTTTATATTTCTGTAGCACAATTTTCACTTCACCACTCTCAAGCAAGGTAGGGATTGGTTTCTACCTGCTTCTAATACCTTGTGAAGGGATATAATCATACCCATATGACCAAAGACAAGTGAAAAAAATGTAAATTCCCAAGATGCACATTTCGTACTGAATCAGTACTCAGCAATTAGCCAAAATCACAATCTCTTAAATATATCTTTTTGTTCAATATATATATAGATAGCCAATTACTATAATTTAGTTGGTAGAATGACAGCCTGTTAAGCTAATTGCGCAGACGCTGTGAGAATGTTATTAATAAATGAATACCTTCGAACAACCACATGATATAGTATTTGTATAAGAGTAAAAAGGAATCCTCTTACCCTTACGACTCAAATGTTTATATATGAGCAAATCTAAAGTAGTTGTAACGAAGGCGTGACTACATAATAGTCACTTTAAATCACTATATATAATGTCTGTATGAATGACGCCGATGAAATTTTCTAGAATTTACTAAACGCCACTCTATCGTAATTATAATCGCACGCAAGACGTTATAAAATAAATGTTTATAATTTAGTTGATAAGTGTCAAACTTACCACCCCCACAACTATGACCCAACCACTTAATATTTCTGTACCATAATTTTAATAAAATTATGCTACAGAAATATTATTCACTATTAATTTTAACCATAATTTTTTAAACATAAAGTGTATAATTATTATGATAAAGTTTTATCTTTTTCTTTATTAAATCATTAATATAAATTTTAGACTCACAATCAGGTCAATCATCATTTTTTTCTTCATGTAAAGATGAGTTAAAATCATAAAAGAATTACTGCATAATCTATAACCTTCAACTATTTGCTCTAATTTACTACCAAGATTTATAAAAGTAAAATGAGATGTTAACTTTGGAACATTTCCTAGATATCTTTTCCTCTATTACCTCTCAATATATTTCCTATCCAACATAATTGTCTAGACCTAATGTAAGAGATAAATATTTTCTCCCCTGAGAGGCATATAATTTCATTATTATTTTTTTTCCTCTATTTTCTTTATCCTCACCACAATTCACTATTGTTCCATATAGAGCAACTATCTATAAATAGAACTATATGACTTTTTTGCAAAAGTGATCTTTTCTTATGGAAATTTTGCTTTACTATAGCTATTCCTCTGCAAAATTTTTTCATAATTTATATTTCTAATGTTTATTTGACCCAGATATTCCAAAATAATCATCTTGTTCCAATAATTCATTTCTTATTTGAATAATGATATTTTAATAAATTCCAGACATTATCATTGCCTTAGTCTTTTTAACATTAATAAATAATTTACAGTTAATCACTATAGTGCTAAATTTATTAGAATTATAAACTAATTGAACAAATGCATATATATAAAATATATATTATCCCAGTTCAGGCATATATAATTAACATAATTACTGTACTGTTATTTTGACTACAATGAATTTATCATCACTAGATATTTTTAAAAATGACTTTACATATCCTTTCATGACAGGTGTGGTTCAAAAAAAACATTAGTACAATAGTATTGTTAATTATACATAGATGAACCCAGATAATATATATTTTATATCTGTTGTCTGTAAAAATCTTTGTTTAACATTTGCACATGCACACCTCACATACATATATATGCATAAAATGAATACAAACGTCATCTGATGGCCGGTCTCCAGCAACTTGCGTTTCAATAGCTGAAATAAATAAATAAATAAAAATATTATTGCAAAGATAATAATCGGTTATGTATATAATAGTTAATATACTACAAAACTATGCCAGATAAGATGTAATTGGTTTTATATAATGGCAACATACTTAATTATAATATATGACAATACAAGGATCATAGGAGTGGTTTTAAATGAATCTCTTTCACCAACAGTGCTAAATCCTAATACTACTAATCACAAATCATAATAGGCTTGAATGTTAAGTAGATTTTATTTGCTCTATTTTAAAATATGATTTGGTTTTTATATATAATATCTTATACATTACTTTAATAATGATGATAAAGGATGCATAAAAACTCTCATTCTCATAAATTTTTAATGGAATACAAAAAAAGTAGTAAATAGATATGTATTAAGTGGTAAATTGTGGATAATAAATGAGACTATTAAAAGAAAATAGAATAGACTTCTTTTTTTAATGGAGGAAATTAAAAAATTTTGAAATGAAAGGTACAATATATGAATAAAAATAGATTAGTAAAAATAGTGTTTATTTAAATTATATAGCATAACAATAAATACAATAGGCAAGAAATATTTTAAAATGTATAAAGTTAATAAAATAGAGAAGACAATTTATTTCTATGTATAAAATTGAAGTTAAAGTGAACAGAAAATATAAGTTGTGGAAAAAATAAAAAAAGGGAGAGGTGCATACCAAAGAAAGAAGCCAACAATCAAAGAAGAATTTGGAATGGAAATGTAATTGAAGTAGAAATGTTATGAAAAATATAAAACTTTTATTTTTAGAATATAAGATAATTAAAACAAATCAGGATAAATTGTATGGAGAGTATGAAAAAAATTAAAGATAAAAAGAATAAAAGAAGTAGAGATTTCATGATTTTATGTTTAGGACTTTATAATGAAAATTAAAAACATGAGAATAAAACAGTAGAATTTATGATACAATTTCCATTAAAATGGGATAGAAGAAAAAAAAATATTTGAAATTGAAAGTATGATTTGGGAATAAGAAATAAGAAGTAGATGAGTTCATTATGGTATATATTAGTTAATATGGTTTTTAAGATATAGCCTTTGCAATGAAACTTTTGATTTCATCTAAAGAAAAGCCACTTGACATAACATTAATAATATTGCATATATGTGCATAGGCACAATTACATAAATAAACAAGAAAAAAAAAGTTATCTTAAAATAAATTAATTTATCTAATAGATTAACCTATATTTTATAATGCAAATAATTGCAACAATAATAATAGATCATAAAAAGAATTTTATATATATAAATACACAAACAAATATATATTTTATATAAAACTAAAAAAATGTATCATGGAAAATATAAAACAAAACTAAAAGCCTATAAGTTTTCATACACAAAGGAAATCTTAATTATACTAAATAACCAATATAATATAATTCAAAACATATATTTATCTTATCATCAATTAATATTCTACTAGATAAATTATTTTCACAATAGAGAACTCTCATGTTATTTCTTAAAGCTGCATCACTTATAACTATTTGTCTTGTGCAGTTTACAGCAATCGTAGAATAGCAGAATTGAGGGCTAAAAGTTTCTGAATCCATTCTCTCCTGAATAGTATAAAAACAAATCTAAAATAAATCTGAATGTTTGTTATGTACAAGCACTACTTTAATGTTCAAACATCATGGTATCTTAAGTAATTGACCACATGATTTCTTTCTTATACATCTAGTTTAAAACAAAATAAAATTTCACAATTTTCATACATCTAACAAATAATTTATTTCACACATTTTGAATATTTATTAATTCAAAGACAATATTATTGTTATTTAACATGACAATACTTCAAGTTTAAATGATCAGCATATTCAATTATCAGCATTAGTTATATTACTATACTGATGAGACATAATTAATTTCCAGTACAGAAGTCTAATTCTATTCAATCTCCAAAAGACAATATTTATCAATATATATATATTAAAAAATTTTTATCATCTCCTCTTATATACTTTATTCCAATCTTTTCTTAGAATTCCTTCTTTATTTTGCTTAAAATTAAAACTAGCCAAAATTTAAAATCTAAAATTTCACAACCAAATTGATTTCACTGTCAATGCAGATTTCTCAAGTGCAAAAAACATAACACAAATATACAGTAAATTAATTTCCATAATTCTTAATTACATTCTATTTACCTTTAATACCACAACAACTCTGAAATAAATTAATAGCTTCAGTATAATAAATTTTCAATAACAGAGATTTGTTAATTCTTCTCTTTATCTGTTTTTTTTTTTTTTCAAAGAAAACAATTTTAATCTGCTTAACATAATATTGTAGCTTGTATGCCTTTCATGGGTATTTATGCAGAACTAAGATATTTATTTTTTATTCTACTTTTATGAATTTATATGCTTTCATTTTAAATATTATTTTGGTCTATACATAATTTCTTACAAAAACAAGGAATAATATAAACTACTTCATGAATAGTTTTCTTATCTAATGTCTTTTTTGAATAATACAAAAGAAACATTTGATAAAAATAGGAGTAGTTTATATTATACCTTGTTTTTGTAAGAAATTATATATAGAGATCAAAGTAGTATGAGTTTAAATGAACAAGTAAAAGTTCATAAAAGTGGAGTAAAAAATAAACATCTTAGTTCTACAGTATATAACCATGAAAGACATACAAGCTACAAGATTACATTTAAGCAGATTAAGAGTTTTCTTTGAAAAAAATGAGATAAAAGAATTAAAGAATCTCTATTACTGAAAATTTATTATGCTGAAACTATTAATTTATTTAAGACTTTTTTTGATATTAAAGATAATTGGAATGTAATTTAGAATTATGAAAAATTTAATTAGTATATACAGTGGAGTTACAAACTGTGCTATATTTTGTTCTAAACCCCCCTTTGGGTTCAAAAGAAATAGTGTATAATAACTAGGGTGACTAGACTGGTTCGATCAAAAATTGGGACATAATGACCAATCATTTTTATGGCATTGCATCCATTTTTTTTATAAAACTCCATTCCTGTGTATATTTATTATTGCAAGTACACTTCCTCTTTAGCATGTTGTCTATTGTTTAGGGTTATTAATATTCTTATTAATGTTATCACTATAGAAAATTAATATCAACAAAGAACTAGTAAAACTACACTGTCAATCAAAACAAGTGCAAATGCAGTTCAAATTTTAGTCTACAAAAATCCAATTATGCATGCTCCAAGGTGAAGTTGGATGTGAGAATGTGTCTAGTTTGAGAACCTGACCATATAACTTAATAGCAATCTTTGTTTTGGAGTTGGAATTTGTCTGAAGTTTTTATAATATTACTGTAGAGACTGAAATGGACAGAGAGGATTGAGAAACTCATTTTTGCAAAGAATTATTTATGTAAGACAAATAATAATTATGAGTATTTGAAAATCGGGACATACAACAGTCCCAAAAAGACATTTCAGGGACATTGGGATATCTAATCAAAAATAGGGAGAAATCCCAAAAAATTGGGATATCTGGTCACCCTAATAATAGTTCACTTTTTGTTAATAAACAATGATTAAAATAGAATACATATTGCTTATTGAACTAAAAGTGTATAATAACTTTTCAAAGCATACATAGATATAACAGTGATGATTTCATATGTATATATAAATCAAAATTATAATATAAACAAAATTTGAGAATAATAATAAATGGAGGGGATATTTATTTTATTTTACAGAGTGCGAGTTCACTCATGCACTTATTGAAGCAATAAGAATAAGAAGAGAAAAAAACCACCTACGCATTATAAATAGAAAAATGTGTTCTGGTCAATATTCTTTTTTATCAGTAACTTTTTTTCTTATAGAACAATAGACTCATTTCTTTGTCAAGAAATTACTACCTCCCCAATTATGCTAATGTTTAGTGAATATCCTCAAATCTTGTAAAACTTTTGCTTTTAGAGAATATTGTATGTCAAATTCAGAAACCTTAACAAAGGAAGATTAAAATATATTTGCCTTCAATATAAACTAAAGATATTTTATTAAAATATGTAATTTGTACAAGCCCCACTCAGAGAAAAAAAAATGTCCATCGAATATTACAATTTGCAAATTTTACTGTTTTTCTTTTGTTGATTTATTTACATTTCTATTTGTTTGTTTACATTTTACTTTGGATAGCATATAATTGAAATCATAAAGTTAGATACAGTGTAGTTCGCAGTTATACTGTATTTGTGTTTCTTTACACTTAAGAAGTCAGCCATGGAAGTAAAATCAATTGATTGCAAAATTTTAATTTTTCAATTTTGGCTAGTGAATTTGCTGTAGTTTATTTACTGTTATTGACTAGTTTAGCTTTTGATGTTTTACATTTTTAGAATTTTAACATATATATATAGTGAATTTAATTTTCTAAAACAGCATTTAAATTTTTTTATGTACACAAAAAATTCAACTTCAAAAAAAATTTTTTTTTTAATTTTTCAGATACTATCAGTTCAATTTTCAACAGATAGTATTTTGAACTTTCCAAGTAAGGCATATTAAATTTTCAATTGGCAGAATTTAACTTCATCGATATAATTTGCATAATTGTCAATAGCTAGCTTATAGAAAAAGTATATTTATTTTTCAATAACCTCTCTTTTACTTCATAAATATAGCATTCAGAATATCATTAAATAACTATGATTAAATCATCTACACAGTAATTTTTATAGAGCCATCTTTTTTTCACTAAGAAACAAAATTATTTCATTTAAAGAAGGAGATTATATCACAAGAAAAATTATCTAATCCCCTACAAATTTACCCTACAACATTGGAATAATTGCATTTCAGGAGACTCATCATTATTCTAATAATATGAAATTTCTTGAAATCCCTAACACCTTATTGGTTCTTAATTAGCATAATTATTTTTGTTTCAAATCATTTAGCAAACCAAAGATAATTCACATAATTTAATAATCATATTGAAAAGATAGTCTTTACATTTGCAGTGGTTTCAAATCTTCAAATACAAAGTGGCCTACTCTCTTCTACCAGATCTTCATATATTTTATTTATATAAAATTTCCAATTCTCATAAAAACCGTTAGGAATATGCAACTTAGGATAAAGAGATATCCAACTCTGAAAATAGATGGCTTTAAATCACATGCTTATACTTTATGATGCTAAGCAAAAAGGCAGAAAAGCATTTTGTTTCAGATAAAACTTGTTGCTTGATTATTTACCAATATTTAGTAATTTCCCCCATAACCAATATAAATCAAGTTTGGAAATCAGATTTCTTAACTGAAAACCAATCAGTTGACAAGAATAAATGTACTGAATATCTTTAAAGATATATTAATGAAATACTAACTCTTTTTACTTGTAATAGATTTTATGAAATTTATAATATCTATCAAAGGCTTTTATCTAAAAAATATCAAAAGTGATTCATTCCAAGTTAGAACAAAATCAACAGTTTTTCAATAATCATCTGTAATATTTTTGAAATACAAGCATAATTAATATACTTGGAATTTAAATGCAATATAGGGGGTTTGAACACAGACTTACAAGCTCCCTTCAGCTATTCCTTCTATCTCATACAACTGATGCACATGCCATTTGAAGTTTATAAAGCTTTCCCTCTAAGAATTATTTACAATTAATCTCTTATTAATGAGAAATTTTCTCATGTTTCAAGTCATTCCTACCATTTGCATTACTGAAGTTCTAAACTGTTTTCTTCCGCAAGATAATGTAAAGTTTATATTATTTTTTTTTGCGAATATCATCAGAGAATTTAATTGCTACAAAAATTGTATGCATACTGTGTGGACATGGAGAGAAAATTGGAGTCAAGAGAGATAAATTTAATTGGATTTGGAAAGATCGGGAATAATATTGATAATGTTTGGAAAGAGTTTTGTTATACCATTTTAAATGTAGAAGTAAAAAATGTTTTGTTGTGGGAGTGTTAGCAAAAGGAGGCTTTATAACTAAGTTGTACATAAGATTAGTTGATTTTTAGTAATTTTACTATTAAAGAATTTTTTAATTTAAAAAAGGAAGTGATTTATTTGAGAAAGAAGATAACATTTTGAGGCCTAAGGTTGGAAAACGTATTTATCGATAGCCAATAAAAGAAAGTAGGAAACATAAAATTAAATATAGAGTAAAGGACTTGAAAAATAAAGAATATGAATTGAATTTGTATCCAAGAATACATATATAATGGTCAGAAAGAAATTAGGCATGCTGTGGTAGAGTGTACCGTATGTGATGAGGCTTATCATTTGAAATGCTTAAATAAAACTAGGAAGGATTTAACAGATTTATTGTTATGTAGACAATGTGTAAATGTGATAAAAGAAGTGGGAAAATGGTTTCTAAATGTAGATAGTTTAAAAAGAAAGTCAAGAGAAATGAAGCAAAATGTAGTTGAGGAAGATAACATAATGTTTTTACTGGAGTGTGAAGAGATATGAAGGAAAAAATAAGTAATGCAATGAAAATGATTAGCCAAAGAATAAGTAAGATAGAGGAAGAGGTAAAAGATGTAGAAGTAAAATTAAAATTTTTAGAGATAAAATGTAAGCAGACAAAGGAATTATTGAATAGGAATGATAAAGAAGAAGACGATAAGAAGTCCAGAAGGTGAAAGAGCATGTTATGAAATGAAGTAGGGAAAGTAAGGCTGAGAAAGTAGTAATAAGAGATTCGCTAATTAGAGAATGTGGAAATATAATTGCAAGGGAAAATAGAAACAAGTATATAAGAATGTCTGCCTGGAGCTAGAATTAGGGATGTTACAGATAAGGTAAAGAAACAAGGGAGTAGAGAAGTATGTTATGGTAGGGACAAATAATTTGTCAGAGCCATCAGAGTAAATAATGGATGAGTACATAGAATTGATTAGTAATTTTAAAAAGATTGAAAGAAAAATAGGAAGAATTGGATTATTACAAAGATTTGATAATAGGTGTATGTTAGACAAGACATGTTCTATAAATGAGATTGAAAAAATTATGTGACAGAAATTATGTTATACTTGTGGATGTGTGGGGTTGTTTTTTTAGTAAAAGGGAATTATATAGTACAGATAGATTGCACTTAGCAAACAAGGAAATGAAGTTTTAGTGAATTTAATTTATAAAGAATATACTTCAGGAAATTTATAAGGAGGGGAGGGGGAATTGCAGTGGTATCAGAAAGAAGAATAGACTAAATGTAAGAAATAAACAAATGGTAGCTGATTTAGATATAAATGTAGATGTGGTGAGGAAATGTGTATGTAAAATTAATGGTAAGCAAGTTATTTATAAATGTAATGAAGAAGAAAGAGTCAAAAGAATTTATAAAAGAGTAGTTAGGGAACAAGAAATTGTTAAAATTGGATATTTGAAAAGTGGCTGTAATTAAACAAAGCAGTTAAAAATGAAGAGTTTGATGTGCTAGTAGTAGTGGAAACACATCCAAGATGGAAAGAACTTATACTGGAAGACTTGGTATAGCAGGCTATAAATAGAAAAAAAAGAAAAAAAGGGGTGGTGGTATAGGAGTTATGTCAAAAAATATTTAAATACTGTTATGTCAAGAACATTTGTGGAAGACAAGAATGGATAATGGTGGCTATAGTGTATATAGCCATTAGAGGTAGTCAAACTATAATGGAGTGGGAAAGTAGCATATGTAAATGCCTAGTTAAGGATATAGAGTTTCAAAAAAAGGGGAAAGAGAATTATAGCTATAGGGGATATGAATGGGCATATTAAAGAAATTGATGATGTAGATAACAAGAATGAATTGCTTTTAAAGAATTTTTGTCAGAGAGTGAATATGAGCATTGGAAATTTATCAAATATTTATAAGGGACAATACCCATGGTCTAGAAATAATATATTTTGCACAATAGATTATTTATTAGTAGAGAAAGAGCGAATGAATAAAGTATGGAAAATTTAAGTATTTGATAATGAAGAGAGAATATGTAATAGTGATCGTAATTTTTTTATAATAGAAATGATTAGTAATGTGATGGAAAATAGTAATAAAAGTAGAAAGGATACTGAAAGATGTGTATGGAGAATGAATGATAAGAATAAGTTAGAAGAATATAAAATAAAAGCTGAAGAAACCATGGAAGAGTTGATTGGGGATGAATATAATGACTGATGTAGTAAAGTAGAAAGAGTGGCAAATAGGATTTTAGGTAAGAATATTCAGAAGAATAAAAATAATATAAAAGTAAGAGCTAGTAAAAGTGTAAGAAAGACAAAAACATGCAGAGATTATAAGTGTGCTATTAAGCACAAAGAAAGTGAAAATAATGTTGATGTTAAATGGGGAAAGTACTTAAAAAAAAGAAAGTAGTCAAAATAGATAATTATACAAAATGAAATTAAATAGTAAATTGTTGGGAGGATATTATTAAACATGGAAAAGATGGGAGTAAAAAAATTTTGGAAATACACAAAAAGAAGAAATGTAAGAGAGAAAGAAATAGTATTACTACATTGTAATTTTATATTGGAATATTTCCATCATCTAATATGAGTATTGAATGTCTTTAGAAAAATTTAACTTTTTTTTAAATATTCCAAATACATTCAATTGTTAGTAATAGCACATTAAACAGGTTAGTATATGCACAATGTTTCAAAAAGTATTATTCTCCTCTCTTCTTCAAGTGTTGCTGGTGCCAGTGACAGTACTAGCATGGTATTCAAACCTGGACCATTAGATTCTTGAGTACAGAATTTTTAAGGTAATGCTCTAACCAACTGAGCCAACCTTCGAAAGGCAACTGTAAGTAGAAGTTTCATATACTTATCTATGAGGTTCCTCCTGATTTCCCCACTTTTTCCTAAGAACAAAGTTGACTAGTGGTTTCCCTACATTATGTATAGTCACACTAGGTTGGCTTATGGGATTTTTTGCCATTGTCATGTGAGCAGCTTCTTTAAATTTTCTTCTTTGTACCTTTTCTTCTCTATCCAATATTTTTGTATTTTCCCAATTGAACATATGTTCATTGGCACATACATGGTCTGCTACCTTAGACACATCTGTTTTCTCTCTTCTAATAATCAGTTTGTGTTCTTGCAAGCACTTTTCAATGGGATGCCTGGTCTTACCAATATATGTTCTTCCACATTCACATGGTATTTTGTAGATGCAGTTTTTTATTTTCAACATTTCAAGTTTAGGCTTTGTAGATGTTAGAATTCTTCATAGTGTGGTATGGCTCTGAAAAGCTGTTCTGATGTTATACTGATAGCAGATTTTCCTTAATTTGTCTACTTTTGGAATGTATGGGTACACTACAGTACCAATAATTGTCTTTTCTCTTGATGGTTCTTTTTGTCTATTTAAAGTTTTCTTAATAACAGCTGATGGATAACCATTTTTCATAAGAGTTTGTTCTATATAGATCTTTTTCCAAATCACTGGTTTTTGAACAAACTTCTTCTGCTTTGTTCTATAGTGATAGTATAACTCCATGTTTTGTGTTTCTGGTGTGACTGGATGTATAGGTTAGGTATTTTCCTGTATATGTAGGTTTTCAGTAAATTGTAGTTTTGATTTTGTCATGAGGGAGCCTTGTCACAAGAACATCTAAGAATGCCAATTTTTGTTCTTGTTCTGATTCTATTATAAATTTAATTGGTATGTGGATGATACATTTGTTGTATGGCCACATGGTGAAGCACTGCTACAAACTTTCTGGAAACACATCAACAACATATCCAATTAAATTTACAATAGAATCTGAGCAAGAACAAAAATTGGCATTCTTAGATGTTTTTGTGACAAGACTCCCTTATGGCAAAATCAAAACTAGTTTACCAAAAACCTACACAAACAAGAAAATGCCTAGCCTATACATCCAATCATACCAGAAACACAAAACATGAAGTTACACTATCACTATGGAACAAAGCAAAAGAAGTTTGTTCAGAAACCAGCGATTCGGAAAAGGAAAAGATTTATATAGAACAAACTCTTATGAAAAATGGTTATCCATCAGCTAAAATGGTAAATAGATAACAAAAAGAACCATCAAGAAAAGAGTTATTGGTACTGTAGTGTACCCATACATTCCAAAAATAGCAGACAAATTAAGAAAAATCTGCAATCATTGTAACATCAGAACAGCTTTCCACAACCATACCACACTATGAGAAATTCTAACATCTACAAAGCCTAAACTTGAAATGCTGAAAAGAAAAAACTGCATCTATGAAATACCACCGTGAATGTGGAAGAACATATATTGGTGAGACCAGTCATCCCATTGAAAAGCACTTGCAAGAACACAAACTGATGATTAGAAGAGAAAAAACAGATGTGTCTAAGGTAGCAGACCATGTATGTGCCAATGAACATATGTTCAATTGGGAAAATACAAAAATATTGGATAGAGAAGAAAAGGTACAAAGAAGAAAATTTAAAGAAGCTGCTCACATGACAATGGCAAAAAATCCCATAAGCCAACCTAGTGTGACTATACATAATGTATGGAAACCACTAATCAACTTTGCTCTTAGGAAAAAGTGGAGAAATCAGGAGGAACCTCATAGATAAGTATATGAAATTTCTACTGACAGTTGCCTTTGGCGGGATGGCTCAGTTGGTTAGAGCATTACCTTAAAATTCAATACTCAAGAATCTAAGGGTCCAGGTTTGAATCCAATGCTAGTACCGACACTAGTCTGGCCACCAACACCTGAAGAAGAGAGGAGAATAATACCTCTCGAAACATTGTGCATATACTAACCTGTTTGATGTGCTATTTCTAACAGTTGAATGTATTTGGAATACTTCAATAAAAGTTAAAATTTTCTAAAGACATTTAATACTCATATTAGATGACGGAAATAGTCCAATGTAAAAATACAACTAGAACACCATCATCACAAACCTTCAGGAAAACAGTATTACTAAATGATGAGGTAATAGAGTGTAGCTCTAGAAAAGAATTTGAGACAATCTTAAATAAGTATGTAATGGATATAGAAAAGATGTTAGATATGAAGGACAGAGTGATAACAAACATAAAAGCAGATAGTAATGGAAATATTAGGTTTATAAAAAACTGAATGAGACAGGGAAGAAATTGAAAAATGGAAAGGCAAGAGTTTAGATGGATGGGCAGCAGAGATGGTAATGTATTTAGAACATAGGGCAAAATTAAACCTATTATCATGTTTTAATAAGATGGCACAGAAGAGAGATTTTTCAGAAAGTTGGAATAATACAGGAGTAGGACTATTATTTAAAGGAAAAAGTAAGGATCATAGACAGTTAAGCAATTATATAGCAATAATGTCAGTGTTATATAAAGTTTTCGCATATATGGTCGCTGGAAGGGTCGCAAAATGGATGAAGAAAATATTATAGTGAGAGAAATGCAAGGAGGTTTTTCGATCGGATAGGCATAGTTTATTTGTACTTACACAACTTATAGATAAAAGTAGAAATACAGATAGATAGTTATATATGGTTTTTATAGATATAGAGAAGGCATATGATAGAGTGAATAGAAATAGATTGTGGGTAAGTTTAATAAATTTGGGAATAGATGGAGCTTTAGTGGAACTTATTAAGAGATTGTATGAAAATAATTATTATAAGTATGGAATTAGGGAATATAAAATCAGTTTAAAGTTAAAAATGGGGTACGACTAACGCAAGGTTGCCCTATGTCATTATTTTGTTTTTGCTGTATTTGAGAGAAATGGAGAGAGCAATATAAAGACTAGGAAGAGGGGTAGAGATAACATTAATAAGTGGCAAGGGGGTATGTGGTCTTTTATTTACAGATGATGACTTCTAGTGCACACAATATGGAAGTTATGCTGAGAATATGCGAACTGGTAGGTAAAGAGATGAGAATTAAATTTAGTGAAGAAAAATCAAAAGTAATGATGTTTAATATTGGGGAAAGACAAAAAAAATTTATTGGGGGATATAAAGTTAAGTGTGGTGAATAGGTATAACTATTTGGAAATCGTCTTAAGTAATCAGAAAAATTGCTTGGATGAATGGAAAAAAAATTGATAAATGAAGCAAAGAAAAGAAATGGACTGATATAGAAATTAACAGTTTTTTTATATAATAAATATGATGTAGCTAAAATTGTATGGCAGGGGGTGGCAGTAGCAGGGTTAACATATGGTAGCAATATGTTATATGTTAATAAAGGGGTGTTAGATTACTTAGAAAAAGTGCAAAGATTCTTCCACTTCTTATTTGCACTGTTGAATTATATATAATATAATGCACCATACACACCTTAATACACACTCTTCAATGCAGATTAACATATGATTTATTTTATAAAATAAATGTTAAACTGCATTGTAGAGTGTCAATTAAAGTATATATGGTGTATTATATTAAAAAGTACAAAGAGAAATAGGAAGACATGCATTAAATGCAGATGTGTGGACGGCATAGAAGGCAAATCAAGGAGAATGTAATGATCAAGTTTTTATATGAGAGATGCAAAAAGCAAAATGAAAATGTTCAATAGATTGCAGTTTATGGATAATAAGAGAATAGCAAAATAGTATTTTAATTGGATTATAAGTAAAGGGCAGGCATTAAGATAGATGAGAAAGGTAATACAGTATACAGAAGATTTGAATAAAAAATTTATGTCGGTATATTTATACAAAAGGCGGGATGATTGTGTGCAAAGAATTGTTGAGTGTTATAATTGCAAGGAATGGGATAGAAGAATAAATGCATTAATAAAGAATAGGGAGTTGGAGAATTAATATGGAGACTAAAAAGAGTTTAAATATATATAGAAGTAAACAAAATATTGGATGTGAGTTAATTTATGATAATAGCAAAGTAGTTTACTATTTAAGAATCGAACAGGATCTTTAACAAGGGAATATACACATAAATGAAAAAATAAGGGAGATTTAGTCTGCAAGTTGTGTAAGGAAGGCATAAAAAACATTAGGCATTTGTTAATTTAATGTAAATGCCTGCAAGCAGAAGGGGTACAAATAAGTGGGTTCTTGTTTTTTATGCTGGGTTTGGGTAAAAAATAAGGAGAATTTAGATATAAAGGCCATGGAGTTGACAAAGATTATGTTGTGGAAATGGGATGAAATAGGATAGAGAAGAATATAAAAAAAAACTTAGAGTAGGGAATGGAAAGGGAAGGTAAAGTGGCTAACAAACTTCTCTGGGCATAGTGGCTGAGAAGAAGTCACAATGTATCGCATTGCATACTTTTATAAAATAAAAAAATATTATCATAATGAAAATATAATTTTAAGGCTATGCTCTTTTTAGATCTTATTAATAAAGCTGTATTTTTTCATCTTAAACTTATGTCAATCAGTGATCAAGGAATAAACAATGTTTTAAAAAGTCCATTATTTACAAGTTATGTTTGACAAACTAAAAAACAAAGATGAAGAAATAAAAACATGTCCAGAGTATTGAAACATTTCAATATTTTGATTGCATTAAAATTATAGTTTATCTCTTCATATTTAATGAATATAATGGAAAAATTTATGCTCTAAAGTCATCCATTCACATAAAATCATTAATGATTCTCTTATAAATATTGAAATTGTAACTCGCAAAAACTACAGGAATTTGTGAATTAAAAAAAAAAAGTAACATTCAAAAGTTACTGAATCAACATTCTTAGCTATTAACAAATATTAAATTTCAGAAATTGGTCAAATAATGGCTGAAAAATTAAAAAAGTCAATGGAACTATACATCAAAGATAGAGCTAATCATTAAAGGATTGCAAAAACTGTTTAGAAAAAAAAAATTTTTTTTAAAGAAAATGACCTACCTTTCTGAATGATCATCTAAGTTTGAATATGAAATAAAAAATCTGGCTGCATGATACCAAGGACTTTTATTTAAAAAATATCAGTAATAAATAATAATAAAAAAAAAGTCAAATCAAGTGTGGGAATTTCAACCAGGTCGTTCTCATTAAATCTTCATTTGTATGAGTTGGTGTTTTTCTTTTCATTTACAATAATTTATTTTTATAATTCATATCTTAAGTTATTTTGTTTTTCTTAAATTAGAATAAGACATGTACAATGAACTATAATATTTATACATTGATTAATATGATTTTTATATCAGTAAATATATAAAGAATACCAGAGCTTTATTGTATCTTAAACAGATTAATGTTTATTAATATTATCTCTATAGGGATTTATCTTCCTTTTTTCACTACATCATTCTTTTTTCCAGAATAATCAAACATGAAGAATATGAATATCTTGTATAATATAAGTGCACTTTACAAAAATTGTCTTACTATTGTCTCATGATATTTGATTTAGAGAATTTATTATTATTAACTATTATAAAATCAATTTGGCTCTTTGAAATCTTATAAATGAATATGATCAAATAATACAATTCCTATAAAGTTGTGCTTCAAACAAAATTTTGTGTGAAAGCAAAAATGCTTTTCTAGTGCCTTTCTCCCTATATCCAATTTTTACAATCACTAGGGGTTACAAAAAATAAAATAGTCTGATAATACATCCCACATCTAAAGTTCTTCTCCATGCATTGCATAAATTTCTTGACTGCTTGATTCTTTGCTGTTCATCAATTATCAAAAAAAAAAAGGGAGGGGGGAGGGAGATGGGAGGCTGACAAATACTTCTATGATCTTCACAATTAATTTTAAAGTTAAGTGCCAAACATCACATTGAACCTTATTATCCCTTCTTTAAACTCTTGTACTTTAATTTTTCTATCAGCAGGACTTAATCATTTTCAGCTTTATCATTGGTGTTATCTATATAACTAAAGTTATTTCTCTCACTATATAAATCGAGTGGCAATAGACATCTATCTCCTCTGTTAACATTTTACCTTTTCCTAACAACATTCCATACTGCAACAAAGTCAAATAAAACTATAATTGACTTGTAATCAATAAAATACATATTGACTTCTTCCTGGTATTTCCTCTCTTTATCAATTAAATAATTTAATATCATCAAAAATATTTTATTATACCATCTGGAAATTATCTGTCAATGTAAAACTCTAAAATTGATAAACGATTTTTCACTATAAGTTTATTTCCATATAATATAAGACAGGAATAAATACATACATTTTCATTTTATTTGAACATTATTCCATTGTATACCAGATTATCATAATTTAATCAGCATTTTTATTCATCTTTTCCGTGGTTTTCTTTAAAATTTAATGAAATGCCAAGAATTCTTGTAGTCTTTTTTTCAATTATCTTAAGGCATTATATTATAACCTTATCTTCCATTACTGAGGGTTCGCCTATGCATCTGACTTCATTAAAAATGCTCTAATTGATGTTTTTGTACTGCATCTCTTCTATATATTCATTCAATACATGTTTGTCTTTTGTTATGCTGGTTATGATCTGTGCATTGACATTTTTCAAATATCATCTAAAGCCAGCATTTCTTCTTGATCTTAAAATTTCCTGAAAGAGTTCATTTTTCCATTTTTTTTTCTATTTTCAATATTATTTTCTGGATGTAATACTACAGAGTCCTCTATTGATAATCAAATCTTCATTGGATTGGATATATAAAAATAATGAACAATGTTAGACTTTTTATAAGAGTGTTTTATAGTGAACTTGAACATGGTTTTCATGGAAGAGGTAGATTCCATATGTTATAAGAATTATCTCAAAGACATTCTAAAGAGGTGCAATATTGATTGTTTTTATTGGAAAAATATGGTAGATAATAGAATACACTGGAAAGCTACAGTTAGACATAGTGATGAAGTATTTCAGGAAAAAGTTTTCTGCTGAAGAAATGGTGAAGAAATTAAAAGACAACATGGTAAAACATCAAATGAGGAGAAAAATAAATTAGCATGTTCTACAGTGGATATGTTTGTAATTTACAAGTAGATTTATTTACTATCTCTCTTTTTTTTTGAGTTCGAATGGTCATACTCGTCTACAAGTGGCCCTTTATTATTATTATTATTATCATTGCTTTTCATCTTTCCTGACTGCTCTTTAAAAATTGTAATTCATTTATGTCAAAAGACTTAAATGATTTTAATTTTACTTTTTTTTAAAATTACTAATGGATTTTCTTACAATTATTTTGATTTTTCTGGTTGATTCATCTTTGTCATCTTTCATTTTGTCTGCAGTTCACCTAGTTCATATTATATATTTAGCACCTCAAATAAATTTTTAAAGTTATTACTAAAAACAATAGATATGTTTTTTAAGTTATATTTTGAATATTCAACAGGTATAAGCGTATGCATGTTTATATATATAATATCAATATAGTCAATTAGATTATAAATCATAAAAAAATTTGTATTTATTGACTTGTCTAATTTTTGATTGTTTATAGATGTAGAGCATCATCAATAAATGTGGGTCTGGATTTATTAGGTATATTCACATTAAAAAAATAAAGTTGTAACAAGAAAACAAAATTTTACTGATTTTACTGAAATGAAAAAAAAAAATGGCTCTAGCTCTAGTTTATGAAATTAATAGGTATGTTGGAAAAATTTCTAAAGATCATCACATATGTTTGTAGCTAGATATACAATAATAGATTAAAAATGGCAGTATAAATGAGGTTCAACAGTCATTATTTCCTCTATGCAAATTCAAACATAATCTTTATTAGTGATGGATGAAGGATATATATATATACATATATTTGTGAGAACAGTGTGTAGATGGGATTAATCTTTTGTGTGTACTAAAAACTATGTAACACAAATAGATAGATGATATGCATTAAGATTGAGTGTAATGAAAATACCTAGCACACAAATTAAAAATTAAATATTAAAATATATAATACCAAATAAATGGCAGGTTATGATGAAACAAAACCTTTTTGGTTTGAATAAATTACAATTTTTTTTTGTAATTTACTGTGTAACTTAATAAAATATTAGAAAGAGATACGAATGTATTTATTGAATTTGAGAATAAATAGCAAGTAAAGAAACTGGAAACCTTGTGATCATGTGATGTTTATTGGCTTGAAACTGGAAATACATAAATCACTGGAAAGAGCATCAATTAGTTATAGAAACGATGTGATATTTAGAATAAAGATATAAAAAATGAAATTAAATGTCTTTAGAAATTTTTTTCAATAGCAGAAAACTTATTTTCTATGAATATATTTGATTTATAAAACGCAACTATTGACTTGGCTCTTATGTATTGATATCTTAAGTCCTATAAAAATTTCACATAAAATATTTTAAATTAGCAATATATTTCTAATATACTATTGGAATCTAAATCGAGTCACAAAGTTTAGCTATTGGTAAATAACTTAGAAAATGGTTTTATCTATTATTAGTCACAGTTGTATTCTGCAAAAAAAAAAAAGTTAGTAAGCTGAAGTTAATTAAATGCTATTTTAAGATCATCGCTTAAAGTCGACAGAAATTATCAAATGAAATAGTTTTTGCAAATGTAAACCTGATAAACAAACAAAAAAAACTAAATACATTTTGGAAATATTTTGATAAATTAGCTTCCATAAAAACAAAAACTTAAAAATAATGCTGAGTGTTACAATGCCAATTTTGCAATATTTTTTTTCCAACTAGATTGTTCTGAAAAACCAACTAACTACACACACATATAAACATTTATAGGTCATCCATTTATAAAGGGGCAGACCCTTATTCAACCTTTTACCTCATGGACAGTATTAAAGAAAATATTTTTTAAAGAAGTGTTAAGTGGAATATGAAAGATTATCTATGATATATGCCAACTACCTTTTATCAGATAACTGATTACATTGAAATTCTAACTGGCGCATCGTAGAATTGTAGACTGTGTAAATAATCTGATCTTTGTTTTCTAAAAATATCACCGGAAAATCGTAACGTAAATGCCTTCAAATAGCAATATATATTAAAATGATTGTAATTACAAATATAAACATGATTTATAAATGCTTTATCCTTTAAATAATATTTTTGATACTTACGAAGACCACACATAGCACATGCTTTTGCTACAGATTGTCCCATTATAATATATAGACAACATACGGTCCAATTTTTTTTCATTAGTTAAGTCAAATTAATTTACTATTTACATCGTTTTAATAATCTTTGACTGAATAAAGAGGTCTCCTTTATAAAATCCAAATGATTGTTCGGTTTATAAAATATTAATAAAATTGTAAAAAACATCACGCTTTTGTATTGCCTAGAAAACATCAAGATATATATTTGCTAATATCTTTTTCATAATGTTTATCTTTTGTGGCGCGTTCGAAGTTTGTAATTACAGCATGAAACTTTTATAATTATTTGTCCACTAGAGGGCAAAAAATAAAAATTGGCGTTAAAAATGTTAAATATCCCGCATATATGACTATTTATAGTAGTTAAGTTATTAGTTATAATTTGGAAAATTAACCTTTCGTTATTTTATTTAGTTTATACTCATCGTATTACGTATTTGGCAAAAAACATTGCTCTGCATTAGTTTTTTGGAATGCTTGAATGCAAACGTGTTTTTTAATTTTTAAAATTCCTTCCGTATTTATTACAAAATGAAGAAAGTGTGATCATTCTGCAAAATTGATAGAAATGTTTGCTCATCAGAACAACGTTATCTTTACTTAAGTTAGAAACATAGCAAATCTTTGGTCCAATTTTAATCCTATGAATAAAATGATTTAATTGCAGTTCTTCCTTAGTTGCATGAAATAAAATTTAAGCCAAAAAGTCTAATGATATCAGCATTATTGGTTATTGTCTGAAAACAGAATCTTACAACTTTTTATTAAATATATGATAATATTTATATATAATAAAGGCTATGTAAATTAATTCAACAAAGATAATGCTCTACGACAGGAAAACATCTTATAATCAGAATGTTACAATTTTGCAACAATAGAGTGAAACATAATACTATCCCATGTTACTTAAAAATAACCTATCTAAAAATAGAAATAAAATAATTTATTAGAATAAAATACTAATAACAGATAGTTTATTGCTAGAGATTTCATAAAAACTTTGAGGTTAAAAGTGATATCTGAGCTGTAACCCATAAACTAACTATCACTCTAATATTCTTTGGAAAATTAGTTGGGATTACTTGAGATTGTGATATGCAAGTTCTGTATAGACAATTTTTTAGCACTAACATATTGTGGTAGTGAATATTTTGCCCCTATATGGAGGAAAAGTATCAATACTAAATTAGGTATTCTAATATACAAAATATTAATTGCACACTTAAGAGTATTCCTTTACAACAACTATTTTTCCACATATTCTTTACTATATATCAATTAGACTTCCCAGATATAGATTCACCAACTAAGATTTGCTTCAAATCAAAATCCACTTTCTGGAAGTTTAATCAAAGTTCTCTTCAAATAGGCAAAACTCTCCATACAGTAGTGTCATTTAGTGCAAGCCAGATAATCAATGGATGCAAGAAGGTTTGTATATAAAATTCCTATTTAGTGTCCACTCATCCAATATCTCCAGACTAGTTTCTAGCTTGTGGCTTTCATAAGTGAGGAGCCTTGGATCTGAGAGCACTCCATGTAGATCTTAGGATGTAATGCAGCCCTCCAGAAGTCCTTTTTATCTCTACTTAACTACAAAACTATAAGTCTAAAATTGAAAATGTAATAATATTTTTAATCCAAGTTCATTTGCTTATATAGTCATATAGGTCTGAACTCAGTTCAGTATCCATACATTGAACGGCTACTGTATGGAGAGTTTTGCCTGTTTTAACAGCTTGAGCAAGCATAAGAAATGGTAATCATGTTATGTTCTCTTCAAATAATTAAAGAATTATACTGCAAAAAAATGGACTTCTTAGGAGATTCCAATCAATTTTCATGTTCTTAATAAAAGTAAAATCAACTGGATTTGATTTTTCTTAGATGTTACTGGGGCATCAACTGTTTCATATCAACCCATGGTTGTAGTATTCATCTGCTTCATAAGTAGAATTTAACTGTTACTGACAATACAGATATGATCAGATACAAATCAAGAATTTTATAGTTAATGATTGATTATCTATGACACAATGGCAAAGTTGAAAGACTTAATAAAACTATTAACAAATCTATTTCTTGATTATAATCTTTATATGTTCCTATATTGTTAATAGTTTACTTTTTAAAAAAATCCATATGCAAAATAAAAATCAAGGAAAATTGTTGTGCCGGAAAAATAAACAGGTTAAAAATATATATAACTATAATGAACAGAAATTAAATGAAATAAATTATCATATTTAGTGAGTGAAGTATCATTTCTACTTTTAATAATGGTAAATTGTTTACAAACTACTGGTCAGATTAATCGGATGTTCACTTCAAATGAAATTGAGAAAGAACTATAAACATTTTTTATATTTATTATCTTTAAGAATAATTTTAGAAATTGATTGTAAATGAGATGAATGGTGAATAGAAAGGAAAGAAATAAAAAGGTTTGAAAAAAGTTTGAAAAAGATTAACCAGGCAAGTCAAAATAGATATCAGATGATAGTTTTATTGCAAAGAAAGAAAAATCAAAATTTTAAAAATTAAAGAAATGTTTTAAAGAGATTCCTGAAATTATTTAAATTAATGCCCACTATTAAGCTTTTTTTACACCAATACTTTTACCTACTTCAATATTTATATTTTTCCATATTTCTTTCATTTCATAAATATTTTCATTGGTAACCTAACTATTTTTTTCTTTGTCCTTTGCTGATATTTATATTTATTTCCCTTCTCAATAAATTTAAAAGCTTTCATCAAATGTTCTACTTTTAATTTATTGTTGGTTTATTTATTTCTTATGTCAAACATTTTTTTACTCAGAAAAATTAGCTTCAATTTTGCTATAACCAGATTGTAGTCTCAATCCTTATCAGTTTCAGGATATGTGCCAGGTTTCTTAATGCTGTTCTAAATTTATTTCAAATTAATACATAATCTTAAAATCTGTTCTGATTACTTAAGAGCATTCTATGATTCAGTTATTTTTCTTTATTCATGATTATCATTTTTTCTACAAAAACTATCAGAATTTTTTCCTTTTTTTACTATTGAACCACAATCTTCTCTTCCAATTCCTCATTACTAATGTAAAACTATTTTTCTTTTTATGTTTTCATTATTGTTAAGTATTTAATATGCATATCTGCACAATTGCAGATTGTTCACAAAAATTTTTTGATAATCTAACATTTATTAAAATAATATTTATAAATTTCTTGTTTCCAAGAAATCTATTTGATTATATTATCTTTTATCACCAACATGATAAACTATCTCATCATATACATTTCTCCCTTTGTAACCCATTATTATTGCATTCAAAGCTTGTTTCCAAGACATTTATTTGATTACACTATCTTTTATCAACAGAATAAATTTTATCCTTTTTTTTTTTACCTCATAACCCAGCAACACTGTGTCCAGAAAATTCTAATATCTAATCTTTTCTATCAATTTTAAACAACAGATTCTTC
The DNA here is from genome assembly GCA_028023455.1 of Epiperipatus broadwayi. Classification (NCBI taxonomy): domain Eukaryota; kingdom Metazoa; phylum Onychophora; class Udeonychophora; order Euonychophora; family Peripatidae; genus Epiperipatus; species Epiperipatus broadwayi. The sequence continues at coordinate 360,653 of JAQFVV010006725.1, read as the reverse complement.
ATATTTTTTTAAAGGTATTTATTGGTATATAATATTAATTACTTGTGATTTTAACATTATATTTAAATAAATAGTAAAATATATCAATAATTGCTGTGTCCTATGACCAGCAAGTAAAAAATATGATTATTTTTACATATATACATTGCCTTTTATAAGGCATAATAAAAATCATGGTGACCTGCACCTAATAATCCTAATCCTGCTTTTGAACTTACAACATTAAATACTCTGAACCAATAGATCAGGCTCTGGGGGTTTATATACTCCTCAAGACTTCTGGAGTCTTTTACATACCTTACCACATATGGTGTTTTCACATACATATAGTATTTTTTACATTCCTCACCATATATGGTGTTTTACACAATTTTCTGATCTTATAAGGTCAGCTACACAAGACTATGACCTAATAACATTGTTATTTAATGATCGTTACATTGCTACATTCTATGATTACAGTTATTCATATAATTGTTTACATATGATCATTATACATAATTATGGTACAAAGTTATTATTTTTATTCTACATTTTCATTGTACATTTATTATTATACAACTTATCATTTTTATTCTACATTTTATTATAGATTATACAACTTATCATTTTTATTCTACATTTTCATTATACATTTATTATTGTACAACTTACATATGTATACTTGCTTGACCTTGAACATTGCAGTAATATATACAAATGAATAAATTGGTTATATATATATATATCAAATTATATCCAATACATTATCAAATAAAATGTTTTTGCAATATAAAATTTAAATGATCTCAGAGTAAGTTTGGATCTTCTAGGGGAAGATAATGAGAGAACACTCCATGTTACTGTGTAAATATCTGAAGCAAATGCTCAATCTCCAATTTTCACATTTTTAAGTGTGTTATTGAGGAAGTGTAAATTTTTTTTGAAGTAGAATTAAAAACAAAAGTAGCATAGAAGAAACTAAAAAGTGAAAAATACAAGTGATGATTCTAATGTTGGGGAAAAGATTTCTGCATATATTGTTAGTTAACTGGTTAATATGCTAGAGTAACATGGGTAATAGTATAAGTGTGTAAAGAAGTCATAAAAATGCGATCAAGTGTTCCTTCTTCTTTATATAATGAACAGGTTGGATCATTATGATAAAAACTTATTTGTAAGAGATAATTTTTTGATTAAAAAAAATTGATGCTTTAGTATTGAAGCCATAAATCTGTAATCCAGAGTCATGCTTCATGTGCCATCACTTGGCTAATCTCCAAATGGGGTTCAAATCCATCTTTCACTTGCCTAGATCGTATAGAGAGAGCAACCACACACCTCCACATAACCCTATCTGACCCTAAACAACCATTTAGTCATGTTATTATAAATATTTCATTACCTAAATTAAATTATAGTTAAATATCCTAAATAATTGTTGTTATAACATGTAGAGTTGTGCATGTTCATTTACATGTACGTGGCAGATAGATATTTGTAATGTAAATATTTTGATATATTTTATTTAATATTTTATATTTTTGGTTACATTATTTTATATTCATAAAATAGTTTCAGTACATGATGCAATATTTCGAAAGTTCTCGAAGTTGCCTTAAGACAGGGAATTTAAAAAACAATAGCAAAATCCATTAATTAATTTAGAGAAATCGGGCTATTGAATTAATTGGTTTAAATATTTTAAATCGAAATTAAAAGTCACGCGAATCTAGCGAGAATTTATCAGTCTATTGCATCTTTTATTGCACAAAAGTAAAAATATTTTTTTGCTGATTAAGATCACATAAGGTAAATTTGCTTCAGGTGATTTTCTTAAAAGCATTCCCAGAAATTTCCAGCACAGTATAAATAGGGCTTATTTTGATATAAAAAAACAGTAAAATTAAAATTCGGTTGTTAAGCCGAATCCATGCCAGTTTAAATTTAAACATTAACACCAACAAGTAGAGGGACTTCTTCTGCCTTTTCCTGATCCTTTCAGGATCATCTCAGTACTATGTTGCCGTGATTTTGCTACTAACAAACCGACTGCCTCATAATGCTTTTGAAATGATTTGAGAATAGAATGCTACTTCCATTTCTCATGAACCAAGGACCATCTGGCTCCTGTATAAATTTCTCACAGAAGAATGAATCTGTCAAATCAGCATGCTATTACAGAGGAATGTAACTTTTCTTTACCATCTTAAGGATTCAGCGAATCTTCTATGTTAATCACTAAGTTCTGTTTAACTCTATAACTGTATAATTTTACTTGTATTAAATTCTTTTATCTGTTAAATACTAGCCATGTAATCATATTCTTATTATAATCTCTATAATCTTATCAAATCTGTATGTAAATGTGCATGCCTCACACTTTAAATTTTATTTTAGTGTGGTAGAATTTTATTATTATAATTATTTGCTGTTTGCTTTTATTAAATATGTGCTTTAGATCCCAAGTCAACTCAACTCCGCAAGCCTATATTTTATATTAGTCCTATAAATCCCAAGCACTTCAGAGATATTTTAATTACATGATGTGATGTACTATGGCTTCTCCTTAAACACAGTCAAGAATATCTCAGCAATTATGCCCAGATAAACCTGTTAGCCAATTAATTTTTCATCTCCCACTCTAAGTTTTCCCATATTCTGCTCCATCCCATTCCCACAACATAATCTTTGTCAACTCTATGGCCTTTATATCTAAATTCCCTTTATCTTTTCCCAAACCCAGCATAAAAACCAATAATTCACTTTCTGTATAATCACTTTTTTCATATTTATTCTTCCATAACTTCATTATATGTACCCTTTCTGTTTTCAAGCATTTACATTCAATTAACAAATGCCTAATATTTTCTATTCCTTCCTTACATAATTTACAAAATAAATTACCCATATTTTTCCATTTACACGTATATTCTCTTGTAGCTAAAGATCCCATTCGAGCCTTAAATAATAAACTACTTTCCTTACTATTATCATATATTAACTCACACCTAATATTCTGTTTATTTCTATATATATTTAAACTCTTTTTACTATCCATACTATTTCTCCATCTCTCTAACTCCCTATTTTTTGTTAATAAATCTATTATTTTATCCCATTCCTTACTACTATAACACTCAACAATTCTCTTAACACAATCATCCCATCTTTTGTACAAATATACTGATATAAATTCTTTAACCAAATCTTTTGCATAGCGCATTACCTTTCTCACCCATCTTGTTACCTGCCCTTTACTTATAACCCAATTAAATACTATTTTGGCTATTCTTTTATTATCCATAAACTGCAATCTACCAAACATTTTCATTTTACTTTTTGCATCTCTCATAAGAAAACTTGACCATCCCATTTCTCCTTGAATTGCCTCCTTTGCTGTCCATACATCTGCATCTAATGCAGGTCTTCCTACTTCCCTTTGAACTTTTTCTAAGTAATTTAATACCTCTTTACTAACATATAATGCATCATTACCATATGTTAATCCTGCAACTGCAACTCCTTTCCATATAATTCTAGCAACATCATATTTATTATATGATTATATTTATTATATTATACATATTTCAAATTATTTATTTAACACCCTCGCTAGCTAGATTGGTAACTAATTTAAATAATGTCATTTCTGTTTCCAGGCAGATTATTATTATAATACTGTCATGTGTATATTTATTGAGTACAAATCTAATATTATTTAAGAATGCTATTACTTAAATTTCAGTTAAAATATTTTAAAATAATAATGGCTGTCACTCTTGCTTCTTAAATGCAATAATCATTTATGCATAGTGTCTTGAGTGTGATAGTATTAAATAATGCTTATTGATTCCAAGTGCACATGGTACCAGTTTAATGGAGGGAAATGTAATCGTGTATTATTAAGACATTCATATAGTTTTAGACTTAAGTTATTTAATTTGTTTAGTATACAGTTCATGCTGTTATGTTACATCCGATTAAAACTTTATATTTAGGCCATTAATCATTTAGACATCATTAAATACCTATCATAGTTTCACAGCATTGCCAGCATAGGTCAGCTATGCTTTATCATATTTTGGGGATCATCAGGAACTCCGAATCCTCCATCTTCATTTATATATATATTTTTAGCTGGCATTGTAAGTGCCCTGGACAATTATGGAAAGAGTAGCAGAAGCTCTGCATGGGATGACCCTGGGACAGCTGGCCCATTGTATCTCTCTACCTTCCTCTCTCCCCAGGTATAGTGCCACCAGAAGAGTAGGCATACTCCTTTGTTTTCACATACATGATGAAGTGTCTCCTTGACTGAATGTGAACTGAATCTTATATTTTGATGCCTCATGCTCGTGCCGCCATTTATTATAGTAATTCAGAATTAAGCCTAAAACGAATCTGTAAGCTCTAATGCTATAATTTAACTAAACCATTTGGTTATTTATTATTGGATTTATATTTAGAATGTCATGAAAGGCTTGCATTGCACTATTTCCCTTAGATGAGCAACCCCCACATGCATAAATGAATTCTCTTTATTTTTATAATTTGTAAATTTAAGAATTAGTACATAACGTTTGTTATATTGAATACGAAAACATTTGTGTATTCAAATTTTTTTATAACTTTGTTGTTTAATATTTAATAAATGTAATGGATGTCAGAGACCAGTTTAATTGGCATCATGATTATATATATGTAGATTTCTTATGTGATCAAGTGGCATCGATCATATCTTTCTTACGTATACATGATATTAATTTATTTGGACACCAAAGTGTCTCTCATAAATTTATATTGTGAAAGTCATTAATTAATCATATATCATTTAAAATAGTGTTTCTCTTCTTAAACCTATTATGTAAAACTTGTTTAACTAATCATTGGCATATAAACAACCCACTCTCTATTTATATATATATATATATCAGCATGACATCCCATAATGGTCACCAATATGGGCATAATGAACTCTGTAAATAATGTGTATAATAACCTTTTATATAATCATTAAATATATTTATTCATCATATTATTCAAGTGTTTGAATTCATTGTTTGCTTATCAAATCAGTATTTTATTTGAAATTAAATATAATATTTCAGTATTAATATGTCCTTGTACTAGGTTACTTGAGGTTTCACACATATATGAGTAGGTTTATCATCACCATCATTAAAATATTATGCTTCTCCACTGTGTCTCTGGGACATGTATTAAGAATAACTCACCGTATCGCTGGAGGTGTTGTTCATGAGGTCTTAGGTTTGTCGAATGGGCAAATATGTTAGAAACCATGATTGCTACTGACCTGAGTATCTCAGGCATGGCTGGATTCAAGGTACTTTTGATCAGATTCTGAGTCTTGTTGGATGAACATACATGTTCGACTGGTACAATTTTTTTTGCTGGGCTTGGCATGCCATGGGACTTCAAGATATAACCTACATATCTGAGTGGTGATACTGTTTTTTTAATATCATAACAGTCACATATCTGATTGATTTTTTGGGGAGGATTTGAATTACTTCTCACATGACCCTGAACTGAGTGTTTTTTTCCTTTTCCAAGTGTAATGCATTGTGGGAGAATATATATGTAGATTTTTTGTGTATATTCATAACACCCACATACTTAAGTGATGAGGATATTATTTTTTGTATATTTGATCCATTTATTATATGTAACCTACATAATACTCTTGTAGGCAGGATAATATTTCAGATGTTAAAATTTTCTGAAAATTTTTTTTATATGTACATCTCTGTGAACTTGAGAAGCCCAGATGTTATTTGTAAATTGTTGGTCTTACTTCATTGGCTGATGCCCCAATATAATTTGCCAACAGATGTCGATTTAACATGATTCACATGAACTTAGAATTTGAACATGGATCAATGGGATAATATAGAGAGTCATTTATTATATCAAATAAAATATTAAGATAACTGATTAATAAAGAAATTGATAAGTATGTTTCAGGCACAAAAGAGCAACTAGGGTGAGGCAAAGGAAGGAAAGCATGGGTAAAAAGATTTGTTTTTATATATTGTAAAAGTCAGAATCATCTATCTCGCTAACACACTGTAGAATTCAAACCCCAGACACGAAACTGAACATTCTAGGAAGGGTTGCCTTCTAGAGAGACTAAGTTCGAATCTAAAGTCCAAATTTCACAGTGCCATCTACGTGATAACGCCTCTGGTGCCACTACTAGTATAACCTATGACTGGTGCCTGGTGGTCACGGAGAAACAAAAGACTCTATACTAAAAGAAGTTTGGGTGGCTAATTAACGTCTATGGATTTACAAAAGAAATGCAGAAAATATATATATATATAGACCGAGACAGTGATAGGAATCAAATAAAATAAGAGATCAAATTTAGTTTTAAATAATTTCACACAATTTATTTATATATATATAACGCTACTGTCTGCTTATATGAGACAGGGACGCGTATTAAATAAATTTGGCATTATATGACAAAAGACTTTAAAACAAAGAGATATATTCTATTCCTTGGGCTAATAGCATTAAGATAATGTGCTTGACAAGATAGGAACATGTGCGAGGTGTTTTGAGTAATTATACAAGTTTAAGACAATATTTGAAATTAAATGTTCTAAAATATTTATTGATTTCGAGAATAGTACGGACTAAAGCTTACTAAGCAAAAAAAATGGGAATCTGATCAAAGCATTTATTTGATAATAATATTAATAGAGTTGCATTGGGAGGTCGGTATTGCTGATAATGAATTTATTAAAGTTGGAGGGTGTGACACGTTTAAGTCATGGATGCTTTGTAAAATAAATATAAAGTAAAACAAGATTGAAGATCCGGAATAATTATGGAGGGCGTCTCGCCACTAACCCATAGGAAAGTATTTTGATGAACAGCCGAAACTTAGCGACTGTGTGACGATTGCGTTTAATTCCCAGGGGTCTCATTTGGGACACCCTCTGCCTGGAAACTTGCAATAAGCGAAAGAACGGACTTTGCCGTGTAAAGAATCCTTGGAAAAATAAAACAAAGTGGTCTCAACAACCAATTCATTTACCAGCAATACGAGACTAGTGTATATAAAAACATACTAAATGGGTTTTACTCGGATTAAGAGAAATACCCAATCAAATTCCCTGAAATTCATTTAAAAGGGTCTGCACATTCTCGACGTCAATGATGAACTTTATAATTAAAGTAGAACACGGTAATTAAAATAGGAAAATGCATGCTTGCGGGTTTGAAAAGTAAGTATAGATTTATATACGCAATCATGCATTAGGGGACACATTTAATCATTGACCTCGCACATACTCTCATATTAGATTAAAATCAATAACATGTAGATTTTAAACTATGTGATTATATTATATATTAAAGAATAGAATCGCCCTCGAACGAGTAATTTTCTAGATAATAAAATTGGAAAATTATAAATTTAAAATATGCCTTAATAGCGGCGTCTTACTTTCAATAAAGGGAATAGTTCACTCGGTCAAAGACGATTCTGACACATTATCATAATAAAATAAAAGAAAGCTTTATAAATAGAAAATATTAACCCAAGGATAGAGAGCAAAATGTTGAGTATATTTAAACACGTTAAAGACATACATAATGAAGTTACGTGAAATATAAAAAACAATGTTAAATAGCTATAGCATGTTAGTTAGGAATCACAAGAGCTCTTGGGTTAATTTAGGTTACCTCTGGAGAAGCATTTGCAGGTAGATGTTTAGCAGGTTTTATAATTCAGCATCAAAATCTGGAATGTTCATATTTTTGCAGCAGCAGCAGTTCCGGGGTTTCTTATGTGATAGCTTTTGATGGTATGAAGCAGCGGCTGGCTATTCCGAGGGGACATAGCCATCTTAACACCTCTACTCTGACATGTCAAGGTTAGCAATTTATTAGAATAGAACACAGAATGATTTCTCTTAGACACATTAGAATAAAAACTACTAACTGGAGAACAAAAGAAAACCCTCCTTTTTATAGTAGAATTTAACAATAGAACTGCCCTGGAGCATTACAAAAATATCGGACTTATCATCTGTAATTAAATCATCGGAATGTCTAAAGGAATTCAACATTAATTAATTTCTTTTGTTAATTTCCCTGTTGACATTTGAATTACAAACTAGATTTAGTTAAACATTACTTTTATTAATTAAAGAAAACCTTAAGTGGACATCTGCTGTTTTTAGATAAACTTATACAACATTTACTAATTAAACTATTGTCCCTCATTTATTTTAACAGAAATATTTGGAATAACTTTTATTAAATTAAAGAAAATGATTTTACTTTTTAAATTGCAATATTTGAATCTATCCACTAAACAAATATTTATTAAATGAATTTTATTTTAAATCAAAATATATTATGACAGTAATGTATTTGTAAATAGATTCAAACAAAACAACTTTAACAATTTATAATTTTGATATGTTTTAAAATGGATATCATAGTGTGCGCGCAATTACGACTTATATAACTTACTTTTTAATAAATGTAAATTATGTGAACAAATACATAATATTTTTTTTTTTTTTTTGGGAATAAGTTATATATATCATACGAGCATTGTGCTCGTGGTTTAAAATTAGGCGGGATTTTCGGTATATAAGTGTATTGCAGACACACTACGATAGATTGGGGTTCAAACTAAGGTATGAGGGTAGGAAGTAGGTGAGAAAAGGTGAAACGAAGATCTGCAAAGCAGACCTTACTGTTTCACATTCCCTTAGTGACGGAACAAAAAAAATTGTTAAAAAAAAAAAAGATCTTACAACAGGTGTCCACCTATGAAGCCTGCATAAAAAAAAATTTACAAGATAACCCATGATGTACCGGATATAAATATAATGAAGAAACGAAACTGAATTATATACCCGGATCATATTAATAAATCTACCATCTAGCGAACAGTTTCTATTATCCCCCCCCCCTCTTTCAACAAAATTTTATTTAAAAAACTAATAGTTTAACACTGTTTATATCCGATCTCCTTTTTATATTATCCTGTGACGTGTCCATTTCTCTTTTTTTGTTGTTGTTGTTGTTTTGTTTTTTTTAAAAACTATTATAATCCTGGGTCTGGTGGGCAATCACTGCTTTTATAATTTGATGACTGCAGTCTCAGATTATCAGGTCTCTTTACCTTGTCTGGCGGTTCTTTGGCCCAGGGACTGAAATCCAGAGTGGTGGTTAATAACTGAAGCTTTAGGCTGTTGCAATTATTTGCCTTATCTGGTGGCTCCTTGGCCTATGGGCTGAAATCCAGTGCCATTATTGTTTTCACTATTTCCTTTATCCGATATATCCTTGCTATATCAGGTGAGAAATTTTCCTGGTTTTCTTTACGTCCTTTGATGTTGGTGGTAAGCATGGTTAACTGGGTTTGAATCCGTAAGTCCTGTACATTCTTGGCTGGAAATATCTCGTCTAAATACAGTTGTGGACATTTTTTGACTTCGTGAAAAATTTTTATGTGACAAAGCTTGGTTAGCTGGGTTTGATGTCCTGTGTCCTGGACATCATTTAATGGAAGTACTCTTTCCAAAGAAAGTTCGGGACATTTTTTTACTTCCTGGAATATTCTAGTGTTGATCTTGGTTAGCTGGGTTTGATGTCCTAAGTCTCGGATATCATTTGATGGAAGTACTTTTTCCAAATAAAGTTTGGGACATTCTTTAACTTCATGAAACATTTTAGTGTTGATAGGCTGAGTTCGAGGTCCCAGGTCTGGTGTATCAGTCTTCTTTGCGGAATCATTTGTCTCTACTTTATGGTTCAGGAGTTTATCTTCCATCTCTTGCCATCCAGGGAGGAGTCTGTACAGCACTCTAAGTTCCTCACCTCTCCTTCGGCTTTCTTCTTCCCATCTTTTCGCTCTTTCTTCACCTTGCTTAAACAATTCTATAATAGCCAGGAAATGGACCTCATTAGTATCCGTATCCTCCATGGCCTTGGATGTTATTGTGATCGATGATGATTTTTTCCTTTTATTTTATTTTACTATTTAATATATCCTAAAAAAAATTTTTTTTATGAATAGGTGTACTTTTAAAACAATGTATAGCACTGATACGAAAATTTTAAAATGGTTTTACGCTGAGCTTACTAAAACTAATACGGTTAAAAAAAAATACTATTATTATTTTTCCTTGTTAGATTCTCTGCGATTATTATGTTTGACTTCAAATTTTATTAATGGCTAATAGGCTATCTCCCTCTCAGTTCTGTTGGCCTAATTGCTGCTTTTACATTTATCACTAAAACCCCAACTACTGCCCTCTTACTACTGCCAAAATTTCTCGCTTAAATCTGCTGCCAACATATATATTTTTAACTGCCCGTATATATAAAAATCTATTAAATTCTACCTGTCAAAATATTTCGCTAACATATATATTTTTAAACTCAAGCAACTTTATTTATATATATAAACATTCGCTAGATCCGGGTATAATTATTTCGTTCCTTCTTATTTAAGGTTAACATACATATATTTTTATTTACATAATTATTGATCCGATTCACGTCTCATTATTTGGTCTAAGAAAAATTTACACACGTTGAAAAAAAAACAAATTACATATAAAAGAATTTAGCCTGGTGACAAAATTTATTTTAGAAGTAACTCCATTCAATGAAATTACCCTTGGGCACCATGTCGCCAGTTAAAAGGATCCATAGACTGTTAGCTTCCCAAAATTAATTTTAATAACTATTCCATTTAACTACGGGCACTCGTTAAAACATTCGCATTTTTATTGATTACAAATTTTTTTATTTTTACATTTCTGAATTCCATACGATAGCCTATTATATCTAGGTCATTACCGTACAAAATTATTATTATGCTATCTTGCGCATTGAGCTGATAAAACTTTATTTTGATAGAAAATACAATATTTGAAATATTCATAATTGTCACAATATTCACTTAGGACAATATTTAAGTAATTTACGCTATGCGTACATAGCGTGATTTAAGTGAAACAATAAATACAGATAATACAGATGGCTCGTATCGCACTATAGCATGTTTGGACAAGTTCTGATTATATAGGATAAGTAATTGAATGCCCGAGTCAAACAAAATATATGAAATATACACGCAAATAGATAATATAGAGTTTGAAAAATATTATATATCAAAAATATAAAGGATTTGAGTGATTACCTACGAAACAAAATGCTAAAATTAAGCTACAGGGATGTGGGTGTTTAAATAATTAAGATCTACAGGGATGTGGGTGTTTAAATATTCGAGGCTCCACATTTGGGCAAGCCATGGACCCGGAAAAAAAAATTTACTATGTAACAGTCAGAATCGTCTATCTCGCTAACACACTGTAGAATTCAAACCCCAGATATGAAACTGAACATTCTAGGAGGGGTTGCCTTCTAGAGAGACTAAGTTTGAATCTAAAGTCCAAATTTCACAGCGCCATCTATGTGATAACGCCTCTGGTGCCACTACTAGTATAACCTTTGACCGGGGCCTGGTGGTCAGGGAGAAACAAAAGACTCTATACTAAAAGAAGTTTGGGTGGCTAATTAACGTCTATGGATTTACAAAAGAAATGCAGAAAAAATATATATATAGACCGAGACAGTGATAGGAATCAAATAAAATAAGAGATCAAATTTAGTTTTAAATAATTTCACACAATTTATTTATATAAATATATATATAATGCCACTGTCTGCTTATATGAGACAGGGACGCGTATTAAATAAATTTGGCATTATATGACAAAAGACTTTAAAACAAAGAGATATATTCTATTCCTCGGGCTAATAGCATTACGATAATGTGCTTGATGAGATAGGAACATGTGCGAGATGTTTTGAGTAATTATACAAGTTTAAGACAATATTTGAAATTAAATGTTCTAAAATATTTATTGATTTCGAGAATAGTACGGACTAAAGCTTACTAAGCAAAAAAAATGGGAATCTGATCAAAGCATTTATTTGATAATAATATTAATAGAGTTGCATTGGGAGGTCGGTATTGCTGATAATGAATTTATTAAAGTTGGAGGGTGTGACACGTTTAAGTCACGGATGCTTTGTAAAATAAATATAAAGTAAAACAAGATTGAAGATCCGGAATAATTACGGAGGCGTCTCGCCGCTAACCCGTAGGAAAGTATTTTGATGAACAGCCGAAACTTAGTGACTGTGTGACAATTGCGTTTAATTCCCAGGGGTGTCATTTGGGACACCCTCTGCCTGGAAACTTGCAATAAGTGAAAGAATGGACTTTGCCGTGTAAAGAATCCTTGGAAAAATAAAACAAAGCGGTCTCAACAACCAATTCATTTACCAGCAATATGAGACTAGTGTATATAAAAACATACTAAATGGGTTTTACTCGGATTAAGAGAAATGGCCAATCAAATTCCCTGAAATTCATTTAAAAGGGTCCGCACATTCTCGACGTCAATGATGAACTTTATAATTAAAGTAGAACACGGTAATTAAAATAGGAAAATGCATGCTTGTGGGTTTGAAAAGTAAGTATAGATTTATATACGCAATCATGCATTAGGGGACACATTTAATCATTGACCTCGCACATACTCTCATATTAGATTAAAATCAATAACATGTAAATTTTAAACTATGTGATTATATTATATATTAAAGAATAGAATCACCCTCGAATGAGTGATTTGCAAGATAATAAAATTGGAAAATTATAAATTTTAAATATGCCTTAATAGCGGCGTCTTACTTTCAATAAAGGGAATAGTTCACTCGGTCAAAGACGATTCTGACACATTATCATAATAAAATAAAAGAAAGCTTTATAAATAGAAAATATTAACCCAAGGATAGAGAGCAAAATGTTGAGTATATTTAAACACGTTAAAGACATACATAATGAAGTTACGTGAAATATAAAAAACAATGTTAAATAGCTATAGCATGTTAGTTAGGAATCTCAAGAGCTCTTGGGTTAATTTAGGTTATCTCTGGAGAAACATTTGCAGGTAGATGTTCGGCAGGTTTTATAATTCAGCAACAAAATCTGGAATGTTCATATTTTTGCAGCAGCAGCAGTTCCAGGGTTTCTTATGTGATAGCTTTTGATGGTATGGAGCAGCGACTGGCTATTCCGAGGGGACATAGCCATCTTAACGCCTCTACTCTGACATGTCAAGGTTAGCAATTTATTAGAATAGAACACAGAATGATTTCTCTTAGACACATTAGAATAAAAACTACTAACTGGAGAACAAAAGAAAACCCTCCTTTTTATAGTAGAATTTAACAATAGAACTGCCCTGGAGCATTACAAAAATATCGGACTTATCAGCTGTAATTAAATCATCGGAATGTCTAAAGGAATTCAACATTAATTAATTTCTTTTGTTAATTTCCCTGTCAACATTCGAATTACAAACTAGATTTAGTTAAAAATTACTTTTATTAATTAAAGAAAACCTTAAGTGGACATCTGCTGTTTTTAGATAAACTTATACAACATTTACTAATTAAACTATTGTCCCTCATTTATTTTAACAGAAATATTTGGAATAACTTTTATTAAATTAAAGAAAATGATTTTACTTTTTAAATTGCAATATTTGAATCTATCCACTAAACGAATATTTATTAAATGAATTTTATTTTAAATCAAAATATATTACGATGGTAATGTATTTGTAAATAGATTCAAACAAAACAACTTTAACAATTTATAATTTTGATATGTTTTAAAATGGATATCATAGTATGCGTGCAATTATGACTTATATAACTTACTTTTTAATAAATGTAAATTATGTGAACAAATACATAATATTTTATTTTATTTGGGAATAAGTTATATATATCATACGAGCATTGTGCTCGTGGTTTAAAATTAGGCGGGATTTTCGGTATATAAGTGTATTGCAGACACACTACGATAGATTGGGGTTCAAACTAAGGTATGAGGGTAGGAAGGTGAGAAAAGGTGAAACGAAGATCTGCAAAGCAGACCTTACTGTTTCAATATATAGTATTAAGATTTGTTTTGTTGTGTATATTTATTGTAAATGACTATTACTATAAAGAGGATACGTGGTAGCATAAATTCTTATAAATAATAGGGAAGATGGGGTAGGATTATAGGAAAAAGCATTCAAAGATATTAAAGGTTAGGGGATAGCAGTATGGTACTAGGCAGGGGATGATTGGAGGGAAAGGGGGATATGTGGATTTTCCATTGCAAATCAGGAATTCAAAATCTTTACAGCCTTTAATAAACAAAATGAACTACTCAAAAGAAGCATCAGATGGCATAGATCTAGAAGCAGAGGATGAACAAAAGCTCATAACCATGATGTATAGTATGTTTGAGGACATGAAAAGAGTTTAGAAAACAAAAATGAGGAAATGAAAAAAAAAGAGTTCAAAAAACAAAGGGAAAAAGCCAAAAAGCAACATGAAGAATTCATGAAGGAAATGAGAAGTGGATTTAGAACATGACCTGAGGGAAAAAAAGAGGAAGCCTAGCTGGATTTAAAAGGGAGTGATCCTGCTGGTGGTGTAGAATCAAATGAAATCAAAACAGCCAAGAGTGAGACTGTCCCAGCTGCTGAGGAGAATAAGAGTAAGATGAAGGATATGATCTCAAGTACAGTGGACTGGTGCTAATGATGTGGCTGTAGATGTTGAATGTAAATCAATGGAGATCAAAAATATGGCCACTGCTCTAAATTCTCCAAAGGATATGAGTACGAATATAGAGTACCAATCAACTGGAGTAAAATCAGAGATTTATAATTGTAGAAACAATTTTGGCAAACACAATAATGGAGGACATGGAAGTTGTGAATGAGGTAGAGGATACTACAAGGAAAAAATTTCAACAAGATGTTAACCAAATGGAGAATCTGATGAGTCACACAATAGAACTGGAAAGATTTGAAGATGGTTCCACCTTCAAAGCAAAGGATATTGGAGGTGAAACTAAATATGATAGTTTCCATGGAAGTGCTATTAACAGACATTGGAATAGAGGACACAGAACCTCAACCAAATAAAATCAGGCCGAAACCTCATGTGACCATGTTGGTGAAGACAAATGCCAACTCTTCAACAAAAATGTAAACAATTAGATTCTGGATCGATAAAAAATTACTCATAATCAGAGTGTTACTCTAGTGGATTTGGATAAGGAGGAAGAGAGTACTGATGAAATGTGGGTCTCAAGTCTACTTCAAATCAAACCATCTCAAAGTGAAGATACCAGTTTATTACCTAATGGAGTGGGTCTCAAGTCTACTTCAAATCAAACCATCTCAAAGTGAAGATACCAGTTTATTACCTAATGGAGTGCCTGTATCGATTATGAAAACTGTGATTGATGGAACAATGGCAGCTGTTTTGGATGAATCTTCTGAACTCATAATTGATAATTCTGAGTTATATTTTCACAATACCTGTAAAGATGTTCTGGGGAAAAGTGATGAAGGATTGATGAAAACATCAAAATTAAATTTTGGGTATGGTAGCAATGGTGAGATTTCCATTTTTGGTGATGTTGAATGGCCTCCTGATACAAAGATGAAGGAAGTGGACAGGTCTTTAGATATGGTCAATAATGCTCATTTTAATAATTCCAATAATCATTTATTTATGACATACGATCATAACAAAATTGATGAGGAGCTGAAGCCATTAAACAGAGAAGGTAAAATCTTTTTTAGGGCATGGACCTATTTTGGGAAAGATAGTTTCATAAAAGATATAGAAAAACTTCCCAATTCTCAAGGTGAAGATGTTATAATAATGGATACGATTATATCAAAGATAGTTGGACAAATTCTTTTAATGCAAAACACTTTTAGTAAAGAATGATATAATAATATATCAAAGCATGTATTTAACACCTTTTGATATTTTAGTAAGAGACCTGGAAACATATCTATAACCCAGGAGAACATTGTTTTAATCCTTATATACCCAGATCTTGGGGAAGGATAAGGAATCATATTGTGAGAACAAGGAATCATAAGAGAAGACTTAGGGACTTAAAAAAATAGAAGTGATCTTGGACAACCATGGGTAAAGTAATCACTAGAGTTTGTTATATTGTGGGCTTTTTGTTTTATGTCCATTAATAATTAAATGCATGCTAATCTAATGATGACCTGAATGTTTTTTAGTAATGTGTAATTATATGGGGAGGGGGAGGCTAAAATACCCGATATATTTTAACAAAAATTGACAAATCTAATTCTGTTGTAGTCTCATATCTTGAAGTAAAATGTTTTTTTTTTGTTGTTGATTTTTTATTTCTTCTCAAACTTGGAAAATATGAAGTGATAAATCTGTAATCCAAATTCATGCTTTATGTGCCATTGCTTGACTAACCTCTAAATGGGGTTCAAATCCATTTGCTCACATGCCTAGATCATATAAAGAGCAACCATGCACCTCCATGTAACTCTGCCTGACCCTAAACAATCATTTAGCCAAGTTAATATAAATATTTTGTTTCATAAAATTAATTTTCTCAAATAACTATTGTTATAACATGTAGAGTTGAGTATGTGTGCTTACATATATGCAGCAGATAGATATAAGTAATGTAAATATTTTAATATATTTTATTTAATATTTTATATTTTTGGTTACATTATTTTATATTCATAAAATGGTTTCAGTAGGTAATGCAATATTTCGAAAGTTCTCGAAGTTGTCTTAAGACAGGAAATTTTGAAAACAATAGCAAGATCCATTAATTAATTTAGAGAAATTGAGCTATTGAAATAAATTGGTTTAAATATTTTAAATCAAAATTAAGTCATGCAAAGTCTATTGCATCTTTTATTGCACAAAAGTAAAAATATTTTCCTGCTGATCAAGATCTCACAAGTAAGTTTGCCTTGGGTGATTTTCTTAAAAGCATTCCTAGAAAATTCCAGCAGAGTATAAATAGGGCTTATTTTGATGTCAAAAAACAATCAGTAAAATTAAAATTCGGTTCTTAAGCTGAATGTATGCCAGTTTAAATATTATGACCAATGGGTAGAGGTACTTCGTCCACTTTCTTCTGATCCTTTCAGGATCAGCCATCCACCTTATCCTTTCAGGATCATCTCCATGATATGATGCTGGACTGCCTCATAATGCATTTGAAATGATTTGAGAATAGAATCTATTTTCATTTCTCATAAACCAAGAACCACCCATGCTCCAGTATAAATTTCTCACAGAAGAATGTATCTGTCAAATCAGCATGCTATTACAGAGGAAGATAACTTTTCTCTACCATCTTTCTGTTTAACTCTATAACTGTATAATTTTACTTGTATTAAATTATTATATCTGTTAAATACTAGCCTTGTAATCATAATCATATTTTTATTATGACTCTATAATGCTATCAAATCTATATGTAAATGGATAATCTCTTTCACGCTTTAGATTCTATATTTTATTTTAGTGCAGTAGAATTTTATTATAATTATTTGCTGTTTACTTTTATTAAATATGTAATTTATATGCCAAGTCAACTCAACTCTGTGAGCCTATATTTTATATTAACTTATAAGTCCTCAGTATTTCCAGGTATTTTAATTATTTCAAATTATTTAATACCATTGCTTGCTGGATTGGGAACTTATTTAAATAATGTCATTTATGTTTTCAGGTAGATTATTATTATAATACTGCCACACATATATTTATTGAATACAACTCTAATATTATTTAAGAATGCTATTACTTAAATTTCAGTTAAAATATTTTTAAATAATAATGACTCATTATTCCTTCTTAAATGCAATAATCATTTATGTGTAGTGCCTTGAGCATGATAGTATTAACCTTTTTGACATGCACTCACATTTCAGCATTTTCTGATATTTTTCTTTGTCTCACAAATCAATGTAAAGTATATGATTAAATGATTATTACATATCTGAAAGATATGTAATAAATTTGACTTCATTTGATAGTTATTTTTGTTTACTACTGAAATACATTTTAAATGTTCACATTTGTTTCTGTAAATATTTAAAAAATGAGATTGTAAACAAAACAAAGAGTTAGACATTATCATTTCTAGAAAGATTATTTTCAGTTTTTAAAATCAATGAAATATTTCTTAATTCTTATTACTTTTAAACATCCAAATGAATAATTATTTATTTCTCTTATATCTAATGAATTGTTTTAAAAGGTTTAAATTTTTTTTAATATTTATTGCAAAACTGTGACATTTTCTTACTCATAAGTATAAATAAATTGCTGATGTAGAAACTAAGCTTTAAATTCTTCCAGGCCATGCTTAGATTCACTGCTAATATAACATTATATTTTTTAAAATAAAGTATTTCAAGTCAAAATAAGTTATTAATTTATATTTCTTGATATATAATAAATATAGTGTACATTATTTTTTAAAAAAAAAAACATAATAAATTTGCAAATAAACAAGTTTTTGGTCATTTGAACTATTAATGTCATAAAACACTGAATGTTTTATAGCCTTGGGAACAGACAATGGCTGAACATGTCACAATGGGGCTTATGTCTATTATAAGAGCAGAACTTTTGAATTTCCTGTCTTCTAGCACAAATTATATATAATACATGCATTTTAACATATAACTTACAAAAAAATTCACCAGGGAGCGAATTGGTCAAAAAATGAAATAATTCGCGTCAATCAATCATGAGGTTAAATGATGCTTATTGATTCTAAATGCATGTGAGGCCCATTTAATGAAGGAAATGTAATTGTATATTATTAAGATATTCATATAGTTTTAGACTTAAGTTATTTAATTTGGTTTAGTATACAGGTCATGCCATTGTGCCAGATTAAAACTTTATATTTAGGCCATGTTAAATACATATCGTAGTTTCACAGCATTGCCAGCATAGGTCAGCTATCATTGTTATCTATTTGCTTTATCATATTTTGGAGATCATTGCGAACTTCAAATCCCCCATCTTCATTTATATGTTTTATTTGGCATTGTAAGTGCCCTAGGACACCTTTCAAAAGAGTAATGGAAGCTCTATGTGGGATGACCCCAGGACAGCTGGTTCATCACATCTCCCTACTTTCCTCTCTCTTGAGGTATAGCACCACCCTAAGAGTGGGCACTCCTTTTTTTCCACATAAATGATGAAGCATCACATCAGCCAAAAATGGACTGAATCTTATATTTTGCTGCATCATGCTCACACTGCCATTTGTTATAATAATTTAGAATTAAGCCTAAAACTAATCTGTAAGCTGTAATGCTATGATTTAACTAAATCATTTAATTTATTATTGGATTTATATTTATGCATGAAAAGCTTGCATTAAGCTATTTCCCTTAGACGAATGACCTCCACATGTGTAAATGAATTCTCTTTATTTTTATAATTTTTAAATTTAAGAATTAATATATAATGTTTATTATATTGTATTCAAATTTATTTATCTTTGTTGTTTAATATTTAATAAATATAATGGACGTCAGAGACCAATTTACCTGGCATAATGTGTAGATTTCTTGTGTGATTGAAATGACATCGATCATATCTTGCTTACATATACACGATATTAATTTATTCGGACACTGAAGTGTCTCTCGTTGTAAATGTATATTGTGAAGGTCATTAGTTAATCATATATCATTTAAAATTGCTTTTCTTTTCTTAAACCTATTATGTAAAACTTGTTTAACTAATCATTGGCACATAAACAAACCACACTCTATCTATATATATCAGCATGACATCCCATAATGGTCACTGATGTGGGCATAATCATAAGGAAACTGTTCTAGCATGAAGTCTGTAAATAATATACATATATAATAAAAGAGGGCAATTTGTCAGCTTGGCCTTAAAGAAATAAAAGATTTCATTAATCATATTATTCCCTGAGTAGAGTTTATTTTCAACTTTGATAGAGGAAGGAGTATTTAATTTGTCTCTATGGCCCAAGGTTCATCTAATATAGCCCCTAGACCAATTGTGAGGTTGGCTGAGGAAGATCCTTGACTTCTTGGTGGATAGATAATCTGCAATGATTTGTTGAGTGTCCTTATATTGTTGTTTAAGACTCATAATCGATTCTTTTGTAGTAGGGACCGGAGGCATATGTTTCAGGGTGTTATTGATGGACTTCAACTTTTGAAAAAGTGAAGTTGGATCCTTATTCCTGGATGAAATGAAATAATGGAGTTAAGTATACTGATGAAAGTAAACCACACTTCTGTTGGAGGTAGGTCCAGGATGTCAATTTTCCTAAAATAGATGTAGGTCCCAGAGAGAATTACCTCTGGGGTTGAGGCTTTAAGAAGAATTTGAGTGATAGACTTCAAGCCTTCACAAAACCAGGTGAATAAGTCTACTGATAAATTAATTACAAACATGAGGTGATCAGAATGGAATAGGGTTGAAGGCAAGGATCAATAATAAAATGAAGGTCTGGGGAATAGTAGACCAGATCAATGAGGGATGAATATTGTTTAGTATAAAAGGAAAAGGCATCCATAGGAAAGAAGCCCTCTGCATACATGAGGTGGCTATTTATAAAATAAATATACTTAGAATTAAAGTGCTGGTATGAAGTGTTAAAATCCTCCAACATTATTGTAGGGTAAGGATTAGAGTTAAGTATCAAGTTAATTTGTTGTATGAAAGAGTGAATTAGTGACATTTCTCTTAAAATAAACAAAGCTCACATTTAATCTAAAAAATATATAAGTTTATACATGAATATAAGGAATATTGCAGAATTAATTAAAACAAGTGTTGTTACTCTTTTATCATACAGGCAACGAAACAAAATAATTTTCTCTTAATTCTTCATTAAACCCCAGAGATTGGACATAGAAAAATTAACATAAGATTTTTATTTGTCCATTTAATCTGATTGCAAAGTTATTCTTGATCAACAAAATATTTTATTATCTAAATTTTTGGAAATTATCCTAGGCAACACTATAAAATGAATGGTTCAATATTTTATTGTATTTTATAATTTTCCCCCCAGTTATAAACTGATTAAATAGAAATTTTACTATTATCTATAATAAATCCACTGTGGGATTTAGTGCAGTGGTAAAGTAACAGATTTTAGATCTCAAGGTGCATGGATAGCAGCCCAGTTGTGATTTCTTATACTCAAACTTCTCATGAACTTCTGAGCAATAAATAATTTGATTAATTTTAAAAAATTCAACAATGCAATTGAATTTATTATATAGATATCAATGTATTATAATAAAATTCTAAATAAAATGTCAGTTATTTGATTGTTCCAACATTTTACATATTCTACAATATAAAAATTCTATGAAAAAGTATTTGATATATTATTTTAATAACTTATTCTTTATTATTAAAAAAAAAAATAGAAAATTAGTTGAATTAACTTGGTAATTTATTAGCAATGCAAAAAAATTTTGAAAGATGTTTGTAGATTATTTTTAAATTTTAACTTAGAATTTATAGAACAATAGCTTATACAGAATACAACCTAGTCAAGATTAACTTCTAACATTTTACTATTATTAATTAGTACATTAAAAACTATTAATGTAATAAAGCAGATATCTTTTTCTTTTATTATCTTACCTGAATTTTTGATAACTATTTTCAAATTCAGAGTTTATAGATGCTTCATTTTTTCTGATTTATTCAATAGTATTAACAATCCATGCACAAATGCTAATATTACTTTTTAAATTGTAGTAAAATGGAAATATAAACTATAATATCTTTTTTGTATGTAAATAAATAATACTGAAAAAGGTAATTTAATGATAAATAATCATAAGCTTCTTTAGCAAATGTTCTGCTGCTCAATGAAATGTTGCAAAAAACTTTTATGTATTAAATATGACAGTTGTTAAATAATCTTTTTTGATTTTATTTATTTAGTTTATTAAATCTAAAAATGTTGCAATAAACTATGAATTGTTTCAATTTTCCCAATCCCAATGAAAGTAAAATTCTTAGTGACAATATTCAAATAGTAATAATGCAAAACAATGATTAGATGGCAGCACAATTGAAAATTTTTAACAATTCATATAAAAAATAATTGAATGGTTAATTGTTCAGAAGGTAATATGATGTTCAAGTACTACAATTGTTAGATTAGGCATGGATCTAAGAATTTTTAGCTTTTGAATCTGTCTCTCTATCTCTGGTAAATCACAAAAAGTAGTATAAAAAAGTAATGACTATAAATATAATGGAAGAATAGCAGTAAAAAAAATTTGGAAATACATCTACAAGTAAATCTGATAATAAGATTGAGATGAACATTTAAAAAAGAAAAGAAAAGGCTACATATAGATATGAACAGACATGCAAATTTACCAGAATTTATACTATATGTAAAAGTTTGATTTTATCATTCTTTTCTTGAAGCAATAATAGATTATGCGTACTTCAACATGCTTCAAGGGTTTAATTTTCATATAGAAAGTTGACAATTTTTTTTAATTTTATTTTTATTAAGAAGGTATATGTATCCATTATCAGAAATAATCTTAAATGTGATCTTTCCAATAAGATGAATTAAAGAAATACATTTGAATACACTCAATAGTGGGATTCAGCTGATTTCTACTGGTTTGATAGAATATCTAAAAAGTTTATAGTTCGGTAAATTACTTGTCAAAATGATAATAATAATCACATTTATTGATTTACTTCATAAAACTATTATTGTAAGTCGGTTATATAGCAATCCCAAACTATCACAAAATGTTATAAACAAGCAGACAATTATCTGAATTCAAATAATTTTGTGCATACTCCTAGTAATTTGTGAGAGTTCTAGAATTGCTAGACAAACAAAATCATACATTCTTCATAAAATATTTTAAACCCATTTGTTCATTATTATAGCAATAAATTTATGTTTATTATTGACAAAATTTATAGTCTGATTATGCATTAAATACAAGTTTTGTCCATAAAAGTTCACAATGTATTCTGATTCAAGAGCAAGTTAACTACTCACACACACACATACAACTAGTATATTAAAAAGTATATATGCTGTAAAATTACCTAAACTAATATTTATATTAAATTGTATTAAGTGATAATAATTAGAATAGAAGATTAATAATGAAAGGAATGTAAAATTTAAAAAAAACTTAATCAGCTACTTAGATCAAAAAATAAAATAAAAAAAATAATTAAAAACTAATAATTATTTTTAAGGCAAGTCTTAAAATAAAAAAAATACATTCTTGAATAGATAGTCATAATCCCAGAGAATTATTAAAAAGGGGATTAAGACATAAGCCAAAAAAAAAGCCAGTACATCGAGCTGGAATAAACAATTAGACAAAGGATCTGCATAGATCTTAATATCCAATAGTATCCCAGATGAAGGTTACAAGTGGGATTTAGGGACATTTAAAAGCAATCTGAGTCTTAATTATGATTTTAGTAAGTCTTCAGGCAGAGCTGTAAAATTTCTAGGTAATTATCTATTATAAATGCAATTTATCCACTCTACTTTGAACACTTTTCAGCAAAAATCATTTATTGTATATATATGCATACACAATCTTATGTTTCTATTGTCTTCTTCAGAACTGATATAATAAACAAAATAAAATAGATAATTATAAATAATACCATAAAAAATGGGACACACATGTATAATTTATATTTATGTTATATTTATATTGAATATTTTATTTTGTATTAACCAGATTATTTTATTTGGGTTTGATTATATTTATTTCAGTTTTAGTATGTTTTGTTATATTTTACATTGTTTTTTAGAAATTTTTTTTGTTGTTATTGTTTACATTTTTTATATTTTATAGCTATGCATTTTATTTTATTCATTACATCATAGCTCTGAAGAAGACTGCAGGAACAGTCAGAATATAAGATTGTGTATATATACAATAAATGGTTTTTGCTAAAAAGTGTTCAAAGAAGAGTGGATAAATTGCATTTATATAAGATATTACAGCAAAATAAAGAAAGTGGTGAATTTGGTGATTATCTATTAATATTATATTACTAGTTAAATCTCATATCAAATGTACATTTAATGAATTATTAATATTTAACTATATTACATTAAATATATAAATTTCTGTCTTTTTGTTTGGATTTCTTTTTTTGAAACTAAGGTTAGTTTGTTTGAAAAGTCTGGACATAACATAAGAGAATGACCATGTAAAATGCAAACAGTGCAATTGACTGTAAACAGAAAAATAAAATTTATTTATAAATTGGCAAACATTGACAGATGTTGGTCATCAGCATCTAAAATCTTATCAAACTGAATCTTATCTTATTCACTGTTTTACATTTGTACATTTAACACTCTTCTGTAATATTAATTTGCCATATACTTTTGTAATATTAGATCTCATTATTTGTATTGTATACTGAATTTTTTTTGTACTGTAAGATCTGCTTAAAAATTTAGTTAAAGAAATAGTGATTATGATCAGAAATATAAATTTTATCAGTAATAAATTTCCATTTTTTTTATGCACTCTTAACATTATAAAATAAAATATTAGTATTATTTTTATTCATTTTTACTATATCTCTTAAAGTTAAAAGCAATTAAAAGGAAATGTTATTTTGACAGATTTTTCTACCAATAATAATAATAATAATATTTCTACAAGTTTTTGAATCCTATCAGTGAATACATTATGTGTTCACTAGACATAATGCAGCTTGATTTTTATCTTAATAGGTACTTACTTTATAAAGATAAGCCAAGAAATATCATTTTTATACAATTAAAGAGAATGGTCACCCAATTACATTTGAAACATTCCTTGACATGAGAACCAATTTTTTCAATGAGTTCAGCAATGTCTTCAGCATAATAGAATATACTTTGTATAATTAAAATAATGCTTCAATCAACCATTTAACATATAATGTTATATTATTAATTCTTCAGCTATATATAGATGGGAGTTTAAAAAAAAAAAAAATGGTTTATTGTTTGGGAGTTTATAAAACATTTTCTCAAAGTAGTAACAAAGCTGGATCACAATCCATATACTTTGAGCTCCAGAATCTGCCATTATACCATTACACTGTAGAAGCAAAGCATCCGGAATTAATAATTAGTTTATGGAAGAATAAAAAAAAACAGAAATATACATACCATTTGAAAATATATAAATGATAAAAAATTATTATGTTTAAAGAGAACAAAGGGAATCGACTGGTGTTAATGGACAAAAGCGAATACAAAGAGAAATTAAATCTGCAAATTGATAACATAAAATTCACAGAAATGGAGTCTTATAATTTAAAATATAAAGAAGACAAATTCAATCATCAATACTTAGAAAATACCATGGCAAAGCATTCATGAACTCCGAATACTTTAAAATCTATCTGACAAGAGCAATAATATCTAGAATATTTGTGAACATAAACTACATAAAGAGAACTTCCCATTAAGACTTATAATAGACTTTGGAGGGTTGTATTTCTACAATGAGGTGAAAATGATTTGTCTTGGTTAACTGAAGATTTGGATTTTGATTCATACACAATAAAGTCATTGATAAAATTAAAAACTTAAAGATAGATAACTACAAAATAGTCTCCTTAGAACTTTATGAGTCAGTTCCTCGTGTAAAATCAATAGAGATTATTTATGAAATGTTACAACAGATTAATTACAACACTTATTAAAAAAACTTCATAATGGAGATATTAAAATGAATCAGCAAAGAAATTATCACCACAATAAATAAAAAATCCTATTGAATAAATTACTGATAGCTAATGGGGTTGCCTTTTAGTGGGGTATATGCAGCCTGTACATCTCTAAGATTGAAAACACAATCATACCAAAGTATGTATTCCTGCCAACAAACATACTATAAAATAGAAATGTAGATGACATGTTGATCTATGCTGATGAAAAAGCAATAATTCAAATTCACCAAAAACTAGTACAGACATCTTTAATTTGGACCATCGAAAATGAAGATAAAAAACCAAAGTATTAAATTTTTGGATATAAATATGCAAAAGCAGGGTGGCACTTTAAACTACAAAATGCCACTAAAACCTATAAACAGAGAAGCCATCCACCTCAAATCTTTAATTCCTATGGCCCATAAATATACCAGTCTTAAAGTTATTCTTTACCGAAATTTAAAACAATGTAAATTTGAAAAAGATTAAAAAAACAATATCAATGCATACATCAGAGATTTAAAAAACGTGATATAATATCAAGAAAATTTACAAAATGACAGAAAGATTTTATAGCAAACTAAATAAACTAGTACGACCTCTTTCTAGCAAGAACAAAAAATGGACTAGCTTCCCATATGTACCAAAGGTGGTTCAAATATTAAAAAATATTTGTTTAGAAAAATATAGGTTTTCACTCCCCTCCTTCACTAAACAGACTGCTGAATAACTCAAAGATAAACTGATTAAGGATGCAGCGCATCAAATAGTTTTAAGTGCAACAAAACCGATTGTGAATAGGCATATAATGGAGACATAAAGGTAAACCTGTCTACAAGGCTGGCTTAGCACAATTACTTATATAATAAGGCCAAAAGAAGGAATGAGTACATCGATATTCTTAGTACAGGAGCTACTATCAAGCCATAAATTTGATCTCTCCAAAGCAGATGTCATTTGCACTGAAAGAGAGGATAAAAAAAAGCAAGATCAAGAAGGCTTCAAGGATAAATTTGATATAAATAAAAAAGAAACTAGCATCCTTCTATCAAAAAAGTGGGTTCTCTGAAGAATTTTACATACATTTGAATAACAAATAATAAATTTAAATTAATTTAAATACAAAAATAATTAGTAAGTACATATAAAAACAATCTATAATAAACTCAAAGAGCTATGATTATAATACTTAATATATTAAAAGCATGCTTAGCATGAATAAAAGCTAAAATTTATAAACATAGGTCTACCTTTTCCAAAGTACTATTTCAATAACTATGCATGTAAACAAATTGAAATTAAACAAACAAATAGACATATTTGCATACATCAATTGGGATATGAATTCACAATTAAATCATGACTCAAAAGTTGGAACAATTTTGCTATGATACTTTATAGTTGAGTAGATAAAATCTTATGCTTAAAGAATGGTGAACACTTATGTTTAGATAACTGAACCATACAATGTTATCGGAAAATGGATATATTGAAGCCTATTCAGAATGATTCCGAATGTTTTCATTTGTTTTTCTAATATAGATAGATTGTTTACACAGGTTAACATGGTAATCAACATTTATTACAAATATTTAATGATATGACAGGATTTAATATTCTATAATATGTGCTGTAACATATTTATTTGTTAATATATAGAAAAATAATACATAAGAACAATTTTTTGTTCAGTTAGATCTTACATTTTGAAATACATAAGTATCACTCAATATTTAATTATAAATTGAATAAAATAATTAAGTAGTATTGTAATTAAATGATATCAAATTTTTATATGGAGAGAGGTTTATAAAAAAGATGTTTCAGTGAAATTTGTACTTAGTATTTAATGATGAATGACATTAACAATGCACCTCATTTGAATATTGATATCCCTATCTCAATGATGAACTTTTATTAAAAACAAAAGTCTACACTTATTAAAACAGCTTTTTAAAATATAAAATTCAGTTACAATAAAAATAAATTTATTTACATGTAAAATAAAATTTTTATATTAAATACAAATAAGTAATAACTACTCTTATGTGTTGAGGGTAAAGGTCTAGATAATTAGAGCCAGTCAGCCA
The DNA here is from genome assembly GCA_028023455.1 of Epiperipatus broadwayi. Classification (NCBI taxonomy): domain Eukaryota; kingdom Metazoa; phylum Onychophora; class Udeonychophora; order Euonychophora; family Peripatidae; genus Epiperipatus; species Epiperipatus broadwayi. The sequence continues at coordinate 332,880 of JAQFVV010006725.1, read as the reverse complement.
TTAATAATATAATACAACTTTCACCATAAACTAGAGATTACATATACCAAAATTTTTGCCTTTTAATTGTACTTTTAAATATTATTTAAAGTTGGCTTAGTCTGTTTAATTTATTACTGCTGAGAACAAATTTCATATTATCCTTAATTACGAATTATTATCAAAATCTATTTTTAATTATGACTGCAGACTAATATAAAGCTGATTATGTCTTTAATTAATTACTAAATAATAGCTAGAATATATCTTTACTACTAACTGGGTGGTATGTAATTATCTTTACAATTTTGATTCAAAATAAAATGAAATTTTGAGTTGTAGAAATACTGAAACTAATTCATCTTAAAGAGAAATTTATACAATTTTCTTTGAGCAATAATACTTGGTAGTTGTAGCATTATATGTGTAATATGACTATCTAAATTCATTTCTTCCCTCTATCATTGTGCATTTATGAAGTAAATACCAAGCATCATATCTTGTGTTAGAGTTTAATCAATAATCACAATATTCATCAATTCAGTGATTAACAATGTCATCTTAAATAAAGAATAGCAGTTACCTAAAAAAAAAAAAAAAAATTAAATAGATACATTGCAATTTGCATGGCCAGAGTTGGAATATCATTTCTATATTTTGCATATGATTAAGAGTGCTTACACTGAATGTCTAAAAATTTACTAATGTATGAAAGTATTCAACTGACAACTCTAAAGAGTTCTATGGATAGAAATTTAATCAAAACTGGAACAGTGGTAGTTACATTTGTATGTGAATAATCTCAGTGCATCTCTTGTATGTATAAATAAGCCTATTGGACATTCGAAATTGAGAGATATTTTTGGAAATGTCTAAAAATATATATTGTATAAGTACTCCAAAGAGTGTGCTATCAATGTTTATTTATATTAGAATATACAATATATAGTTTAGGATTCAAGTTTATATATATATAATAACAGGCAAAACTCTCCATACAGTAGTGCCATTCAGTGCCAACCAGAGTAATCAATGGATGCCAGAAGGCTTGTGCATAAAATCCCTATCTAGTGCCTACTCATTCAATATCCCCAGACTAGTTTCTGGCTTGTGGCCTTCGTCAGTAAGGAACTTTGGATCTGAGAGCACTGCACCTAGATTTTAGGATCTAATGCAACCCTCCAGCAGCCACCTATTATCTCTACTTAACTATAAAACTATGAGAATAAAATTGAAAACACAATAATATTTTCAATTTAAGCTCAATAGCTTATATAGTCATATGGGCCCGAACCCAGTTCAGTACCCGTACATTTTGGTGTCTTTGGCTCTTTAACAACCATAGCCACCACTATCCTATTAGGCAGGATTGGTGTTAAACCACTAAACATCAAATGATCACTATTTCTTATCACATTACTGTTATATGGTGATCATGTGATGTTTAGTGATTTAGCACCAATCCTGTCTAATAGGATAGTGGTGGCTATGGTTGTTAAAGAGCCAAAGACACCAAAATGTATGGGTACTGAACTGGGTTCAGACCTATATAACTATATAAGCTATTGAGCTTAGATTAAAAATATTATTGTGTTTTCAATTTTACTCTTATAGTTTTGTAGTTAAGTAGAGATAAAAGGTGGCTGCTGGAGGGTTGCATTAGATCCTAAGATTTAGGTGCAGTGCTCTCAGATCCAAAGCTCCTCTCTGATGAAGGCCACAAGCCAGAAATTAGTCTGGGGATATTGAATGAGTAGGCACTAGATAAGGATTTTATGCACAAGCCTTCTGGCATCCAGTGATTATTCTGATTGGCACTGAGTGGCACTACCATATGAAGAGTTTTGCCTGTTTAATAACAGTAATGTGCTGGCATAAGAAATAGTGATCATGTGATGTTTATATATATACATGTCATAGCAATAAATATTTATTGATTATATATATATAGCAAGATTTTAATTACTTATATATTTAAATATCAGCTGATTATTTGTTATCTAGGATATTGAATCCATTTTCTAAACAACTATCACAAACTTCAATCAGTAATCTTCAGTTACCAACTTGACTAAGTGAAATAGGAATGATTGCTTCATTGTCTATTATGTAAAAATGATTACACCTTTTTATTATACAGATGATTAGATCTATATAGTAGCTAATTTCCAAGATATAAACAATTGTTACAATTTTTTACAATGCAAAAATTTAAAGGTACTTCATATCAAAATCATTACTTCATAGTGAATCTAGATAATTAGATGCTAATTTTTCCTAAGAATTTAACTGAAAGACAATAATAAACTATCACTGTACCACATCCACTAATTATATGATCCACTGCTAGAATCTCTTTGAAGTCAAACAAATCTGTATTATAAAAGATTATATATTATTTAACTAAACTAATTAATTTACTTATTAATAATTTGAACGAATATTTTGACAAATGACTTTATAGATTGTGCAAGTTGTGTTTGTATATTTCTCCAGATATAAAACAACACAATGATATTGATATTTTTATTTTCAAAACAAGTTAACATGTAGATCATCATATTCTAAATAAAGCAGAATACAATATAAATAAAAAACTTAAAAGTGATTCCATAAGTTATATAAACTATGAACTAGAGCAAAAATCACTTTTTGATCTAATATTAAAGCTTGACTGAATAAAGGTTATCAGCTTTCCATCAAACAATCATTTTGCTGGTTTAAGGAATATACTCTATTATGATATTTTATCAATAAAGATAAAACGATATATAAAATTTCTAATGATATTTTAGGAACAAATCCAAAAGCTCCTAACTTAACAGCAAGACCTCCAGGATTAGTTGCAATTTTTGAATCATCAGGCATTACCTACAAAAAAATAATAAAAATATGAGATTTATTATATAACAATAATAAAATAAAAAATTCTTAATAGAAGTAACATATACATATATATAAATGAGCAAAGAATCAGCATCAAAAGCCAATATAAGTAAATATATGTAATAAACTGACAGACATTGCAAATAATTAGCAATCAATAGTCAAACATCAACTTTTGGGACTAGATTTAAAAAATATATATATAAAATCTTAGACTAATCATCATCAATATTTCAGCTTTATATAATTACATGTGTGCATTAATAATATTTAAAAAAAAAAAAAATGCTGGAAACATTATATCAATAATGCTTTGGGCCATCTGGCACCATGACTATAATTGTCATATTATTATCATAAAAAATATAAAGAACCAGTGACATTTGTTATTTTAGAAATAATTAAATAATTCTAAAGAGAATTATATAGATGTTCACAAAATACATATTGCATGTAGCATTAGTCTGAAGCTAGCTTTGGAATTGCAAAGACCATGGTAACTATGAACAAGAGAAAATATATAATATTTAAACTAAGCTAGGATTAAAAAATAACTTCAGTGGACTAATTACTTAAAATAATGATTAATAAATTTATTGATTAGAAATAATAACTGAAAGGTCTGATTTACAAATATTAGATATTCTATCCATAGAATGATAAACAAAAGTATACATAAACATTGTTTAAATTGTAGTTTACAAATATGTAAATTGTAATACATATGAAATAATCATATATATATATACTTACAAGATTAGTAATCTAAAATATTCCTATCATTAATAAACTAATAAATATTATTCTATTTTAATATATAAATAGTAAATTTTAGATATATGTGAACATGTAATAGATATATACACACTTGGCATGTTATCATATAAAAATATTATAATCACTAATTTTTAATTTTTTTAAAATCATAAACCAAATTATTTTCTCAATTTAATTATATAAAATAGAAATGCATTAATCTGCCATTAAAAACAAAATACATTTGATATTTTTATAACTATATGAATAAGAATAAAATTCAAACAAAATATATCTAGAGCAGGGATTCCTAACTTGGGTACCTGTAACCCCAGGGGGTATGGGAAGTTTATCCAGGGGTATAGTGAATAGCAGATAAATAAATATATTATGCAATTAATATATTCCAAAAATAGTTATGTAATCAACATTTCCAGTCTATTCCATGTTGGTACTGTCTATCAGCCATACCAGCAACATTTCAAGTCTTTTTTCAGACAGACGCAGTGGAGTTGCACAGATTTTTTTTCTCAACGCAGGGTTCAATAACTCAAAATGCCTAGTTAAGATTCATTTACAGAATAAAGCTTTTATGACAACTTAATTACTATTTGTTTTATTATAATGAACATGAAGTACCGGATAATTTACGAAAAGCCAAGGGACAGGGGCCAGAAAGATTGGGAACTCTTTATTTAGTATTTGTACTTTCTGGAGACTTTAAACTGGTCACTTCTTTTTCTTGCTGAATACTTTCTCTTTTTAGCTGACTAATTTATTCACAAGCTGTTTATTCTTAAAACAAATTAATACAGCTCTGGTTAATTAAGTATTTTATTCTCTTAGAATTGAACAGAAATAGATTTTCATCAACTGCAAAGTGGAGTTTTAAAATCATAAGATTGGCTTCTTACATAAATTTCCAGTATGACTTGTCCTGAGTAGCACATATATAAAATAAATACTGGTAGTTTTCAACTTAGTTCAGCTTTAATAATTTTCAGAATTCAGGCTTGAATATTGGGCTATGAAATCACGAATAAGCCACTCCGCTTTGCTTCTCTGGGAGTATAAATTTGACTAACATGGAGAATATCAATAATTGGTCTTTGACTTTCTACATACTCCAATAACTGAGCCTACTATTTATAATTACAATTTTACTAGTGAAGAGAAAAGTAATTTATTAAATAGATAGATTGAAATTTAAAAATAAAAGATTTAACATTAAGTCTTTTCCTTTTTGATTAATAAAAACAATACAACTAAATTAACATTAATCTGTTTTTTAATTTAAATTAATCCTTTAAATAAAAACAATTATAGAAATAGCTCTATAATTAGTGTATTACAAAAAAAAAATATCTTTAATTTAAACAAAAATATTTTTCTTTTTATTAAAATCAGAAACAAATAAGACTTTTTTTATATATTTTAATTTTAAATAATTAAATGTACTTTGATCTGTGTTCAGTTCTACTTTTCCTTTTAAGCCTTAAATGTACATTTTGACAAATCACAATAAAATTATGTATTTATTTAAAAATAAATTTATTTATATGATTAAAAATTAAACATATATATAATGGAAAATCACTATAATTAAAAAATATAATTAACAATGAAGAATTAATTGCATAATAAACTAAATTAACATAAATATACCAAATAAAAGTGTACAATGTTCTAACTTTATTAATAATTTAAAAAAAAAAACTATCTAGTAAATAATATAAGACCACAGTAGCAATGTCAAAAAAAAAGAAAAATACAGTTCAAAAGTATGCTAACTTAATAAACTAAATAAATTTGTATGCTAATTTATAGAAAATGTAGATTTTATGCTCATCCAATTAATGCTTGAAAAGCAAAAAGCATTTTAGAAAATGGAATGAAAAAAGTTGAGCCCAACATATGAAATGTAAACTTTATGGACAATGGTGAAAAATTAAATTAAAAAGCAAATTTCCATAAAACATAATAGAAATATTTCATTAAGTCCATAAATACATAGATTAACCCAATAGATCTAAAAGATTATTATTGCATGATTGCATTTAACATAGATAACAAACCATTACAAATATAAAGACATCAGAGAACAACATATATTTCAGTTTCTGTACAAGTTCAAATTACTAATTTCAAGCATCTATTCAAGCAATCTAGTTTCACTTAAAAGGTCTGAAATATTATAATATCAATTATCAACATATTCATACAAGGTATTAAAATAAAATTAAAAAAAAAAAAGTACTAGAAATAATTCATCTTACATAATTAATTACTACTACAATAAAAATAACATGCTGAACATAGAGATAATTGCATGGGATATATGCATAAAGATAATGATAAAAATATAAAAAGTTATTTCCAAATTTCTGATACAACAAAACAGTGCCATCTACTTAACAATTTCACTATGAATTTTATAAAAATAATTAAAGAATTTTTTTTTTTTATGTCTCAAAACAGAAACAAATCTAAAACTTAAAATTATTCAAATAATGACAAATAAAATTTTTAACTAGTTGTTAAGGGAATTAAACTAAATAATTTAAAAAGTTTTATAAAACTTGAAAATAGTATCACTACAGATTTTAACTACCAAAAAATAAATAAATTTAAAAACAGATTTATTCGAATGATATTAATTGCATTATTTCCAGAAAGTCCTAAAGATGAGAATTTAAAATTAAATAAGACATCTAATAACCATTGGTTACACAATCTTACAGTAGTTGGCATTAAGTAGAGAGCTGCTCTTGTTTTATGATATATTATACAAGATGAAGAATTAATTGTTTTATTGCTGTTATTAATATGCCTAACCAGAGGGGTAATGTGCCTATAATTAATAAAGAAGTGAGGAAACTAAACTATATGGATACTCAATTGGAGTCAGGTCTATATAATTATTCAATCAGGCTGCTGGGTTCAAAACTTTATCTGGAAAACTAGAGTTAAAAGATGGTTTCTAGATGCATATCTGCACTACTTCCAACTTTGAATTTCAAGTATCAATGATAAAGGCAAAATCCAGAATCCAATCTGAAAATAGGGATTTAAAATGCAATAAAATATCAGATAATGCTGATTATTAAAGTATACAATAGATGTCGCTAAAATAGAGAACTACTCTTGATTTAATAAAAACATGTCCAGCTGTGCTAAGGACTTGAAAAAAAGCAAAAACCTTGCATTATAAAACAAATTAAATGTTCCGGACATATGTGCACATTTATTAATGTATTATATGTGTGAAACATCAATGATAATAAACATTCTGTGAGAAGGAATTCAGCAATTTAAATAACATGCTACAGAAAGTAAATATGAATTGTTCAAACATCCTAAAGAATAGATGCAGACTTAATTTGCATTCAGTCATCATTTTTCAAAAAATAAATAAGACTGAAGTTAAATTAAGAAAGTATTATAGATCTGCAGACAAAAAAACCCTAGTTTTTGATGATGATATTAATATTTTTTTAAAAATATTCAGAAAACTCCAGAAATTAATAAATACATATTTTAAAAAAATAAAAATTGTGAAACTAATATATTAAAATTATCTTAACTCTAAAAAATATAAATTAATTTACTACAATATATTTTCAGACAAAACAAACAATTATATAAGAGAGCCTTTAAATAAATGAATATAGTGATTGTGAAGATGGAACTAAAATAAAATGGTCAGATAAAAATGGTGTTGTAAAAAAAAAAGTCAATGAAGAAAAACTTTTTACACATTTTTATAAAGACAACAGAGTTATGTTTTTATATGGATTCTGTATAATGATTATATACATTTATTATGATTATATTCTGTAAAAAAAATCCCATGAGTAATCAAATTTCTTTGCTTTGAACAAGTTTCACCACAGTTTTTTAAGAATAATGAATACTATACTATTCTTTAACTTTCTTTATTTGATTATATGCACAATTTGGTTTTTTTTATTTATTTCTTCAATGACTATTCTTTCCTTACTCCTGATACTTCAATTTCAAAAGCTTTTATATCTATCTCATTTTTTAATGACCTAAGTACAAATTCAAAAAATGTTTCCAAATAATTTCATGTTCCACCTTCCCATTATTAAAAAATTATTTAATTCTTAGTCTTTAATTTCTGCCCCCCCCCTCTTTTTTTTAGTACTATTTATCTAACTAAATGCTGTATTCTATTTCTTTTTTTAGACGCAAATATAAAAATCTCTTTGGATTCTTGCTTTCATAAAGAATTTTCATCCCAAACCCAGCTAGTACTTTGTCAATATTTATACTTATATTGTTAAATCTAACTTCATGCTCTTGAGTATTACCAAAGCATTATTTTGAAATAGAACAATTTTAGCACTTTTCTAAACAACAAATAAATAATGATAAGGATATATCAGATAACTGAAATAATACAATAGTGATATTTTAAAAAGATTAAAAAAAAAAAAAGATAAATGATGAACTATCAATTTTCTATTAGTTCTATATAAAATTTTTATTAATATTACTATAAATAATCTAAAGAAAATCAAACTGGATTTTATAAATGATTGTAGACAATAGACCATGACATTAATTAAATTATAGAAAAAATCACTAAGTGTGAGTTGCCATTTTTTATTGATTATGTGGATTATCCAAAGATAAAAAAGCAATTTGCCCTATAATTTCTATCTTTTACAAAATACAATTACAGTTTGTACAAATATGGGATACACAAAATTACGAAAGTAAGGAAACAGAATGAGAATACTAAATGAGAAATAAATGCATATATAATTATTCTCACTTTTATCAAAATACAATAAGAAATTTTGGCAAAAAAAAAAGGGAAGAACAAATAAATCTTATCATTTGTGTGACTTGAGTTACAACTCTAAAGAATGTACATACTGTGTATATAAATTCTTTCTCGTTTTTTTTGCCTTCTAGTTATAACTTGACAGTTTGTACTTGTTATTTTGGTTGTGAGCAATTTTATAATTATAGTCTATTTTAAAGATGTTTTATTTATTTGTACAATTTATTAATTCAAGCAAAAAAAAAGTTATAGAGATGTTATAATTAATGTTAACTGTTAAGAGATTATTCAAATAAATTTTTGCCATAAGGCTGTTCAAGTTAATCATTTTATTTAAAACTCTACATATAAAACATGTATTTGTCATAGTTATTTTATGACAACAGAAAGTATTTAGTAAACTAATGAACACAAGTCAATATTTATATGTTAATGTATGCATGCACATACTTCCTCAAAGATTGAATATTTTATTTAATTAATTTTATAACATAATTGTTTAACTACTATAGTTTTTTTTAATCCTTGTATTGTTTTTTTTTTTTAAAAAATATGGGAAAATTTTATAAGTTTTATTAATAGGTTTTTATGTTAAACATTTATTTTTTCAATTTTTTTTTTTAGATGTACATCAATAAAAAAGAGTAACTTGTAAGTGTTAAAGAAAATTTTTTTTGGTCATTTCTTTGTTTTTTTTTTTTTTATATAAATGATTTACAAATTTCACTTGCCATTTTAATTATCTATTTTTTGGTTTGCATTACTAGAGAAATATAGCCATTGAGATGATATGAGAATTTTTCTTTTTGCATTAAGTTGTGGAGTTAGTTATGCATTCTTTTGAAATGATTTTGATCAAGATATTATAAGCCTTTTTCAGATATGTTTGATCTATCTTTGATATTTGCTCAGTCATAAATGAACAGCATTAGTGTATGAGAAAAGGATATAACCAATGATAGGAAATAATTTTCAAACAAGTAATCCATGATTGATGTCATATGATTTTTCTCTATGATAGTGCTGAAAAAAGAATTCAAAACTGTATGATTGATCCAAAAGTAATAGGAGAGACTGATTCCAAACTTTAAGAAGTGATGATTTGAGAGACTTTGTAAATTGAATTTACATAATTTATACAATATTGCCAAGAAAGCATAAATAAATAAATTTTCCATGATTAACCATCAAAAATATTATGGATTTATTTTCCTACTTTGTCATCTATTGTAAAATACAACTACTATTTCTCAAAATATTTATATTTTTTATGGTATAGTTTGGTCAATGATTTATTATAATCATTTCCAACAATTAACTTTTAATTAAAATTTTTTTGTTTCCTTAATTTTTAAAATTATTTTGGAGATTGTGGAATGGAGAGTAGTCATACTAATCAAAATATTTCAATTCTAATAAAAATATTTTGTTTTCTTCTGTTTATATTTAAAAATAAATTTGTTTTTAGAAATAAAAATTTTAAGAGCCCCCATTCTATGATAAAAAAACAATAGAATGCCAAAGATGCAAAAATAATACAATTATATATATATACTTCACATAGCATCATTATTATTTATAATTAAAATTTATATCCTTTTAGTGTATAAATTATGAATAATAATAATGCTATATAAAGTGTCACAGAACAAATAATTCAAAGAGAATGAGCTAAGAAAAATAATACACATAATAAAGTGTAGAAAAAAATCAATGTAATAAAAACACAATCAATAGTAACTAAAATATGAATAAAATATATATTAGGTAACAGCAATAAAAAGGAATTAACTACATCAAATTAACAGATATACTATCCTATGCATGATCTAAGCAAAAACAACTATTACGAAAAGATCTGAAACACAAGCTCAATAGGATTCTTGGAATGGGAATAAGAGTTCATTTAGACTAAAATCCACAAACAACGTGAGTATTTTTAAAATTTAAGCAAAAACTTCATTTCATGATGAGTTTCAAAAACGAAGAATAATATGACCAATAGTATGCAACTGACTAAAAAAAGCTTAAAGAATACATAAAAATTAATTAGAGTTAAACAAGCAAAGCTTCCTTCAATTTTTCCTTGCAAAATCCTACTAAAATCAGTTTGCTAAATTCGTCCTAATAAAAATACTCCAAGCAAAAATTAATATGTGAGTGAACTTGATATTAAATGGGCTAAAATAAACCTAGGCAGACTAATCAAAAATGAAATAACATAATTCACAAAATTTACATAAAATAAATTAGTTCAAAGTATAGACAATTATTGGAACCAGAAAAGAAATATCACTTCCCAATAACTCAGCTGATGAGATGGTTTATTCAATAGTATCAAGCCAAAATAGACTGATGGATATAATTTAATAACACAATATTATCAGAAATGAAAAATATTAATAGTACCTCAATGAGTATTTTGATATAAAAGTAGAAAGTATTCACTTATTTAATAATAATGAATCATTGAGATTTAGCTATATTATTGCTGTCTATTTGATCATTCTAATATACTGTCTGCTATTTCAGTATAATCAATTAGAAAAATTATAAAACTTTCCATACATGCCTAGGATAGAATGTCTTACTGTTTAAAATATTTAACGGCAGGATAGTTGAAATGAATAAATGTTGAGATATATCATGTTCAGTCAACATATAATTCACTTTGGGGACATATAGGATTATAAGCCAAGATCAATAAAAGAATGAAGATAGATAAAATTAATGACATTGAAGATAGAGCTAGATTTAAAATAGTAAATCTTATTCAACTGACAAAAGATTACAAATGTAATAGTTATAATTATATGTATCTGTTTAATATTAACTTAAATCATGTGATGTTTAGTGGTTTAATATTAACTTACTAATAAATTGTATGTTTATTTTTTTACATGCAAACCTGAGATGGAGATCAAGGCATATTTACAGAACAACCAAGAAATAAATACAGGCTAAAATCTTAAATATGATATATTGTGTGGTCATCTATCTGATAAAGTAGATACTATCACAGAGGCAAAACTATCCACACAGTAGTGCCACTCAGTGCAAGCCATAGTAATATGGGTGCATAAAATCTCTATCCCGTGCCTACTCATCTAATATCCCCAGCCTAGTTTCTAGCTTGTGGCTTTCATAAGTGTGGAGCATGCATGCATTGTTTACTCTGGCTTGCACTGGGTGGCACTATTGTATGGGGAGTTTTGCCTCTGAGATAAACAGCTTGTGTAAGCATAAAGAATGGTGATCATGTGATGTTTAGTAGTTTAAGGTAGATACTACTAAGGTAGATCATCTTCAAGGTCTCCACACCCTGTCTTTTATTTTATTAAACTTAATTGTTGTTTTGTGTGATCTAAGCCTCCTAGCCAGATCATTACAACATATATGTACATTTTCTGCCCAAGAGAGGTAAAAAAAACTAGGCAATAGGTAATATGCCAATGCAATTACACTTGATTATTGTCAATAATAGTACCCTTAACATAATTTATTTCAGAATTTTAATACTTAAAATGACTTTAGTACATTTATTTTGTTAAATTACATATGTATTGAGACAATAAGATGTGCTCTGCAGATATATGTTTCACCTTTGCTTACATCTTACCTATCCTCATACACTATTTCAAACCCTAAACTTATCGTAGTGTGTGCGTACTGAGTATATATACTAAAATCCTGCCTAATATAGACTTCTAATGGGGTACTCGTGGGTTTTTATCTTAATTAAATTTCTTTTAGCGGTTCTAACTTCAAACTGTCGAATATATATATGTATATTCTCATACAAGAAATGTAGATCACATATTCTCATCTACACACATATTGCAATATATGATCAAACATTTTCAATTGAAATATTTTAACTTTTAATGTAGGGTTGCTTATGAGTGAAATATACATTTCTTTGCATTTAAATTCTAATATTTCTATAATAATTTTATAAATGGCCTAAAATAGTTTTTAAAACTTTGAAATCTTTTAAAGGGTTTTAAAAAGTTTTAGTTTATATTTTATTAAGTTTGGCCTTATTTTAAATAGCAATAAATGAGGGTGGGGTTGGAGAACAATAGTATCAAATTTTAACCTGTTTACAACAAGTTTCACTAATAGTGTGTTCCTATCAAGATTAGAAATAACAGAGGTTCACTAGCAAATTTAAATAAATGGATCGTAATCAGAATATCTGGGAATGTAAGAATGTTAAAATTAATAAAATCTAAGTGCATTCTTTTGGTTTCTGATTAAACTAAAGACATTAATTAATTGATTTATCACTAGAGGGTTATAGCATTGTAGTCTAGAAAGATAGATAAGTAAAGCAAATTATTAAATATTATACTTTAGTTTTTCTGATCCTATTCGAAGACAATATTTTGAGTTTCGTTAGTGAAGAATTATTGTTGAATTATTAATTGATAGTGACTTAGCAGAGTTACCAGCACATTATAAAAGTTGTTCAAAAATATATCACCCTACCAGATCCTAGATAGGAAGCAAATTTTGTCAAATAATTTTAGTAATAGCTAACCTTAAAATGATGAAGGCAGTGGGCTGTTTTCCCTTGGGAAGAGCTAGCTTGCCGTCCATCATTCACCATCTGACATCCTGTTGTTATACCATCTAACACCTGATTTAACCATCCTAATAGGCAGGAATGTGGCTGATAAAACATACATCATTAATCCTGTCTAAATAATGCTGCTGAAGCCCATCAAATCCATAGACTTAAGAAGGAACTGAATCTGTTCAAGAAATCCATTAAACTCTTTGAAAGTGCACATGGACTGTTTCTTAAAAGCTGAGGTAATACAAAAATTAACCTGAGATATCTCGTAAATAATTCCAATCCTTAGCTACCTTTTATTTGCATTTAATAATTGCATTTGTTCATTTAGTTCTTTTCTTTTAATGCATGTTTAATTCCTACTTGGGTTGATATTTTTTTATATATTTGTTTAATGTCTCATTTTATTCTTTATTATAATGTGCTTGAATAAACCCCACTGATCAATCCAACTATTACTTTTATAATTCTATTTTACAATCCGCCATTTTGATGCGGACTTAAATGTTAAATTACCCCTCTTATTATTTGTTTTAAATATCTCAATGGCTTGCTCATCCGAGGGTTTATTCTCTATAAAGTTTTTGCTGAGAACGAAAGTATTAGTATAATATCCATTCTTATCCAAATATGTTTCCTCCATAAATTCTATGTGAAATATTTTACATTAATCCACTTCAAGCATGTGCAAATTATGTAGGGAAGTTTTATATAAATGCTTCATTTTATTAAAACTGTAATCATGCATTTCCTTCCCTATACTTTAATTGATATTAAAATATATTAAGATTTTCACGTCTTACGTAAATTAATTTTCAGCTAGTTACTTTATTCATTTAATTTTGATACGACCCTACTTACATTCACGAAGCTCCTGGGTGTGGGCCAGACTTGGGCTGTCTAAGATGACTAGAAATTTCCCGGATAAATGGCGAACTGCCTATCCATGACCATAATGATTTTATCTACTTTATGTTTTTTGTAAAGCCGCGTTTTCAACATACTGCAGTCCATCCTTAGTATCGTATCTCGCTGGCATCACCATATACTTTTATTACGAATTTATTCCCATAACGTTCAGTGTAGTTCTGTCTTATACTTAAAACTCCACAATTTGCCCGAGTTATTCTCCTATCAAGTACAAAGATTTTCCTTACTATTTTAATTAGTTTTAATTCGTTAAGTTTTCTTTAGTGCTTTGCATAACTCGCATATGCTTACAATATTGTAGTACAATTAGGCACATTATAACTTTTAATCCAAGTATGAAGTGCTATAAAAGTAATCTTTTATATAGCTATCAAATTTTTATAGCTGACGTTGTTTATAAATTGATGTCTAATAAATATTATATTTGAATTGATTAATTACCTTCTTTTATTTATTTGTCCCAACAGTCTAAATTACATACCATATCCACTGATAGGTATCTTTGGCACATCTATAGTTCATGTTAGGTGAACCTAGGGCTATTTAATTTAGTTTCTTGTTTCTCCCTGACTACCGGCACTGACAAGAAACTATGCTATCTGTAATGTCAGATGTGCTGTCATGTAAGTGACGCTGTGGAATTCGGACGCTGAATCTGAACTTAGGATTTCTGGGAGGCAACCCCTTCTAAGGTGTTAGGTTTCGTGTCTGGGGTTCGAATTCTGCATGTTAGCGAAATAGGCGAATCTGACCGTTACAGAGGTTTCTTTTTCCGGGTCCATGGCTTACCCAACGTGGCGCTCTGTTATTTAACCACCCACAACTCCTGATAGTGTTTTGTTTCTCGTTAATTAATCACTCTTTTCCCTGTATTCCAATAGATAATTTAAAAGACCTATATTTAGTTATTTCCATAACATTGTGATTTATATTTATGTATATTATCTTCCAATGTGTATTTTGTTTGGCTCGGGCATTTAAATAATTGCCTCAAGAATTTTCAATTTGCTATAGTGCGACACAAGCAATATATATATCTATGTAAACTTTGGTCAGCTCTGGTCGTATTATAAGTATATGTGCGCTAATTACTGTAAACTAGAAAAATAATTCCCACATAAAATAGCGTAACATATATATCGTTTTGAATAAAATATAATTTTGAAATATAACGTATATGATTGTTTAATTATTGATGGATGCCCGAAGACAAATGAAATAATTAATTGAATGTCCCTGGGGGAGGCTAACAATGTAGATGTTGCCACTGATGGCATGGCACTTTGGAATAACATTAATAAACTGGGTTGTTTACAATTGGTCAATTTATTTATTTCAAATATCAAATTTTTGTATGTAATGTGATTTGGACCAAGTGAAAGATATGGAAATATGTAACTATATATATATTTGTGTATTTATCAGAGATTATTGTAGCCATTTTGATGTAATCATGTGGTAAAATTTGTGTAATAATTTATCTATCTACAATCATTAAACAAGAGGGGATGAAATCGAGATATCCAAATCTAACAAATACAAAAAAAAACACAGCCCAATAGTTATCACTTGAGCAAGCAGCAGAAAAAACTTCTTATAGTAAGTCAGCAAGCAAAAAAATATATAATAAAGAAGCAGCATGTCTAAAGCAATTATAGGACACAATACAAAGACGAGCCAAAAAAGACCAAGAGGGAGACAGCTAATCGCCATTACTTGATCAAAAGTAAAAGCTAATTAAGAGAACAATTCTATATCCATAGCAAATAATAATAAAGTTCCTTAGAAAATTATTGCCAAAGCTTGTCACTTATATCCATCCATAACAAATAATTTTCCAATAAAATAAGAAATCAACGGACTAAATAGTAAGAAAAAACTGTTCGAATATCCAGAAATAATCGTTGTCAGCAAAAAAAAATAAACAAAATATGGAGGAAGGAATAGAGAATGGAGTTCAAAGCCAGGACGAGCTACCACAGGAAGACCTCAACTCATCCAGATTTCCAGAGTCTACACCACAAATAATAAAAGCCACCCAGCAGACAATAAACCCAAACTTCAACCTGAAATACACAGAAGAACTCTTTAGACAACAAATGGAAAACCAGGATAAGAGACAAAGAAGTCCGAAAAGAAAATAATGAACTTTGAGAACTGACCATGTTCCTCATCTGAGAAGCAAATAAAACAGGAACAGGAAACCCTCCAACTGAGAATTGAAATAGACTATGAAAGAAATGAACCCTAACTGACCATGTTCCTTATCTGAGAAGCAAATAAAACAGAAAGAGGAAACTCTCCAACTGAGAATTGAAATAGACTATGAAAGAAATGAAGCCCTGATACGAAAAACAGATGAAGCCACCATACCAAAATTAAATAAACTTTGATCCTGAAAACAGAGGCTGATAATACCAATGAGATGTAAATGGGGAGGAGGAACATGGGAACAAAGCAAGATCACTCTGAAGGATCTACTGCCATTCCAAATCAATAGTGATACAGCAAATACCGAGGTCACCATACCTGCAGAGTCCTGATGGCTGACCCAGGAATTCAAACCCAGTTAGCCAAAGTGATCCACATAAAGATATTCCGGGGAGATCTTAGATAGAACCCCCATCCATGATTCCGGGGAGAGCTTAGAGAGAACCCCCATCCATATCTGGAATGTTTGAAAGATTTTTTTACATTCTACAATACTGGGCCCCAAGAACCGCCAGACCAAGCAAAAATACTGTATCACCCAAGAGGACTACCCACCTAACCCAGGAATAAATTTGTAAAAGCAGGCATGGCTAACGAACAAACATGAAAAGGACTTGATCTTGGACAATCTCAAAAAAAAATATAACAATAAGCATTTTACCGGAATTTGGACAATCAAATATATATATAACAATAAACATTTTACCTGAATTTAACAATAGAGTATACAAATAAATACATCTTACAGTAAAAAAAAAAGGTATTGAAACATGATTCGGGTGTATCAGCAAACCTCGTTACCTCTTGTCAAAGTTTTTTTTTATGTTTTGTCAATGGATTTCCAAAATACGCTAGTGAGCACCTGTTGTAAAACCCTTTTTAAAAAATTTTTTTTTGTTCCGGAACTAAGGGAATGTGAAACAATGAGATGTGCTATGCAGATTTTTGTTTCATCTTTGCTTACATCTTACCTACCCTCATACACTATTTCAAACCCTAAACTTATCATAGTGTGTGTGTACTGAGCATATATACCGGAATCCTGCCTAATTTAGACTTCTAATGGGATACCCGTGAGTTTTTATTGTAACTAAATTTCTTTTAGCGGTCCTATTTTCAAACTGTCAAATATACATATATTCTCGTGCAACAAAAATAGGTAACATATTCTCATATACACACATACTGCGATATATGGTCAAACATTTTCAATTGAAATATTTTAACTTTTAATGTGGGGTTGCTTATGAGTGAAATATATGTTTGTTTGCATTTAAATTGGGAAAAGAGAACAATAGTAACAAATTTTAACTTGTTTACCCCAAGTTTCACTAATAGGTTTTTCCTATCAAATATTTTAAATTGAAATATTTTAACTTTTAATGTGGGGTTGCTTATGAGTGAAATATACGTTTCTTTGTATTTAAATTCTAATATTTCTATAATAATTTTACAAATGGCCTAAAATAGTTTTAAAACTTTGAAATCTTTTAAAAAATTTTAGTTTACATTTTGTTAAGTTTGGCTTTATTTTAAATAGCAATAAATGAGGGTGAGGAAAGAGAACAATCTGTTTACACCAAGTTTTACCAATAGGTTTTTCTTATCAAGATTAGAAATACCAAAGATTCACTAGCAAATTTAATTAAATGGATCGTAATCAGAATATCTGGGAATGTAAAAATTAATTAAAATCTAGGTGCATTCCTTTGGTTTCTGATTAAATTAAAGACATTAATTAATGGATTTATCACCGGAAAGCATCATTGTATAGTCTAGAAAGATAGATAAGTAAAGCGAATTATTAAATATTATTCTTCAGTTCTTTTGATTCTATTTGAAGACAGTATTCCCAGTTTCGTCAGTGAAGAATTATTGTTGAATTATTAATTGATAGTGACATAGCAGAGTTACCAGCAAGATATAAAAGTTGTTCAAAAAGAAATCATCTTACCGGATCCTAAATGGGAAGTGAATTATGTCAAACTATTTTAGTGATGGCCAATTATAAAATAATGGAGTAGAAAAAGGCAGAGGGCTGCTTTCCCTCGGGAAGAGCTAGCTTGCCGTCCGTCATTCGCCATCTGATGTCGTGTCATTATACCATCTAATGCCCGGCTTAACCATCCTAATAAGTGGGAATGCTGCTGATAAAACATACATCTTAAATGTTGTCTAAATAATGCTGCTGAAGCTCATCAAATCCATAGACTTAAGAAGGAACTTAAGCTGCTCAAGAAATCCATTAAACTCTTCGAAAGTGCACAAGGACCGTTTCTTAAAAACTGAGATAATATAAAAATTAATCAGAAATATCTCATAAATAATTCCAATCTATAGCTACCTTTTATTTGTATTTAATAATTGTATTTATTCATTTAGTTCTCTTCTTTTAATGCATGTTTAATTCCTACTTGGGTTAATATTTTCTTTATGTATTTGTTTAATGTCTCATTTTATTCTTTTTTATATATAATGTGTTTGAATAAACCCCGCTGATCGATTTAAGTATTACTTTTATAATACTATTTTACAATCCGTCATTTTGATGCAGACTTAAATGTTAAATTACCCCTCTTATTACTTGTTTTACATATCTCAATGGCTCGCTCGTCCGAGGATTTATTCTCTATAAAATTTTTGCTGAGAACGAAAGTACTAGTATAATATCCATTCCTATCCAAAAATTCTATGTGAAATATTTTACATTAATCCACTCAAGCATGTGCGAATTACGTAGGGAAGTTTTATATAAATGCTTGGTTGTCTCACTATTTTATTAAACCGTAATCACGCATTTCCCTCCCTATACTTTAATTGATATTAAAATATATTAAGATTTTCACGTCTTATGTAAATTAATTTTCATCTAGTTATTTTATTCATTTAATTTTGATACAAAGTATGTGGGCCATCAGAAAATCCATGTTAAGAGAGAGCTATTCTGCCCATTTATGAACTGCCCCTTTTATTATTTATATATGTTTCATAATTAATTGCTTGTTGGCAGTGAATGTGCTAGGGTGCTGAGAAGTTGTTTTGCTACTTTCCCAAGGGCATCAACGGCTGAGATCGTACCCTTTTCCTCCATGGTTTCCAATAGGGTGTGACATGGAATGTCTCACATGGGAATTATAAGCGTACGTCCCTACAGTCACGAAGCTCCAGGGTGTGGGCCAAGTTTGAGTTGTCTAAGATGACTAGAGATTTTCCAGATAAATGGTGAACTGCCTATCATTGACCATAATGATTTTATCTACTTTATGTCTTTTGTAAAGCCCCGGTTTCAACATACCGCACTCCATCCTTAGTACAGTATCTCGCTGGCACCACCATATACTTTTATTATGAATTTATTATTACATTTATTCCCATAACGTTCAGTGTAACTCTGTCTTATACTTAAAACTCCACAATTCGCCGAGTTATTTTCCTGTCAAGTACAATGATTTTCCTTACTATTTTAATTAGTTTTAATTCGTTAAGTTTTCTTTGGTACTTTGCGTAGCTCGCATATGCTTACAATATCATAGTACAATTAGGCACATTATAACTTTTAATCGAAGTATGAAGTGCTGTAAAAGTAATCTTTTATAAAGCTATCAAATTTGTATAGCTGACGTTGTTTATAAATTGATGTCTAATAAATATTATATTTGAATTGATTAATTACCTTCTTTTATTTTTTTGTCCCAACAGTCTAAATTACATACCGTATCCATTGATAGGTATCTTTGGCACATCTATAGTTTATGTTAGGCCAACTTAGGGCTATTTAATTTAGAGTCTCTTGTTTCTCCCTGACCACTGGCCCCGGCAAAAAACTATGCTATTTATAATGTCAGATGTGCTATCACGTAAATGGTGCTGTGGAGCTCGGACGTTGGATTCGAACTTAGGATTTCTGGGAGGCAACCCCTTCGAAGGTGTTAGGTTTCGCGTCTGGGGTTCGAATTCTGCAGCGTGTTAGCGAGATAGGCAAATCTGACCGTTACAATATATATTATACCAAGAATTTAAAATTTGCACTAACATATTAAAATAAAAAGTCTAAATAACATATAAATGTAGATCTCCATCAAATCAGTTTAATTTGACAAAAAACTTTTTGTAATTACATTACTTACTTTATCACATCTATGTCGATGAACAAATCCATCATTATGCACCCAAAATGTTGAAAAACCATCATACCACCTAATAAAAATAAATCATAGTTTTAATAAAATGATTCATTTAAAACTTATTTTCTATATGTAGAATAGTTCCAGTAAAAAAAAAAAATGTCACTAAGATTAATTTTTAATTTTATAATATTATTTTAGATAGTTCAATCACAAAGTAAAAAAAAATATATACTTACTTGGCTTCTTTATCAATGGACTTCAAATCCCACACCTTAAATTTCCAAAACGTAAAAAAAACTTTGAGTCCAGAAATACCTTTAATTCGCCAACGAATTCGAATTGTGCCATCCTCAGGATGAGAGGTAATTTTAAGTATTTCAAGACGTACATGAGCAAAACGCAAATGTGCAATAATCCTAATCCAAGCTAATTCTCGAACATAAGCCCCAATACCACTAAAAAAAAAAAAAAAAGAAAGAATACTTATTTTATTAATCATGAGGCATAAAAAAATATATAAATAAGATTACAATATAAATATTTTATAAATGTTATTGGATAATATATATATATTATTTGAAAATTAAAATGCAAAATATATATGTAATATAATTAAACTAACTACAAAAATTATAATTATTTGTTAAAGAAAATTAGACTGAAATTATTAAACATATTACTTAAAAATTATTTTTGTAAAACAAATTGTAATTACCTTTATGATTGTTAAAGCCAGTTGTGTTTTGTTTTTGCCAACTATTATATTATTTGATAGTACTGAACTAACCTTTATAATTCATTTAAAATTTAAAAAATGCCATTTTAATCATTGTTACAGTTTTAACATTAAAGCACATAATTTTTATCATAAAGTTTAACTCTTAATCCATATTTCTATTATGCATAAGATAACCTACGAGACAATATATTATTCTTAAAAAAATCTATAAATGTTTTCAAACTTTATGAGACTACTTTAACACCAATAAATTTTAATGTTTGGTGGAAGTAAAAGCAACAGAATTTTAAAAAGTTACTTGGGCTTTCCTGAAATTATGATAAAATACATCTCTTGTATTATAAAAAAATATTATTTAAAAAAAAACCCTTGTCTTTATTATTATCAAACCACTCTATTCATGAGCAAGCTGTAGAAGCATGAATACTGATCATCAAATGATAACACAAACCACATTTCCAGATTCGTTTCTGGCTATAGTTTAAAACTCTATAAAGTTTTAAACTTAAATTAACCTGCTTATTTATATGATATAAATTTATTAAGCAGCTTTTAAACTGATTTAATGATGATTAAATATTTAACAGATAAACATTTTTTATGTTCAGGAAACAATGAGCATTTGCTAAAAATTACAGAAGAGATTGTCTACCAATATGGCAATGACAGTATGTAAAATTAATGCATTATCTACGGTGATTATTCCTATTTCTTTAGAAAAATATTTATAGAAAAAGAGTCTAAAAAATTACTACCAAATTTAATTTTAGTAAATACCAGATATTTGAAAATAAATGTTTTCATGTGAAACATATTTGGTTAGTTATATTTTTTTTAAAGCCAATATTCATTATAATAAATATAAAGAGTCGGTAGTCTTATTCATAAAAGAATCAAAATTTTTTAGTTTTAATACATTTTATAGACAACATTATATTTAAAAGTTAAAAAAAAAAATATATAATTTTATTTTTTAAATAGACAACACTCTCCATATAGTAGTGCGACTCAGTGCAAGCCAGAGTAATCAATGGATGCAAGAAGGTTTGTGCATAAAACCTCTATCTAGTGCCTACTTATCCAATATCCCCAGACTAGTTTCTAGCATAGCTATCATCAGTGAGAAGCCTTGGATCTGAGAGCACTGCACCTAGATCTTAGAATCCAATACAACCCTCCGGCAGCCACTTTTTATTTCTATTTACTACAAAACTACGAGTCTAAAATTTGAAAATATAATATTTTCAATCTAAGCTCATAAGCTTATATAGTCATATAAGTCTGAACTCAGTTCAGTGCCCATACATTTTGGTGTCTTTGGTTCTTTAATAACCATAGTCACCACTATTCTATTAGACAAATTGAGCAAGCATAAGAAATGGTGATCATGTGATATTTAGTGGTTTAATACCAATCCTGTCTAATAGAATAAGGTACTAATCTTAACACATAAAAATGCTGTTTCCGCGGCAGACACGTTCGAACCCGCGTTTTCTATAATACAACTTTTTTGTTGTGCTACAGAATGCAGGCCGCTATGTCGTGTCACAGTACAGCATGTATGTCGCATAGCAGCAAATACATTTTCCGAATTCGCACAATTTATAAAATAATTACGGCTTGATGAGAGAGTTTGTATTTGAATTGTATTGAAATGTTGTTTTCATTGGATTTTTTTATATTTTAAACTATTGAAATGTTCAGATTTTTTAAACAATAATTATAAGACTTTTTACAACGTACTGTATTGAACTTTTATTTGGGAAAATGTTAAATATCTATGTTTTTATTGAGTTGCAATTAGGTAACGTGACAAAGAAGATTCTACCGTCTGTATATTTTTGAAGTAAAAAAGAGCGGTACGAAAAAAATATCCAGTAAGAAAAGTCCAAATATACTGCTTTTTTTTGTAAATGTAATAAAAAGCAAATATTATAAACATGTTTAATAAGTAAAGAAGACATTTGTATGTGTTTGTTCTTGTTTAAAAAAGTTTGAGTTTCTTTCTTCTGTCCGAGTATGGTTACGATTTTGAATTTTTTTATTTCAGCATTACAAACAAACAGAACACTAACCCTAAAACTAACCCTAACCCTAAACCTAACCCTAAAACTAACACTAAATCTAACCGTAACAACTTTTAGTTTTATTACGATTATTATTTTTTAGTTAAACGACAACAAAAAAAGTCGTAACACAAGTAAAAAAATATCCGATAGAAAATTGATAAAAAAAAAGCCGTAACACAAGTAAAAAAATATCCGATAGAAAATTGATAAAAAAAAAGCCGTAACACAATTTAAAAAGTATACAATATAAAAAACACGAATCAAATTGTAATTTGTTGATTTTATTTTACATTTATTATTATCATTTAAATTGTATACGTTAATAAAAAATAATATTTAAAAAAGACGATTTTGTTTTGTTTTTATTTTCGCATTACAAAAAAGCACAGAAAAATTATTAAAATCAACGGCACGTGAATGTTCATATTTTATAGTTTTAGCGTGAAAACGGTGCCATCCAACGACATCTTTATCTATAATACAAGCACCTAGAATAGTGATGGCTATGGTTATTAAAGAAATGAAGACACCAAAATGTAAAGTTACTGACTGAGTGAGTTGAGCTTAGATTGAAAATATTATGTTTTTAATTTTAAACTCATAGTTTTGTAGTTAAGTAGAAATAAAAGGTGGCTGCTGGAGGGTTGCATTAGAGCCTAATATCTAGGTGCAGTGCTCTCAGATCCAAGGCTTCTCACTGATGAAAGCTACAAGCTAGAAACTGATCTGGGGATATTGGATGAGTAGGCACTAGATAGGAATTTTTTGCACAAACCTTGCATCCATTGCTTATTCTGGCTTGCACTGAGTTGCACTACTGAATCGAGAGTTTTGACTGTTTTAACATTGAGCAAGCATAAGAAATGATGATCATCACATTATGTTTAATGGTATATATTACTTATAATACTTCATTCATATACACTTTAATGCAAGTAATTTTCTTAAACTTCTTTATTTTCTTACAGTTTCGACTGTCCAGCAGTCTTCATCAGAGCTACAAGATTTGAATAATACAAATACATAATTATCATTTCACACACATATATATAAATAATATATATATCTCCATCATTTTATACACATATAATATATACATATATATCAAAATATACACATATATTTCCTTCATATATATACATATATATCTATATCACCCCTAGACATATATATATAATCCATATCTACATCTATATATACATATCCAATACATAGACATAACTCTTTTAAACATACATCTATACACAGATATACATACATCTATAGACATATATACAATCCTCATATATCTTTACAAATACACATCTATATGTATATTCTACCTACACATATATAAAATACAAAACATATCCAATTCACCATTTTTTTAAAAAATTTTTTTTACCTTTTTAAACAATTTCATTTTTACTTTTTATTTTTAAAACAACCCTTTAAATGTTATTCTTCTTAATATTATTTTATAATATTATTAATAATACTATTTTATTATTATTATTTTTTTATAATTATCTAATATATAACATCTTTTACTTTACTATCTTTAATTTTACTTTTTATAACTTTTATCTTTATATCACTAAATAATATTTTTTAACATTATTACCTCTATCTTCCTTACAGTTTTAACTTTAATTAAAATGACCGTTATTTCAAAATTTTCTATCTTGTTTATTCAATTAAAACAGCTCCCTCTGTTATCAATATTATAAACTTATAATTCTATTTAAACCTTCCAACTTCCCAATTATAATCATTAACCATATTCAAATATTATAAAATAACTACTTAACCATCATTTCACATATAAATATACATATCAAACATCCATATTTTCTACACATATATATACATCTTCACATTACCTCTATACATATAACTAAAAATAATATATAAAAATCAATATATAAAACTATATTAAAAATAAAAGATTAAAAAATTAACAAATCCCTACCTACATCTATACATCCACACATATATATATATCCAAAAATATACTTATATCCCTTAAAACATACTCGTATATATACCTATACTCATAACACATATACATACATATACCAATCCTCCTATACATTTATACATACCCACCCACATAAATACTCAACTTACTTATAAATTACATATATAAATATACACAACACATCCACTACCCCATTTTATATTACTTTTAAAACCTATTTTATTTTTACTGTTAGTTTTTCATTTTATTATCTATCTTGTTTAATTATTATCTAATACATAATACCTTTTTACTTTCATATCTATAACACAAACCTATCCAATAGACCAGGGGTGGGCAATTGTTTTGGCTCGGGGGCCGCATAGGTTGGCGGAGGGCCACATTGGGGCCATTTTGTGGAAGTAAAGGTTAGTGGAGGGTCGCACCCTTTTTTTATGACCCAATAAACACACTGCTTTATTCCCTGTATTACCAAAAAAATATTTGTTTTGTCCATTCTTCATTAAACACACGACATTCATCACCGATTTTACATTTTTTCGGAGGGTTCTTGGTTTCACTAAAGTTGGAAATGTATATATTTGCTAATGCAAAGACAAAATTCAAATTAAACAGATCAACTGGAAAAGCACTGCACACTGTATCTACACTGCGCATGTGTATTGACATGGCCATCCTAGTGAAAAATACGAGACAAATCTTTGGTTGCACATGGGAAGGAAATCTCAGTTCAAGGTGTATTTTTCTGATTGTCTCGGCGGACTGCATAAAAACTCTTAGAGAGCTGCTATTTGCCCACCCCTGCAATAGACCATTTTTTATTACCTTTAAAACTATTTTATTATTATTTTTAGTTTTTAAAAATTTTCTATAAAAATTTACAAAATTTTATAAACATTACCCTTTTATTATTTATGGTACTCATCTTATAGCTAAAGACGCCGTTCTATGGCGCGGTTTTCGTGCTAAAACACATAAAAATGCTGTTTCCGCGGCCGACATGTTTGAACCCGCGTTTTCTATAATACTTTTTTGTTGTGCTACAGAATGCAGGCCACTATATCGCATCACGGTACAGCATGTATGTCGCTGAGCAGCAATTACATTGTCCAAATTTGCACAGTTTATAAAATAATTATGGCTTGATGAGAGAGTTTGTATTTGAATTGTAATGAAATGTTGTTTTCATTGGATTTTTTTATTATTTTAAACTATTGAAATGTTTAGATTTTTTAAAACAATAATTATAAGACTTTTTAGAACGTACTGTATTGAACTTTTATTTGGATAAATGTTAAATATGTATGTTTTTACTGAGTTGCAATTAGATAACGTGTCAAGTAACGTACTGTTAGTAACATTCCACGAGACAAAGAAGATTCTACCATCTGTATATTTTTGAAGTAAAAAAGAGTGGTACGAAAAAAATATCCAGTAAGAAAAGTCCAAATATACAGGTTTTTTTGTAAATTTAATAAAAAGCAAATATTATAAACATGTTTAATAAGTAAAGAAGACATTTGTATGTGTTTGTTGTTGTTGAAAAAAGTTTGAGTTTCTTTCTTCTGTCCAAGTATGCTTACGATTTTGAATTTTTTTATTTTAGCATTACAAACAAACAGAACACTAACCCTAAAACTAACCCTAAACCTAACCCTAACAACTTTTACTTTTATTACGATTATTATTTTTTAATTAAACAACAACAAAAAAAGTCATAACACAAGTAAACAAATATCCGATAGAAAATTGATAAAAAAAAGCTGTAACGCAATTAAAAAAATATATGATAGAAAAACACGAATCAAATTTTAATTTGATTTTATTTTACATTTATTATTATCATTTAAATTGTATACGTTAATAAAAAATAATATTTATAAAAGACGATTTTATTTTGTTTTTATTTTCGCATTACAAAAAAGCACAGAAAAATTATTAAAATCAACGGCCCGTGAATGTTCATATTTTATAGTTTTAGCGTGAAAACGGCACCATCCAACGGGATCTTTATCTATAATACAAGCACCTTATTTATTATTACTATCAACTCCCTCTATTATCAATTTTATAAAACTTATAACTATTTTTTAATCTATATTTATTAACAATCTTTACAAGTCTTTTATGTATATCCACATAACTTTTAACCTACTTTCTTTTATTACTATTATTATTATCATTATTATTAATCAATCACAACAATAAACATGCTAACACCAATATTTTTTCCAAACCATATTTTAATTTTATATTCAATATTCCCTACCCATATTTATATACTCCTAAAACATATATATATATACACTTATTTTTAATTACTAATTAATCCTATAAATCCAATACTAAACCTACCAACACAATGTTCTTTAGTCCCCCATCCCTATTTAAACTAGGCCTTATCCTCTTAATTAGAATTGTTCCTTTTATTTTTCTATCTCTTCTTTTATTAGTATATCCTATCATTTTTATACTCTCTGTCAAATACACACCCTGTTTCCATAGTATGGCATAATACCAATCCTGTGTAATAGGGTAGTGGTGGCTATGGTTAGTAAAGAACCCAAAACACCAAGATGTATGGGTACTGAACTGAGTTCAGAACTAAATGACTATATAAACTAATGAGCTTGGATTAAAAATATTGTTTTCAATTTTAGACTCATAGTTTTGTATTTAAGTAAAGATAAAAGGTGGCTGCTGGAGGGTTGCATCCTAAAATCTAGGTACAATGCTCTCAAATCCAAGACTCTTCATTGATGAAATCCACAAGCTAGAAACTAGTCTCAGGATATTGGATTAGGCAGTAGATAGGGATTTAATGCACAAACCTTCTTGCATCCATTGATTACTCTAGCTTGCACTGAGTGGCACTACTGTATGGAAAGTTTAGCCTGTTTAGCAATTGAGCAAGCATAAAAAATGGTGATCGTGTGAATTTTATTTTTTGTGTAGTATAAGCCTAAAGCTATATATATATTGTACCATCCGTCTTCTTTCTTGGTAAACAAAAAATGAGGAAAATCTATTTTTTTAGATTTATTTATTTCTATCCCCTTTTATTTGGTCTCTATCACTATCTTTGATGGCTTCTGGTTGTTCAGATAGAAATAATAATATCACTGGTAGCACTGGCCATCCAAGCACTATTTATTCTAAGAAAAGAACTGTTGGGTGCCAGTTAATTACTATGTAACTAATGTGCTTGCTCAACCAGCCATGAATTTAGTGCCTGACCCCCCTCAGCTAGCTTATCAGACTCTAACTATTTCCAATTCTCCGCCTGCCCTATGAATCTCTATTTTTCAACATTTATATCACAAATATTTGATTAATAAAATACTTACGCATTATTTGATTCTTCCACATAAATCCCTCCCTTTTAACTACCTCAAATTATCTACTTAATGATAATTAAAACATTTTATATCCAGCTTTCTTTAAATGCTCACTCTTGCCTTATAATATAAACACGTACACATTCTATTAAAGAATACATTTCAAATCATACACATTTAAATAAATAAAATAAACACATTTAATCATATGACACACACACACACATAATTGAGACATTTGATTTCAAAGTCTTATTACAAAAGCTAATGCATGTAGTTATATCATGGAAATTAATAGTTTTATATTGTATTAAATCTAACTTATAGTTCTTGAGATGTTTAAAAGTTTTCTCTCACTTATTTATGGCTATGAATTAAGATTTTGAAGACAAAAAATGAATGATTTACCTAGGATTTGAACACTTTCATACGCGAATAGGGCAATGTAGCTTTCTGCTGATTCCAAGTGGTTGGTGTTGATTCCTCTTAAGCCTTTTTAATTTAGTTTCATAGGAATTACTTGTGTTGTTTTGGCATAGGCAGTCTGATGATTCCCAGTTTTCACTCGAACATGACTGCAGAGAAGGTTCAGGCCAGCCGCACGATCCGATGGGTTCAGCAACGCATTCTATATGATAGGACGTTCATTCTGAGTTATTTCAATATTTTTTTAGATAAAATTTTGACAAATTCTGATTAATTATTTATTAATTAATGACTTTTTAATGAATGAATATAACTATACAAAATCTCCCTTATATAGACAGTGTTCCTTATCTGAGGATTGACCGAGCAGTCTGCTGCAATCTGATTGGGTTTCTATTCCTTCTATTTAAGAGTTTAAGATTCGTTATAGTCTTTGCATTGACTTTTTATATTAATCAATAGTAGTACTTAGTCTCTTTGTTTGTTAATTATATTTCCTTTGTTTTGAATTTAAATTTTCAGTTCTTTTATTTGCATTGCATTAGCTTTCAATTTTATCATTTTAAGAAAATTCCTTTCTTTTAAATTTTATTTATATATGCACACACATTCTACTACTTCCATATTATAAGACAAAGCACACATCCCACTACTTCCGTATTATAAGACAAAAATGAGATATTTATGTTATACTGTACTTTAATTTAAAACTAACAATGTTAATCATTTTTTCCTTTAATAATTATTATTCAGTACCGAAATCTTTCCCCTCCCCTTTCTTTTGTTCTTTTCTTTTTCTCAAACTTTCATGAAATCTTTTTTTTTCAAACTTTAAAAAATAATATTTTCTCAAAATTTCTTTCAATAAAATTCACTCTTGATAAATGCTAGAAATATTATGTAACGACCTACATCGGTACAATATATATATGTCATCTTCTTAAAAAGATAACTAACTAAACAATATTATACACAATTTATTATATAATATTACTTTGAGAGTTATGTTAGACATTTTAATGAGCTCTTTATATACATAAGTGAAATTAAAAGTACATTGGATTAGCGATGCTTTCCACGATATTGATTCTAAATATTAAACCACAAACAATCATTACACTTATATCTAGAATATGAAAAATAACATTCACAACAATCAATTACTCAAAGGGCCAACTTAAATGTGATATTAATTTCAGAGCTACATCATAATTTTTAATGAGCTTTCTATATAAACATACTGTAAGGATATGAATGGAATGACTAGCTAATCATGGTCATATACTCACATTAAGACATATATTCATCTTATGAATGTAATTTAAAGGATTGAGAAAAAGGAATCCCATGACCAATCAAATATATGCAAGAGAATTGATAGATTTAATACCCTTGGGTAGAGACTATTATGTCACGTCAGATTTAATATTTCATAAAATGAAATATGTTGAGAGATTAAAATAAAGAGTTTTGTATGTATGTGTTAACTTTCTCTCTCAATCATACCAATACAATCTAATATAAAATCGAATAATGAAGAATACTAATTCTTCATTAGATACCAGGGTTCAAAAGGTAAATACAAACTAATGTTAATTGAATGAAATAGATGTAAATTCATATTAAATTATTTGCCAGTTAAAGTTCATCTAGCTTATAATTATTATTGTTAAGAATTAAAATAAGTGCAACCCATGATTTCTAGTTAATAAAACCAATGATGACAATTTATTTAAAGTAATATATGTGATGGAAAATCAAACACGTGGTAATTAAGTGGATATTTAAACCATGTATGATGTAAGGCAATATACACATTGTACAATTAGAAAAAAATATGTTTAAATTAATTTTTTTTTTTTCAAAATTTAATTGGTAAAGAAAGTTTAGCTTATTATGGTTTGTTATTAACAATATAAACCTAATATGATTATTCATAACCTAAGCCAACTATAGTGATTTCCTCTAATTAACTGCTTGCTTTGACAGACATACATGGAGTGGTTACTTGAACATATACACATAAGAGAAAGCCATAAAATAAAAATAAATACTCTACAACATTAATAAGACATACAATATCCAAAGTTTCAAAAAACTTGGACTGGTAACAAATCCTTGTGCAGTTACTTGAATACACCATAACCATTGAGCAATAATATTACAATTGGAACTTCACCATAAGTACATCTAGACACATTAGCTCATTTCTAAAAGATCATTATATCACATATTCCTAATTCAAATCCTACTGATGTTTGAGCATCTGGAATATTGAACATCGCAGGTTAATTTCTGCAGGATTCATTAAATATCGCTGTTATAGTCTTCTTTAATTTTAACCATTACTATGTTTATTTGGGTACTATGACTAATAAAACCACAATGTAAAATTAATGTTTTCTCAATGTGTGTGAAAGATATTGCTTCTGACAGATAGGGCATAGATATAACAAATGAATATACAATTCAACATTTTGTAATTTCATTAAATAATTCTTTCAGTAGTACATCAATATTTTATTTTGGTATCCTTAATGGCATTATTGATTTCATTTATAAAATATTGGCATTGTATCCAAGGTATATGAATATATCCTTGCTTTAAATTTTGATGAAAACATTATAGATCTTTAGCAAAATAGGAATGAATCCTTGGAATGTGATAGGCACCATATTTCAGTTGATGTTTAAACTCCATTAATATTTTATGGGCTTTAAAGGCAGATGTCAACTTTGTTTTTTAATAATCCATGCTATGTAATCTCTTAATTAACAATTTCATGAATACAAACATTATGCTTTTCTTTTATAGTAAAATATTGGTTAATCATATAGATTTCCTTTTGGAAACTATAATACAAACTAAATATATATATATATATATTGACAAAGTTTTCTTATAGTTCGCCAGCCAACATGCTTGAGATCTATGTTTTCATAGACTTTGCTGAGTGGTTATTGTTATAATAAATAGTTCTTTTTTTTTTTAAAAAAAAAACTTCAATCATACACATATATATTATACCTATCCCCCTTTAACGTCGTCTTATAACTTTTATAAATATCACTTATATAACATCAATAAAATATTCGATATTTATAATAACGACTCGATACAGAACTTTGTACCTCCCTCTTACACAAAATCCTATCATAGGGGCTATCGGTACCTCGGGTAGAGGGGTCAATATCATTTGCAAACATTCGCCAATAATATTAATACTCGTTTACTAGATTACACATTAGCCAACCAAACTCTTTATTTATTTAAAGAAAAAAATCTAATGTGCGCCAACCGACCTTTGTCGACAAGTCTGCCTGACCAATACGATCTAGTACCCGCTCCCGCTAGCTCAGCTAAAACAATCAATGCAATACAAAATCCACCTACTTAAAAAATCAATTTACGAATCTTTCTCTGCGCTAGTTTTCTCACTTCCTTTCCCAAATTCTAATTTAAAATTTATTTCGCTCTCATAATCTCATAGGATATTCATATTCCATTTCTAAACTATAATTCATTATTATAACATTTATTATTTATTTGATCTACAATATTTATTCCCTTTTTTTTTTTTATAAGTAATCACTAACCCATCAGATCTCCGTTTATGCTGTTTCACTTCGTTTGGTCTTATAATATAATTAATTACACTTTTGCTCAAATTTAGATAATATTTAATATAACAAAAATATCATATTATACATCCATTTAGAAAATAATTATACGCACACAAATATATTTGAAATCACAATAAAATCCCTTGATAATGGAGCTAAAGACAGTTAGTAATTATTGTTCGTAAGATAAAGTTCAAAGTTTATTATTCCATACATTACTACGGCTTTTAATTAGTGAATTAAGAATAAAATAAATATTACCTAGCATTCTCTTTTATGCCTAGTTCCGAGCGTAGCTTCTGATAGTATTTCCTTTGGTCAGTTAGCGCTAACTCTTTGCGATCCTTTTCCCGATGTCATTGGTATCCTGTGGGCTTCATCATGGACACTCCGCTTCCTTCTTGTTTTACGCGAACATGATCGACCTTCGAACTGTCTGCTGTTGGTATTGCATGGAAGGATTCGGCCGGCTGTCCACACGATGGGTTTAACAATGCAGCATTATGTTTTATTTAACTTTGGACGTATATTAATAATATGAATATGAATTTAAGAATAATCAACCGAACCGAATCAGAATCAAATTTTAATCATAATATCAAATTCAATCTAATAACATAACAATAGAAAGTTCGCCCCTTTTATATTTTACGGTCCTTATCTTGCGGATTCAATCTACATTCTGAATTTCTGCTATTGGACAATTATTTCTTTTCTTTCGACTCTTTACACAGTTTCATTGGTCATTCTTTAGATGATTGCAAATTTCAATTTCTTTGTTAGAGTTATTTCACTAATTAGCCGTTTAATGGAAATTTCTTATGTTTGTCATTAGCTCCCATTGTTTATTACATTCCTTTGATTATATTCCCTTTTTTTTATTTATTATAAGACAAAACGAACTCCACCTTGCTTTTTTTTTTTTTTTTTCTAAACGCAATCTTAAATCAAATTTCAATTAAATCAAGTTTTAATTAAATCAAGTTTTTAATTCTTTAAGTTTTATTTAAATGTGATTCTAAAATTATATCTTATAAAACTGCCTAATTTATGCTTTTAACGATAAACCCTTCTATGATAAAAAAAAAAATTTTTTTTTTTTTTCTTTTATTTTACCCTACAAGACCTTTTATTTTTATTAAATATTTAAACAAATCTTTTATCAATTTATATTTCTCCAAAATTATGTGTAACTCCGAAGAAAACACACTCCTTCCTGATGTATCTCGGTACAATATATACATATAAATTCATACCTGAGAAAATACAACATACCAAATATTTATTAAGATGTATGGATAAGCAGTATTATTTAATAAAATACAGTTTTCGAAATTCACAGTTTTGATTTCTTTTATTGGCTTTAAAAATAAAAAAAATCTTAAGGTACTTCCTGCTTTTTTTATTTATTACTATTGTTCTTTTTTTTAAAAAAAAATAAAAATAAAAATGCATCAATTATTCGAAAAGATGTAATAAAATGAAGTAAGTCAAAATTATTTCAATTTCAACATGACTTTTGCCATTTATTTACTACAATTCAAGGTTTACTAAGTACACCTATGTCACTAATTGTATCAAAAGTAAACGTGCACATTTTTCTCTTTCTTAAAATTATGAGTAATTTTCCATTTTTGATGAATTTAATATTTCATTAGTTTCCTAAGAATACAGAGGAGAGAAAATCGCAAATTGCTGTCTCTTCTAAGAAAAATTAGTATTAAATTAGGAAATAAAACATCGAATAGAGTTTTATCAAAAGAGTGCATCATATATTGAAGTTCAGTAACATATCATTCAGCAATTCCAACCATTAGTAATCCTCATATCCAATAATGAGTTAAAATTCAGATAAAAAAACATTTAAATACCCATATATATATAGATGGTTCAATACATATAGAAGAAATTAAAACATCGACAATTATTATACTTATATCTAGAATTATGAAAATCAACATTCACAAAAATCAATTACTCAAAAGGCCATATTGATTTACAAAATATTCAGTAGAAATATTTGTATACTGTATTTAATAATTTTTTAATAAATATAAAAATATTAAATTTTTTTAACTATAAAAAAATGTAATAAAAGATTATGTTTGCACTGCAGAATATTATCTTGTACACAGTTGGTCAATCACCTGTAGAATGAATAAAAACAATAAATTGTCTTCAACTTTAACTAACAGATACCAGAAACACATATATTAGATTTTAACAAATATTATTACAAACTCCCTTAACCATAATAGAACATTTAACCATTTGTTAAATAAATTCAAAATTCTAATATATTAGTGATTATAAATTTATTTACTAAGGCAATAAACCTAAAGCATTTTCAACCTCACATGTTTTAAGTTTATTGCTTTAGTAAATATATTAGTGATTATAAAGTACAGAAATTAAAAAATTAACTAGACATGTTTGAAACCATATAAAATTAATTACAATCAAGGTAATTTAGTTTTAGTATCTGGAGTTGATTTCATATTCAAAGGCAAATATCTCCAGATCTCATCCCTTAATCACACTAGATAGGCTTCATCACTGTCCTTTTGCAAACTATTTCACTATTGATTAATTAAAATGGATCTCTAACAATATGCTTAAGCATTTATTTTCTTTTGTTTTAATCAGATTAAAACTTATTTATAATCCATTCCCAATTTTTTTTTTTTTAAATAATCAGATTTTCACTTTAATTAATTACAATCTAATTTTAATTCTTTCTATATTTCTAATATATATATTCTAACCTCAACTTTAGGCAAGTAAATAGTCGATTGAAAATAACTCTGGAACCGAACAAGGAATGCTAGTGTGTTTACCTAATGACAGTAATAATTATACCCAGGCACCAAATTGTAACTATGAAATCGTAATGCCCGCCAGAGATCATCATCCATGCTCCTTACTATAATATATAATGAAGAAAGTAATTAAATTGTCTCAAAAAAATATATAATGTTGATGCATCCAATTCAATTTATTATGGTCTTAATTTAAACTTAATAACAATTATGTACATACTCTTGTGATAAGTTATTACTGCTAACTAAATAATCTAGACAACTTTCTTCCACAACTTTATATAGATATACGATCTCGAGCAGTAATTACAAGAATGTTGTATATATTTCTAATATATAAATGACTAAAAATAAATTAGTAATCAATGCGGAGAAGAATAAAAGAAATGTTATAAATCCTTCCATTTAACTCCACTACTATTATTTTCATTCTCAGCAACTATCACCTTTAATAGTCACAACTATATAACACTAAATGTCTGTGTTATGTTCTCCTTTATATCTTCTTAACTGACAACTCTTAATCTTATTTCCTTAAACACACATATATGCCTTCCAACTAACTATAGATTCGTTATCATTATCATAATAGTATTTCCCGATTTTAATATTTACACTATTTGACTTCCAAGCTAGCTCTCTTAGATGTAATAATTGAAGTACTCAATTTGCTCAAGGTCTTGATCTGCTAATGAGGTGCAATTACTAATGATTACAATGCAATGGATATAATCCCAAAACTTGCTAAATTAAAATTTAATGTGTTAACCAGTGGGAATCATATTAAATATTAAAAGCAGAAAAGGGATTTTATGAATACTCCTAATATTCATAACATTGCAACAAACCAAATAACTAAATTTAACATATCTAAATTGACTAGTTTCTCTCATTTTATTTTATTTCGTATCATCTGTTTGCCAAATTTAACTAGCAATTTTAAAATCTATTATGTTTTAGGAGTTGGGTATATGATTGTTCCCCCATATACAAGACAAAAAAAAATTTCTTAGTTGATATTTTACAAAGGTGAATTATAATAAACTAATGATCAGCTTTTCAAGCTAATGCACATGCGCTTTATGAATCTTAATAATAAATGAATACTCTCATAAAGCGCATGTGCATTAGCTTGAAAAGCTGATCATTAGTTTATTACAATTCATAAACATTGTGCTATATAAAATAAATATCTCATTTACAAAGGTGAATTATGGAAATCAGTCATGGAAGTAAACTATGGAAGTAAACCATGAAAATCAATCATCATAAGACTATTCATAAATTTAAATGTGATCTGGTATTATTATAAGATTAGTTAGGGCAGTATATAGAATATGCCCTTGTTCTAGATATAAGTTCTGGATATAGATTCTAGACATTTGAAATATTAAAACACAAGATCACATATGTAAATTTATAACAATAACAAATATTTATTATACTTAAATAAGAAAAAAACACACACATATTATAGAATCACCACAATCTCAAATATTACACTCATTGTAAAATAAAAATTTACTTTCTCTTATATAAAATTCACTTTAATTAAAAAAAAAATAATAATAATAAATAAAAATATATATATATTTTCAGATTATTTAAATTTTCTTAAAACTTAATCACTGTTTTGACCCATATTTCAATTTAATGTTAATGCGCTTACGCATGGAATCAGAATTCTGCATTTACATATATAAATATGAAATTATCTTATTACTTTATCCAATAGTCTACTCAACTTCTTGCCCCCCCCCCTCATTATAACAATTATAAATGTAACTATTCCAACAAGCAATAATATTTTGTATTTCCTATGTAAAGATAATGTTGTATCCAAATTTTCTAACCAGTCTAAATAATTGGTTGAAATATAAAACTATAGTTTTATTTCCATGCATGCTAAATATTCACTGCTGTCACCCTGTAATTCTGATCATCATGCTACCACTTTAGTAACGGTATACATTTGGTATGCTAATAAGTTGCCACAGCTTGACAATGTCTAATTTCATTACCTTCCATAAACTCTGACTACAGATCGGCCAGCTTATAAAATAACGCCACTCTCTGTCATCCCCCATATCAATATACACATCAGATTATAACCCTAACCCTGTCATACCAACTTTTATACTATCTTGCAAAAGCCCTCCAGATATTTCACACTATGCCGCACTTCACAATGCAAACATTAGTGTCTCAGTCAGGGAAATTAAACTATTGATAACTTCAAATGTAAGCATTGGCAAGAGAACTGCCTTCTTCATGAGGCTAAGTATTATGTGAGGAATTAGTCTCTACATATTTACTTTAAATAGGCATGCAAAACATTTTACCACAACTGTATCAATAATTCCCTACTTAAATAATAAATACAAATGGAGCTGGGATCAAGTCCCCAATCTCCCAATACCTGCATATATAGTAACTAAATTATAAGACAGTTATTTTCTATCTATCCATTTGAGGTGGTACGTACTCAGCATTTACAGCTTCACACATACACAAACAAGGTCTTGATGCAAAATGACAAAGTTTTGACAGATCATGATATTTTATCAAAATAATATTATAAAAAATATATTTTCAGAACCAATTCCTTGTTAAATATATATAAAATTCACATGTGTGTATATAAAAAAATAATATTAAACATAAGCCTTTTTCTTTTTTTAAAAAATCAATTCCAGGACAGTTTATAAAAGTTCCTTATTTCTTTTTGACAAGTTATTAATATTTAATTAATTATGAACTTCTTTAAATTTAAAATATAGATTGCAAATCTCTCTTTTTTCTTCAATAAACAATTTAAAATAATATCATTCTTGATTATATATGTCACTTT
This sequence comes from Epiperipatus broadwayi, assembly GCA_028023455.1. NCBI lineage: Eukaryota > Metazoa > Onychophora > Udeonychophora > Euonychophora > Peripatidae > Epiperipatus > Epiperipatus broadwayi. The sequence continues at coordinate 294,773 of JAQFVV010006725.1, read as the reverse complement.
TAAAAAATGTCATTTTAACTAAAGTTATTTAAAATTTCATTCTCATTATATATAATGCTACTCTACTAACTAGCTGTGCTTCATATATCTATGTTTATCTGTGCTTCTCTGCATATAGATAAAACAGTACATGTATAATTAATTCTTCAGTCAGCTGATGGATTCTCTTGATGGAAGCCAATTCGGGATTGTCCTCATCAGCAAAGGTATAATAAGGTACCTATTGACATTCAATTGGTACCATTTAAACTTCAGGCAAGCCAGCCATTTTCATCCTCACTAGGGCATTGAAATACTGGAAGGTGACCCTTTTTCTTCCATGTAAATTCAATCTCTACCATAGTGAATTATGAAGCAGCTGCCGGACTTGCTCTCTTTGCCTTCATTTATAATTTCATTATTTGTATAACTCTGGAAACGAACTACTACAGAAAACTAACTATCATGAAAAAACAGCCAACTAACTACTTCTAATCTTTTTATCCACCCTTTTTATAAGAGGGGTTGGGTGAAAAAATTCATTAACTCAAGAATGTTTTTTCCTATCTTTATCAATTTTTTAATCTACTTTAGTCATTTTTAAAAACAACTTTGGAATTTTATCGGTATAATTTATAAACTTAACTTTTAAAAAAAGATTTCTAAAATAGATAGTAGACATTTTACCAAAAATATTATACAAGTTTTAATTTAAACAAAAAAAAAGATTTCTAAAATAGATGGGGATTTTTATCATTATCAGTAGATCAATTTTAACATAAAACATGTTTATTTTAATTTCAAAAGCAGAATTCAATAAAAATATTATTTAGACTTTTTTAAATATTTATTTCATAGTAAAATTTTATTTTAAATTCAAAATTATTTACTCCTTTGTGTTATTCCAGTGTACTTGTAGTAAATATCTACAAAAAAATCTGTTTATTTCTATAGACTTTTCGTCTCAACTTTATATATATTTGTGTACACACACTATTATATTGTTGAATGCTATGGAACCCATATAGTTACAATATATATTGTACCAGTCACTTCTTTACTTCATTTGATCATGAAGGGCACCACTAGGTCACTAATAACCTAGAAAATTTAATTTATGGTGATCAAAAGTTAATGATAATGAATGCCACCAGTGAGACTCAGGGAGAGAAAGAAATATTTAAGATTGTTCAGACAATTGAGAAAAGATAATAGAGACAAACATCAGCCAAACAAATTTTTCAATAATTTTAAAATTTATTAAATTCAAGCAAAAAATAAAACTCAGGCAAATAAAATATGAAAGATTATTCTAAATTTCTCTAGCACATTCATCTGAGAATGTGAGTATTGAAACATTAGACACCTTAATAGATAGGTTCGTTTTCTCACCTACAATTTAAACAGGGATTTGTAATATATTCCTGCTAGCAGTTTATAAAAACTCTAGTTTCCCTATTTAGAGGTTTCAAAGATAAAGCAGTCTTATAGGGAACACAATGAAACAGCACGGGTGAGATCTTATGTAGAAGAAACAACAACATCTCCAATATAGAAAAAACAGAACAATACACTTAATGCACCAGCCAAAAAATTTGCTGTCTGCAGGAAAATATAAACCTAGCTTAACTAATTCAATTATAATGAAAACGGACAGGTGAGTTAAAAGAAAATTACTAATATCTGACCAAGCATCTCTCAAAGGTTAGTAATATATAAAAAACACTAAGCATATAAATTAGAAACTCACAATACACTCCTGGATAAATAAATTTAAAACAAAGATGGAATCTTCAAACTAAGATTCCAACACACATTATAAATAGAATACATAATAAATGCTTAGAATATTTAAGTTGAATATTTAGAAGATATTATAAAGATGTGTTTCTTTTTGGAATTAAGCTGAGACTTTAATAAGAGATTTAAGCTCTGGCATAATATGAAAATGTTTTATCTCAAGGCATAAGATTAGGTCCATTTGATGACTTTCAGAAGAGCACACAATTTATTTCATTTTAGAGTTCCTATAAAAATTTTGGCTTCCAGTTATATGTTCAGAAGTCTGGAAGCAATCTTGAAGTCAATTCTGGATCAGCCTTTTATAACATGATCTTGGCGGCATGGTCTGAAGCTCCAGTGTTCATCTTGGGAGGATTTAGCACTGCATATGGAGAAAATTTGTTAGTATTTTTGGCATTCTGTATAGATGATTGCTATTTAACAAAAAGTAGTCTGTAATATATTAGTGAAATATTAGGTAAGGCAGCACAGTAAACTGGATAATTATCACAAGCAGAATAATAAGATTCAGCAGTTAAAATTAGTCAGCAGAAAAGCACTTACAACAAGCTGCATCAGAAAATTTCAGAAAAGAATCATCAGTCCGAAATCTGAGGCTATTTATGTGAGCCATTATCTTCTGCATCATCTTTAATTAACAATTTTTGACCAGGGCAAATCTTTATCTCAAACTTAATCTTAATTAAAAAATTCTGACCAGGTCTCTTATCTTATTCATAATTAATTTTAAAAAATGTAAAAACAAATCTCAGCCTTTATCTTTGAAATTAAAACAGATTACAATCAAAGAAACAAGAATGCAATTTTAAAAAAAACTTTCCAAAAAATGCCTTGTTCAAAAAGAATTAAAACTTTTCCTTTTTAAATTAGAATCTTTTTACAAATAATTTTTAAAAAAATGTCAAAAGAAAATAGATTTTAAAACTAAAATCTATTGCAAATAAAAATCGGACTTTTTTAAAAAAAAATAAGTATGTGTGTTATTGCATGTATTCTTAATACATTAAAAAAAAATAATAAAGAAAACTTTTAAATAGTTTTCTTTTAAAAATTAAATATATATAAAAATCAAGGTTAGTTTTATTTTTGGTGATGGAACTTTTGAAGTGGATAAAGTATCCAGTTCAATATATATGTAAAAACTATAAATACCCATTATAAATATATTATATGTAAGTTCCAAATGATTTTAATAGTAAAAATAATAAAATATATATCTTAATTAATCAGAAGCATTTTCAATTATGTAGTAATCCTTATTAACTGTAAAGTAATATGCCAGTTTAATATCACATGATTTTCTATGACTTCTGTATTGTGCCAGTCCGTGTATAACGGCCATGCACAAAATGGCTGTTTGCTGAAGATTCAGCACAGCTTACATGTATCACATGAAAATTATAATTTTAATACGATTTATTAAATTATAATTCAGAGGGGAAGTGGGAGATACGGATATAGTACATAAATAAATGGGTTTGGGCTATATTATATTCTTATTATACCCACAGTACAAGTGTATGCAGTGTATATATGTTTTAATAATTTATTCGACTAGCAAACCTGTCTAAAAAAAAAAAAAAAAAAAGAGGGAAAATAAGTTGTAATATTTGTTTATGTGTAGAACAGTTTTTTTTGTTGTATTTTACTACTTATAAATGTTCGAACACACATATATAGAAATGTATTTTTATTTTTTATTATTTTCCTAAAAAAAGAAAAGAAAATTCTAAATAGCTAAAAAGTTTTTGCATTTATTGGAATTTATCTTTTCTAATTGTTAGAATGAGAGGGTTTGAAATTAATTAATTAAATTTGTAAAGGAAAAAAACCTTTTTGCTAATTACAATCTACTTTCAACCGAAGAAAATGTTTTGTATAAAAGAATTTTCGGTTGATCGTGAATAAAGATAAAATAGATTTTATCTGAGAAAGGAATGTAAGCACAATGGGTGTCAAGTACTCAATATGGAAGCTTGCAAAAGTGTACTTTAATAAATAAAAAGGTAAAAGAATATGAAGGTATAATTAAATTTATTATTAGCTGATGCAATAGCTCGTAGAGGGGGTCTGACAATTGGACTATTTGGGCTATATGTGCTGCTTACTGGGGGCTTTGAGTCAGTCGAGTACTAGCTTGCTAAAGCGTGCGGACCAAGGGAGATTAGCCTGCTAAAGAGTGCGGACAAGTTAATGCTAGCTTGAAAAAGCATTCCAATGGCAAAGATTTAGAAAGTTAAATCTTGTCTCCCGCTAGTCTAAAAAAAATGGAACAGTATAGAGAGTTGTGAAAAACAATCCGACAGAGAGAAAGGAGAAAATGAACTGTGTCTGTTAAAATTATAATCACTTGGTTATTTCCCAGAAAAAGAATTTGAAAAATTAGCATTTAGCAAGGATCGTTAAGTGGAGTTTGGAAAATGATCAACAACATGGATTCTCAATACGTTAAATAGAAAAAAAAAAAAAAAACGAAAGACGAATCATAGTTGGAGAACTGCAATTTATTTAGGATCTACTTGCCCTAATCAGCCGTGTGCGATATACATATATACGGGAGAAGTATACTTACAGATCCGATAATTTGAAAGATGGCTCAATTATACGTTCCGGGTTATTATCCTACCATGGAGTAGACTTTCAGCCGTAGTACACCACCTGTTTGGCTATCAAGTCCGAAGATGCCTTAGAAGAAATAGCAGACCCTGATGACAAGAAAGACTCAAAGTATGTCGGTGAATGGAAGCCTTATCTGCCCTATGAAGTAGCCGTGTGGCCCAGGAAGTTCGAATAGAATCCAAGAACAAGTCCGAGGAGCGTGTATAGTTGGTTATATATATATTTTTTTATTTTATATTCTATTATATATATATTTTTTTCTCTCTCATTTATGTTCTTTGTAAATTTTTTTTTATTATGATATATATATTATTACTGCATACCTTGTTATATGGATTTATTACTCTAAAGTGGGAAGGAATATAGGGCACACCCATTGTGTAATCTTTTAGATATTGTGTTTTTTCTTTTTATATATATATCTTGGGGTCATATGTATATGCATCGGTGGAGGGTAAATATAATTTAAATATTTTTTTATATATATTGGACTTATATGTATGCATTAGTGGAGGATAAATATAATAATCTGGGGATAATAAATATTCACTTTTGTAATTAAAATCGTTTATAAGTTTTTGACTTAGCTTTAAAATAATTATTAAGTTATTAGTACAGATATATAGTTTTTTTTTTTTTATCAAAATGCAAATCCACGTAGTTAACCTGAGATTTATAGAATATAAAGTGAGCTAGATAGGGATAACTTACCGAGGAGTTGGATTGTTTCTTTTATTTTAGTCCGAACGTCTCGAAATATTCATATTCGTTAATGACTAGTCACATTTTACACACTCTTTCGGGAAAGAAAATGAATAAGTATAATCTTGAACGAGAGTGGCGCTAGAGACTGAAGGAAATATTCAGTACTCTTAAAGGTGTGTAAGGACACTTTAATTAGTCAACGTATAATTAATCGGCTAATGAAACAATTTAACAAGGAAGGTCTGGATGGGCCTAATTTTAGGTTCAATCTACTTCCTCTAATAATTTCTTTGAGGTATTTACTCATATTTAATCAAAAATATTTTAAAGAATTATTATCGATGTCCCATTCGGTAGCATACGTCACTTCATGCTCGGTGCGTATGAGTCTAACCATGCAAGACCACTACAGGGGTGTCGAACCGGTACAGAAAAATGGCGCCTCAATCGTGGTAAAGACGAACTAGGTTAAGATGAAAAAAAGATAGTATTAGTAGAAATCTATACTATATTTTCGTGGTTTCAAAACAAATTTAAGACAGCTAAGTTAAGAGAAGAACGTTGTAAATGAGATAGGATTTTAATAATTGCGTAAGAGAAGGTTGAAATATACGGTTTTGATTATTTAGTTATAAGATTTTTTCTTTTTCGAGCAAAAATTTATTATCGTGAACGAAATAAATTATTAACAGAAGTTAGATAAATAATTCTGTCATTTATTAGGGCATATAAGTAGAACGGGGCATTTGAAATTTTTTGTTATATTATCACACGTTTGAGTAAATTGTCATTAGAAATCAGGGAATGTGCTTGGAGGAAAGGGCGATTAGTAGGGCATAGCGTAAGACGTGGTGTACTGCGAATTTACTATACGAAATTAAATTAAATATTTTTCTGGAATTGAGTTAATAAACGTTAGTATAAAGGTAAGAATACCTTGACTTTCAAGTTCAGTAAATCTAAACCCGTAAATGCTTATGAGAGCAGGGAAAATCAGAATGGAACAGGCAATAATCAGTGAAACGCTAGTAAACCTGTCTGAAGAACAGGAAGTGGATTGTCAGAAAAACGAACTAGGAAAGGAAAAAGAATGCTTAAAGGAAATGATGGAAGATTTCGCAAACCTTGTGAAAAAGGAAATGGCTAAAATGTCAAAAGAAGTAGAAAGATGGAGAACAGAGAGGGCTAAACAAGAGGAAAATATCGTTCAGAAAATAGAGGAAATGCGAAGCGAATTAGTACAAGAAATAGATTTAAGATTTCAAAAGTGGGAAATGAAATGTGATAAATCTAAGCAAACTAAGGAGGATGACATAGAAGCAAATATAAGAGATAGTCAGTCAGTTAAGTTAGGGCCAGAGGAGACAAAGCAGGACACAGAAATGGAGTACAAACAAAATAGGATGGTTGAAAATGTTAAAAATGAACAAGACAACCATATGGCAAATAGTGGAGATCATCTGGATGGTCGTATAGAAAAGACCAATGGAAGTGATCAGCTGCCACAATTAAATATTAACCAATTTTTAAAAATCCAGTACATTTGAAGGAAAAGTGGGGGAGGCTCCAGTGGAGCATATAAGAAGTCTGGAAAATTACTTTCGGATAAACAAAGTAAATGAAATCAGTAAATTGCTTGTTGCCAGCGCTCATCTTAATGGAGACGCATTAGCTTGGTGGGAGTCTTTGTTTCATCATCCTCCAACCTTCAATCAATATAAGGATATGATTGTTAACAATTTCTGGAGCCCAGAACGTCAGGAGACTATCCTGTATCAAATAATGCAGGAAAAATACAAGAGTAACACGAACGAAAACTACTCTCAATTTTTTCGTAGGCAAGCAGCCAAATTAAGAAATTTAAACGCCTGCCAAACATCGGAGGGTCAAATTATTAGAATAATTAGACATAATTTTCCTTTCCGAATAGAACAAACATTGTTGACAGCAAATGTAAATACAATGGAACACATGGCGGAGTTATTGAACGTGTTGGACATGAACCAACTGGACAAACCCCCAGATAAATTTAGAGAAAATTCGCGTATTAGCGCAATAGGATGGGACAGTGATGATGATGATCAAAGGGGATATATAAAAACAAAGAAAAAAAATTGGAATTCAGAAACGAATGTCAAATATAGTGACAGTCAAGTAAATGACCAGGGTAAGAAATATGGAAAAGGCAGAGGATATAGGCCAGATTCGCCGAAGCCTGGGGGGAGTAAAAATAAATAGTAAATAACAGTGTAGTGTGAGTATGTCGTTTAAAAGTGGAGGTGAGGACGTTGTGGTTGTTTCAGGCATTGCATGTAGGGTTTGAATTATGTCGGTTTGCTCATGTTCTTTGGGAGATGAGAGTTTGGAGGGTTGGCTGCAGATCTTATGTAGTTCGGAATTTAGTGGCGTGAGGTCGGCGTATGTACCCTGTCACTAATGCGGGGGTACCGTTGGGCTGAGAAAAGGGAAAAACTTTTGTTTTCCTCTCGGGGACCTTCTTACCTTGTAATGCGAAAAGACCCTATAAGTCTTAAAAGAAAGAAGCGTGGGTGCATTTACTAAGGTATTCATTCAAATTACCTCTTCGAAAATGAAGAGCTTGTTTTTCGTGTTCTAAAATGCAAAAGGATCTCATAAGCCTCCAAAGACGTGAGCTGGGATGCATTTATTACACATTTACGGTACTTGACATACGTTGTTCGTCACAGAGTTCTGCATGAAGTAGGGATCTGTAAGCTGATGCTCTGGGTTTCTTATGGTCTCGAGGTGGCATGCGGGGGGACGATGTAGTCTGAGCCATGCAGGTTGATGTTTGAAGGGCTATGGGTGTATATTGCTACTGAATGAACGACATAACTTGCATGTTTAAAACGTATAATAAATGCTGAATTTAAAATGTAAATAATTAAAGAAGATGTAAAAATAGTTAAGTAAGACCATTAAAAAAGAATGGTTTCCTTTTTAACAGTCTCATCGGGGACGGGGGTATTGTGCCAGTCCGTGTATAACGGCCATGCACAAAATGGCTGTTTGCTGAAGATTCAGCACAGCTTACATGTATCACATGAAAATTATAATTTTAATACGATTTATTAAATTATAATTCAGAGGGGAAGTGGGAGGTACGGATATAGTACATAAATAAATGGGTTTGGGCTATATTATATTCTTATTATACCCACAGTACAAGTGTATGCAGTGTATATATGTTTTAATAATTTATTCGACTAGCAAACCTGTCTAAAAAAAAAAAAAAAGAGGGAAAATAAGTTGTAATATTTGTTTATGTGTAGAACAGTTTTTTTTGTTGTATTTTACTACTTATAAATGTTCGAACACACATATATAGAAATGTATTTTTATTTTTTATTATTTTCCTAAAAAAAGAAAAGAAAATTCTAAATAGCTAAAAAGTTTTTGCATTTATTGGAATTTATCTTTTCTAATTGTTAGAATGAGAGGGTTTGAAATTAATTAATTAAATTTGTAAAGGAAAAAAAACCTTTTTGCTAATTACAATCTACTTTCAACCGAAGAAAATGTTTTGTATAAAAGAATTTTCGGTTGATCGTGAATAAAGATAAAATAGATTTTATCTGAGAAAGGAATGTAAGCACAATGGGTGTCAAGTACTCAATATGGAAGCTTGCAAAAGTGTACTTTAATAAATAAAAAGGTAAAAGAATATGAAGGTATAATTAAATTTATTATTAGCTGATGCAATAGCTCGTAGAGGGGGTCTGACAATTGGACTATATGTGCTGCTTACTGGGGGCTTTGAGTCAGTCGAGTACTAGCTTGCTAAAGCGTGCGGACCAAGGGAGATTAGCCTGCTAAAGAGTGCGGACAAGTTAATGCTAGCTTGAAAAAGCATTCCAATGGCAAAGATTTAGAAAGTTAAATCTTGTCTCCCGCTAGTCTAAAAAAAAATGGAACAGTATAGAGAGTTGTGAAAAACAATCCGACAGAGAGAAAGGAGAAAATGAACTGTGTCTGTTAAAATTATAATCACTTGGTTATTTCCCAGAAAAAGAATTTGAAAAATTAGCATTTAGCAAGGATCGTTAAGTGGAGTTTGGAAAATGATCAACAACATGGATTCTCAATACGTTAAATAGAAAAAAAAAAACGAAAGACGAATCATAGTTGGAGAACTGCAATTTATTTAGGATCTACTTGCCCTAATCAGCCGTGTGCGATATACATATATACGGGAGAAGTATACTTACAGATCCGATAATTTGAAAGATGGCTCAATTATACGTTCCGGGTTATTATCCTACCATGGAGTAGACTTTCAGCCGTAGTACACCACCTGTTTGGCTATCAAGTCCGAAGATGCCTTAGAAGAAATAGCAGACCCTGATGACAAGAAAGACTCAAAGTATGTCGGTGAATGGAAGCCTTATCTGCCCTATGAAGTAGCCGTGTGGCCCAGGAAGTTCGAATAGAATCCAAGAACAAGTCCGAGGAGCGTGTATAGTTGGTTATATATATTTTTTTTATTTTATATTCTATTATATATATTTTTTTCTCTCTCATTTATGTTCTTTGTAAATTTTTTTTTATTATGATATATATATTATTACTGCATACCTTGTTATATGGATTTATTACTCTAAAGTGGGAAGGAATATAGGGCACACCCATTGTGTAATCTTTTAGATATTGTGTTTTTTCTTTTTATATATATATCTTGGGGTCATATGTATATGCATCGGTGGAGGGTAAATATAATTTAAATATTTTTTTATATATTGGACTTATATGTATGCATTAGTGGAGGATAAATATAATAATCTGGGGATAATAAATATTCACTTTTGTAATTAAAATCGTTTATAAGTTTTTGACTTAGCTTTAAAATAATTATTAAGTTATTAGTACAGATATATAGTTTTTTTTTTTATCAAAATGCAAATCCATGTAGTTAACCTGAGATTTATAGAATATAAAGTGAGCTAGATAGGGATAACTTACCGAGGAGTTGGATTGTTTCTTTTATTTTAGTCCGAACGTCTCGAAATATTCATATTCGTTAATGACTAGTCACATTTTACACACTCTTTCGGGAAAGAAAATGAATAAGTATAATCTTGAACGGGAGTGGCGCTAGAGACTGAAGGAAATATTCAGTACTCTTAAAGGTGTGTAAGGACACTTTAATTAGTCAACGTATAATTAATCGGCTAATGAAACAATTTAACAAGGAAGGTCTGGATGGGCCTAATTTTAGGTTCAATCTACTTCCTCTAATAATTTCTTTGAGGTATTTACTCATATTTAATCAAAAATATTTTAAAGAATTATTATCGATGTCCCATTCGGTAGCATACGTCACTTCATGCTCGGTGCGTATGAGAGTCTAACCATGCAAGACCACTACAGGGGTGTCGAACCGGTACAGTATGTTGGTATTTGCTGATTGCCTATTTCTTATTTTATCTTTGAATCTATTTATCAATATTGCTTCCTTAATATTTCTCTTTTTATGATTTCTTTTTTTCTATTAATATTTTTGTATCATTACATTAAAGGTAAAATTAAAATTACAAGATTTTTTATAGTCGAAGAATACTGAGGCAGTATTTAATTGATTACCCAATATATAATTTTTTATAACTACATATAATTTGATAAATTATATTACTTCTTTGCATTAATCTATTTACATTTGGAAGAACACAAAATGAAATATTGTATTTATCTTTAAATATATTTTTCAATAATTCAGATCAATATTATTTACAAATGGCATAGATATCCAATTTTTATTATCTAATTTTGTATTATTATTCTTTTTATTATTAAACCAATTTAATGTATATAAAATTTCTTTTCTGTCAATCCTACTTTCATAAGTTCATGAGTAAAAAGTTCAATATTTTGATTTTTACCACTTTTATTATATTTACATAATTTATCATTACAATGTAAAAGAGATTTCAAACATGCTATTTTATTCTACATTACGTCCACTGTACCGGTCAAGTTTATACATTCGTGAAACAGAATCTGTAGTCCAGGCATAGAGACCAAAGCTGACCAGATCAGGAGTGTGACATCCCAAATATGACCATCTTTTAACTCTGCTAGTATTCCAAAACTCAAGACCCTATGAACGATCATCTTGAAGTTACATGTAGTATACCATTTAATCCGCGGCTACCATAGGTCAGGGTGAAGTAATAAGACTCAAGGTTAAAATACTTAATTAAATCTAATCCTATTTCTAATAAAGGCTTTATTAACACATAGATTTATAAATGAACCTTATCAATAATTTGAATTGGACCGAATAATGAGATGGAGCATGACTAAATTAATTTAACTGTAAATTTATTATAATAGTAAATCATAAATCAAAACAACACATAGAGAATTTACTAGTGTTTGGATGAAGGAAGAGATAACAAACTCTCTTCTTACAGATTAACTTATGGATGTATTTATACAAGTAATAATTAACTTTTATAATAGATGAGTTTAACAGACCCTATATATGTGAAATACGTAATAGCAAAATGAGAAAATATTTAATAACTAAGGGATTTGTAGCATGATAATATATACGCTACTGACAGGAATATTTATAACATCTTTACTTTATCATGTTCGATCTATCTGGTTACTTTACAATTAATCAATATTTTAAGGAGGGAAAGTATATTCATACGGACTTAGGATTAACTTAACTGGCAAATATACTTATAACTATCCTCAAGGCTAATTTAATTCTTAATAAAAAATATTAATTTAAGCTTGCAAACTGCTGATTGAAATGAGTCACATTTCACATTTTTAAATCAAATTTAGCAAGAATAATAATGAGTGCAAGGAGAGTCGTTATTATTTATAAAAATAGGATTTCAAAACAGAGCACAGAAAGGTGACGCTATAAAACAATTACATTGAAGATATTTGAATAATATCTTCTTGAAAATATATTAAAATTAAATGTTCACTGTTTTGAAGTATTGGCATAGGAAATACAATAAACATTTAACTAAAATAAGCAAAAGAAATATAGACATGACCGCAGTGATATAACTTCAAATTAGAAAATGTTAATTTACCTTATTAGTGAAAAGAAATTACAAATAGGCAGTTCATTATCACTTTTTAGAAATATTAATTTTGATAACGCTTTATACATTATTTTAAATATTAAAACAGATTTAAACTATAGTTACATTTGGTTACAATTAATTTACATTTAAATATTTTTAGTGAGAGTTAGCTAACTTGGATTTAGGTTGTTATAATTTATATAAGAATTATACAGAGCTCTGCGGTTTTGAAAATAAACTGTACCAGTTATCATTTATTTGGACTGTAGGTGCTTGAGCTGTAGGTTTGGTGAGCTTGACTGGGCGGCTGGTGGCATCATCTTCTTTCCCGTTCTGTTAGGCTTTGAGTCTTCTAGCAGCATGATAATTGTTATGGCATTGGATGAGAAAAACCTCCGTTCTCCCTGCAGATAAAAGCAAAGAATTGCCTGTTTTTAGCCGGATATTTTAGAAATTAAAACTGATGTGGAGTCTGGCTGCAACTGCTTTCATAAAAATGGCTATTGACTATCCTAAGTTTAAAATATAGGGTATTTATATGTTTTGCTCAGCAAGCACTTACTTTATAGTAATGTATATCGCCTCAGAACCCATTAACCCAAGAATTTGCTTTACAGATACAAATTACATAAATTTTAATCTCTTGCTGGATTTCTGAGGTGCTATAGTTCCCTTTAGGCTATTAAAACAGTGCTGGTCCAATGCTTTTTCAGTATAACCTTCTGTTGCAAACATTTTTAACTTTCAATTAGTTAGATTTTAAAAGATGATTTTTATTTTTACCTACCGCAGATGCTACAGTTAAAGTAAATTCTTGTTGATAACAAATCTGTTTTAATTACTTGACCAGAACTTTCTATTTTAATTACTAATAAGAAACTTTTTTTTAAAACATATTTTAAGAAAACAAACATTTTAACATATTTTTAAATAAAAACCTTTTAACACATTTTTTTTAAAGAACAACTTTTAAACATTTTAACTACAACTTTTAATATTTTAAATCATGCCACTCCTATATACATTATCATCTGGGCAGATTATAAATCCACATACGAATTTATAATAACAAAATTATTAATAAATTGACTTTTAACATTATTTTATATAATAAATATTTTCTTAAAATATTCCGTGTATGTGATAGTAATACGCTATAATTTTATTGATACTATCGAATTATAGTGTTTGTTCGCATGTAAATATAGAATGCTGTTTAGCCAGCTATGAGTGGATTTTAACGCTTAATTTTAGGAGTGTTTAACAAAAATAAGGTTCGAAATTAGCATAGACGAGTGGGTCATTAGGTTGATGATGAAACAATAAGGGCTTGGAAAGTTATTGTTTCACCATTAATATTTTTGTATTAAGATATATATTTTACTATTTTTACTGTTAAAATAATTTGGAACTTACACACACACACATATATATGCATGTGCAAAGTATTATAAATTCATTCTTGTCCTCTATTCTGTACATATAAGTCCTCTATTCAGTATATATGTGTTTTTTTTTAATTTTTGGTTAATTGGATTACTTTGATTGAGTTGTAAAAAAAAAAGATAAAAATGTTACTATGTGAGTAAAAGAATGTTAAATTTATTTATAAAATAATTTAGCCAAATTGTAAAAAGCTTAATTAGTGACCTGGATGTAGTAATTAGTCACAAAGAATGTTGATAGAATTTAGAGAGAAATACAAATTACAAAAAGATAAAACAAACTGCTAAAAAAATAATTTCTAACAATAAGGTGAGATAAAATTTATTAATAGTAAATTAAAATCACTAATCCAAAATAAAAAGTAAAAAAAAAAAAACCAGAAAAGTATATTTTTAATGAAATTTAAGAAAAGTAAAGATTAGTATGTATATAATTTTTATAGTATACTATAAAAAATGATACATAGAATAAAAATTTTTTTGTAAAAAGTTAAATGATTCATAATAATAAAATTATTTTGAAAACAAAGTTTTTAATATATTTGTTAATAAATGAATTATTTTGAAAATATTTAACTGAAAAGACAATTTTTATTTTTTAAAATGAGATACTGCCCCTTTCCCTATTTTTAGAGTTTGAGATTGTTATCTCAAGAATCACTGGATGATGAAATAGATGTTTTTTTTTTTTTACAAACTTTTGAGATTTTTTAGAGATGATGTCAACTAATTACAAACACTTTTCTAATTATATAAACCTGTAAGTACATAAATACACAAATCTTTATTTACACTATACAGCAAAAATCTATTATAAAGAATGTAATTGGTTCCAGAAGGTCATTCATTACATCATACATATGTTGTAGCTTACATTGAAATAACATTTATTTAGAGGTAATTCATTCCAAGCACGCAGACTACGACAAAGTTACCATCCATAACAACTATTTAAATAGTAAAAATATACTGCAAAATTGACTTTAATAAAAACTAAAATAAAATTTTTGAAGGCATAAAATAAAAACACACTTAGGCTAATAAAGATCGGCTAATCATTGATTTATCCATATCACATTTAAAACAGTTTTCTTGTTTGAAAATTAATTTTTTTTTATGACCCTATATTCTAACACATTTTCTAGCTAAAGGTAATAACAATTAACTTAAATTTTTAAAAATATAAACAAACTTTCACTAATAAAAAATCACTTCTGTTTTCTATAACACAATGTTCTATTTTCTGCTTATAGTGAAAACTAAAATCAATCTTTTAAACCATCTTACATTAATTTCAAAAAATCACTTTATTTCTCTTTCTTGCTTGTAATTTTTTTACTTGATGCTACATTCTAACTAATTTTTTTTGCATCCTAGCTCTGAATCTTTAAAAGTATAAACAAAGTTATGCTAATAAATATCCCTTTTGCTTTTTTGTTCGGAATTTACTTTTTTTTTTGGCAATATAAATCAATTTCCCATTCTGATTTTCAGAAAGGCTCTAAAATATTTTGTGCATACTTGTCCTATATCAGCATAGATATATTGGTACATACTTTTATAAAACCTACAAATATTAAATAATTTTTCATCCATGTTTAAGCAAACAATAGTTTAACTAGAACTAATATCAAGATTAATCACGTTTATTTTTTCAATAATAGTTCCAATTGCTCCAGCAATCTTCTTCAGATCTATAACAAACAGAAATATAAACATAATACATGAATATTTTACATAGACACATAACTTCTACTCACATGTATATATATTTTTCATATAAATTCCCCTTCTTAATTATCATATATATATACCTATCATGTGTCTTTATACTCCCTTATATACATACATTTACATATTATCCAAATAATTAATCAATACTTCTTATAATCATATATATATATAGTATTTTATATTACATTTATTTATCATTTTATTTTTAATAATATACTCACTTTTGATTTTATCTTTAACTTTAATGTTATATATTATTCATATTTTTAATCCTTTACATTTTTTTTAATATAACAACACTTAATATTTATCCTTAATTTTTTCTTACAACTTTAAATCTTTTTATTTTCCATTTTTAATTATTTTCAACCTAGTTTTTAATTTAATTTATAATTTTCTACTATATCTTACACTCACCTCTTACTCCTAAATTAACTCAACTGCTAACTATTTAAAATTTCCTAATTATTTCTAGTGGCTCCCTCTTTTTTCTGTATAAATTAATTTTATTTTTATTTTAACTTCTTTTTATATTATTTAATGGTACTTGTCTATTAGCAACCGTACATTGCTTGATGGTGCTGTTTCTGTTCAAAAACCTATTTACATAACGTTTCCGGGACTGCCTTTTTTTTTTACTTTGGAAAATTTGTTATTGTTAGCATTCTAAATTTAAAAATGTTTTTTTTTTTAAATTTTGTTAAAACATTTAATTTACTAGTACAAGACTAAATTAAATGTTTAATCAAAAGTAAATCCCCCCACACCAAATGGTTTTTTTATTTCCAAATTTACTTTATTCTTCTAATAGTAAACTAAATGTTTCAACCAAATTTAAAAAAAAAAAACAACCGAAACGCTTCATTACAAAAGGAATCAACCCCCTCCCTAAAAAATAGTTTTCTTTTTTTTCATGTGTCAAAGCATCAGCCGGGAAGTGAACCCGCAAACCCAGGACAACTGCTTATAAGGCAGCTGTGCTGACCACACGACCACCAACACTTGCCAACAGTTTTCTTTTTATTTCCAAATTTACATTATTCTTCAAATAGTAAATTAAAATATTGAAACAAAACTAAAAAACAACCCAAAACACTTCATGAAAAAACTAATCAAACTCAAAACAAAACAGTTTTCCTTTGGATTTCCAAATTGATGTTATTCTTCTAATAGAAAATTAAATGTTTAAACAAAAATAAAAAAAACCAAACACTTCATTAAAAAAGGAATCAAACCTCAAAAAACACCCAGTTTTCTTGGGATTGCCAAATTTACGTTATTTTTGAATACTAAATTCAACATTTAAACCAAATCCGAAAACAACCCAACACCCTTCATTAAAACAGTAATCAGCTGACTTTGTTTTTACGCTGCCGTCGATGAAAAGTAAAAAACAAAATCCAAACACTTTTCTTTTTTATTTTCAAATTCATGTTATTCTTGTAATAGTAAATTAAACATTTAAACAAAATTAAAAAATCAACCCAAACCAAAAAAATTCATTAGCCGATATTTTGTATTTTATCAGCCAACTTGGTTTTTAAATCTGTAATACAAGCGCCAAAAAAACCTCTTTGAATTGATTGGGTTTCAAAGAAATCTCAACAACAATTTTATTTTCAATCAACAAAAAAAAAATCTCACTTGTAAGTGGAACCAAATACAAATTAATAATACTGCATAAACGTGAAATTTTTCGTGAATCCACCACATCATGCTCTGAAAAAAGCTTTTCCAAATTTCTAGAAGCTTCCAAGATGCATAGGAAATCATGTTGACAGGATGATAATTATTACATGATACTTCTACAGTTGGTATGCGAGAATGATTTTGAAAAGATTTCAACACGTGAAATTGAACAACACCCTCATATCAAATGGTAGCGAAGTATCATTACTGAACATATGCATAAAGCATGGCCTCACATAGCTAGGCATATGATTTCTGTGCTTAAGCATAGAGAACAACACCATCACATGGCCCAAAACGCTATTATGAAGTGTTATGCGGCACGAACAACATATTTTTGTGTTTTTGCACAGAAACAGCACCATCAAATGATGTAAGGCTGCTAATAGAACAGTACCTATTTATTTATGGTAAAATTTTCTTTAGGCCCAAATCTCTATTTAATACTGGCTTAATGTTATTAATAAGAATAACTGGTGTAATTTATTTACACTTTTTTCTTCATTATATTTAAGAGTGCTTATTAATTTTTATTAACGGCTCTATATTCTTTTTTACCTTCAAATTTCTTTCCTGTGCAGTTGTAAGAAAACATATCATAAATTCCCCAATTAATTTTAAAAATTATATCTATTTTATTCTTTACTTCATTTTTTATATTGTATTTAGTAAAATTTACTATTGATTATCCAATATTATATTTTTATTTATATGGTTTTTACTTTTTAATTAATGTTTTATAAATCATTAATGAATATGTTGCCTTTAACATACCAACATATCAGATTTACAGTTGGTGATGATAGAACTATTAGTAGGCAGAAAACTAAGAATAAAGACATTCCGTTGAAGCAGTCAATCTTAGCTTAAGATTGAGCTTCATGTTTCCACCTACTAACCTGTGTTTAAATCCTATATCCCATACTGCTCCTTTTATTGTGTATATATATTTTATGTATACATTTGAGATGCGCACCTAAATTATAAAATTCTAACTTTTAAATTAAAATTTTTATTATTATTAATTTTATGATTATTAATTCTTTTTATGAAAATATATAGGTGCGGCTCAAATATATATATATAGGAGCAAAATACTAACAAAATATTGATTTTTTTTGTAAATATTTTATTATATGTCATTTTTAAACTTTTTCCTTTTAAAGTACTTTTTTTTTATTAAAATGTATGTTTTATAAAAACCAAGATGGAATATGCTACAGTTAATTGTCTAAAAATAATTAAAGGGTTGGAAACACTATTGTTTTAATCTGGGGAAGGTATTTTAAATAAAGTTTTTACTTAAAATGGGGATTAAGATTAAAGATTTTCTTTTATAAACATTTGTCAAATCTATTTCTAATCTGGAAATAGTTTTGAATTTATTTTTGGACATTATCTTACGTTGTATCTTTCAAAAACAAGGAACAAAAGAAACTTAAGATTTTAGATCAGAGATTAGATTTTAAGCTAAAACTATGTAATTAAAAGCATTCCAGAACTATTTCAGCAGAGTATAAAATGGGATTTTAAAACACCAACAGATGATTAGCTACTATTGAAAGAACTGCAGTAAACATAATCCAAGCTGGTTTAAAATGTAAGCAAAGAAAGCTCATCACCTTTCTGACCCATGAGGGTCATCTTCCACTGCCGTTATATCATGCTCCCATAGAATGAAGTAAGAGCCCAACTGGAGAATTGTGGAATGCTGAATAAAAGCTTGCTCTTATTGAAGAACCAATTGCCATACATGAGCAGACTTTAAAATATGGACTCTTAAAAGAATGCAAGGTAAATTTTCAAGCCGCAGTAAAACTAGTCTAACAAATGTCAAACTCTATTATCAAGATTTCTTCTAATGTATTACTTAACTTTGTTTTGTTTTAATATGTAAGTTGCTCTTAAGTCATTTCTATAAATTTAACTCTCTCTCATATGCTCTTAACTTTCCTTAACTTTGGTGCGGTCATTTATTTATAGTTATTTATTACTTGATTTTATATATATGCTTTTATTATTATTATGCCAATCTCAAACACTCTGACGAGTTGAATTTCTAAAATATTTTCTTCCTTTTAAGTAAACCTTCATGAATTAAGATTTTTAATGTCCATTTAAACAATGCATTATTAATTAATATACTCGCCAGGTTGTTTTACAAGCCAACATTTTATTAATGTTTTAATATGTAACGATCCGGAGAAAGAAGACTTCACGTAATCTGCACTACGGGGCGCCATCTAGGCATTTGAACCTAGAAAAATTTATAAAGTAGGCAGATACGTAAGTCAAAAAAAAAAATATTTTTTTTTTTTAAATTTTGATTCCGGTCGTTAGCCCATGTCACCAGCTCAGTGGAATAGCAGAGATTAAATAATATAAGATCTTATCTAATTAGATTTCAACATTAAAATATAAATAAAATAAGCCACTGCCAGTAATTAACATACAAACATTTATTTATGCACATATATATAAGATTTAAAATTATTTTAGTATTAGTTTACATTTTAACATTTAACATTATTTTTAACTTTGATTCTTGACTTTAATTTACATTTAATTACTATTATATTCTAATTTTACATTTTAATTAAGTTCGCACAGATGGGATTATAAAAGCTTGTTTTAATATGTTGCTATAGATCGGTTACATAGATTACACGGTTAAAAACATTTCACAGTAAACATAAACGATCAAAATATAAAATCATTGATACTGGCAATTGCAGAGGGAAATTTATAAGTAACCCAGTAGTATTCACCATAAGATACTTGCATTGTCACCAATGACTTAAAAGACCTCCGAATAAATACATTTTAGATACTCACCGTAAGGTATCATTATTTATCGAATGTCTATATATTTTGATCAAATATGAAAACGCAAATATAGTTAACCGATCAACAATCCATGCAAGCGTCTATAAACAACTTAAATTTAATGCATTTTTATTTAGGGTCGAGCATGAATAGACCAGATAAATTTGCTTTTGAAAATAAACATTCTATCCCTATTTAACCTTAGACTAAAATTCGTAGTCAAACTGGCATCAATTCATCTGATATATCGATGTATTCAATGTAATACGGAATACGACAGCACCAAAAAGATTAAGAGAAGGCATTGACCCTCATCAGATAGGAATATGACATCTATCAGACAAGAAGAGCAATAAAAAAAAAACTCCATAGAAAGGAACTGCGCTCTGCGTCTTATAATTCCTTCCATAGGCAAAACGGGAGAGTGCGGCGTATACAGCGATTCTGCCAGTAGCGAATCTCCGACTACATCTACTAACTACATCAATATATCCAAACCATTGACCCAATTTAACAACGACACAAATAACCCAAGATTACCCTCCCCTAATATAACTTTACAAATCTATACAGCCATTCACGCCCGACTTAAGTTTAACATTTATATAATTAATTTAACGAAAAACAAAAAAAATCAAGATAAAAACTTAAAGAACAAAAAATAAATAAATGAAAATGATTTACATAAATAAAAAATAAAAAAAATACATCAAATAACACTATTAATAAAGAATTTAGTTTGGTCAGATAGGATTCTATTTGTAACAATTAAATTACTAGGAAAGTTTAAAATTTAAAGTTCTTAGTGTTTTCAAAATAATATTGTTCGTTATATTTTATAAAGTTCTTACGGTTTTAGAAATGTTCATCTTTAATAGTTGCTTGCCGTTTGAAATCCAGCGTTAAATTTCCCGATGATCCTGTGGTCCTCTGAATATAAGAAAAGCAATGTTTCATTTTTCCATTTTATAACAACTGAAGGGATTGAACGTGAGTCTTTTTCAATCCCTTCTCCTTCACTTCCGCACTAACACATATCTGTCACATCGTAAATAATCAAAATCACTAAAAAATAATTTCCAAACTTGTCCTTTTTATATTAATGTGAAGGATTGAATTTACATTACGTCACCGATGCGATGGTCCTTTCGCTGCGGTCCGATTCCATAGGGATTTCTTCTTATTTGCTAACAGTTTCTATTGTTTTCCTATCTGACTGATGTTTTTACATTTAAATGCCCAAGGCTGGTTTACATTTGACTAATTAAATTTATCATTTCCATTTCTGATTAATTAACCTGTTTTCCAAATCAAAGATATATTTAAAGATAAATTTAAAGATATAATTTTATCTCCAAATCTTTTTAAGTTTTTGTTTTTAAAATACCTTTTCTATTTTTAATACAGTTTTATTTTAATAATTTTTTATATCTGTGCGATTTAATATATACGAGTTTAAGATGATATTTAATTTCAATTTTTTAATTCTAAAAGAAAATTTTTAAATGCGAACTTTTTAATTTACTTTCATGTTTAATAAATAAATAAAAAAAACAATGTAACGAACGTCTGTGTTCGTTACAAATATAAAAAAAATATATTTGTTTAACTCTGGATTTTCTACCCAGGGTGAATTCAGAGTTTAGCCTAATAAACGCTTTGAAGCCTTATTTATTTTATAAATGTTATTCAATTCTGAAAAGGTGACCGATTAGTTTTTTTTCTATAACTGATAGTTTTATTTTTACATACTCGTAAAATATCAAATACAGTACTTATATATTCCATTTATTGTAATATCGACGAAGCTGGGATTGATTTATTTTAAATAGAAGAAAAAGGGATGGGGGTAAATCTTAATGTTTCTTTTACTAGGTAAAATCTTAAAATATGTTTTATTTAGGGAAATCTCTCTCTCTATATATATATAACTGCATAGCATACTATCTGTATAAATTATGGCATTCAAACTAGGTCATTTATTTTTAAAGCAGTAAAACTTATTCAATTTCGTTAATGACATTTATCATTACTGCATTACTGACATTCAGCCTATCTTCATATTTATATATTACGTGCTTCTAATATTCTAACTGGGGGTTACGACAAGTTCAGACCCATAGATTTCTTCTCAAGCCTTGTCCTGAGGATAGTAAGCTTCCCAGGACCACTTATTTCATATAAAAAGGCCTCTGGCTGTGATTCCCGTAAGTTTGGAACATGCTATGCCTATCCACATATTTCATATAAAAGGGCCTCTGACTGTGATTCCCGTAAGTTTGGCACATGCTATGCTTAACCACTTTCTTCGTATCAAAGGCCTGTACGTCGCCGATGACCACGGCATGCCTATCCACTTTGTCTTTCATCCAGAAGCACGACTTTTCCTGTTATTTCTTGGTTATAATCTCAGCACCGCTAACTTCTTTGTATTATTATTTCTTTTGCTTCATGACTCAGTTTTAATGCTCTAATATTAAAATTGCGCTCTGCTTAAAAATATATATAAATGCCAACTACTTCTAGTTTATTAATTAAATTTATTTCAGTCTTATACAATACCACCATCGTAACTTATTTCTGTATTTAAGAGTATCTATATGCCTTGGGGAAAATAAAGCGTTCTTCTTACCAGCGCTAATTAACAGAATTTTCATTAAGTATCTTTGTCATATAATCAAATATGTTTTTCAAATGTATTTTATTTATTTTCATGACCGTAATGGCATGAAAATAGTTTATATTATATCTGTAATGAACCCCAGAATGCTCCCCTAAATAATGTTAGTCACCATGTTTCAGAACCGTAATCCAAAGCATTAATAGCAATTTTATGTAAATTCTTTCTAATAATCGATTGGCATCTTAATATTGGACCCACCAAAGATGTGTGTTTATGTATAGTATATATTATTTAATTAATAAAAGAGCATAAGAGAAATAATAGCGTGAATGACAATATAATTATCTATCGTTTGGTAGACCGCTTACTCATTCACGCACATACTAATGTACTTAATTTATAAATGTATGTAAATAATTTGTCATTACATTAAACTATATTTTTATTGTCTAACTTATTTGAGTAGTTCGAATTCCTCTTTTCTCCACTTCCAAAAGTACAGCCATACTTATATATATATTTTAGTTTAGCCATAGTTAATAGATGTCTCATTGTTTTGCTCAGCTTTGCTAGTCGGCCGGATTTAAAATTAATTCTCGTGTGCTATCATTGTTATGTTATCCATTAGGTGTTTGATCTGGGGCTTAGAGAGTGGGTTAGAATTCAAGCTGGTCCTTGATCTAAATCTCGGGTTTGAAGTACATTTTGTTAGTTCCAGCTCATGTTAGATGGATAAACATATTTTGACCGGTACACGGTATTTATCAAAAGGATGAACTCAACCTGGAAAATCTGGCCACCAAAGATTCAAAAAACAAACTAAAGATTAGATACAGATCACCCTAATCTTATTTTTATTATGCAAATCTTCAAGCAATTTATGTATATATTGTATAAAATTTTGTTCTATTTGTGTTCAATATATGTTTGTAATTTAATTTCTATACTTTATATTAGAATAAACTTATTAAAAAATAAAATTCAGTCATTAAGATACTCTGCATGATAAATTAATGTCTTTTCCATTCTCAGTAAATTACTGTTATATATAGTCCCAGTAAACTCCAACCTAACTCATATAAAACTACTTGAAACAAAAGCCCACTGTGGACTGAAAATTTCATTTCCATTTTATAATATATATATAAAATAACAATAAAAAATAAAATTAAAGAACATATACATATATACATAAATAAAAACAAACAAATAATACATATTTAAATAGACTGGCTTTTATCAGAAACTAGAACAAAATGGCAATGACATATTTAGATAAGCATTGTTACTCTTTTTATAAATATAAAATCAATAGTAATATGGAATGTTTTTATCAGGTATTAAACACTGATTCAATTGCAACAAATATAAAAGTACTACTATTAATTTATGAAAGATGAATTAGATATTCAGAATGAAAATCTACTGCTGACATTGGTCTTAGCTTATATAGTGAAGCTAGACAACAATAACAAAATAAACAAACATTTTATTAAAATCCCCAATACAGCTATTTCAAACAATTATATATAAACATGAGTTCATATTTGTGAATATGCATGTGTTAGAAATTCAAGTTCTTTACAACATAAACATAATTTTAGAGAAAATATAAAGATATTACATATTTTGACTGCAAATATATTATATAAAAACAGAAAATTTTGAAAGTGATTATAAAATTAATGCATAAATATAACAGAATCTATATATTTTATATACACCTGGGTCTCGTTTTATGCGGATTATTTTAATGCGATTTTGAAGTTATGCGATTCATGTTTTTTCTTAATATCTTTCATATTTCACTATATTTATTAGATATCAAGAAATTTAAATTATTAATAACTTATTTTCACTTGAAATACTTTTTTTTCTTCAAAAATGTAATGTTATATTAGCAGCTAACGTGAATATGGCCTGAAGCTGTATTTAAAATTTTAGCTTTTATGTAAATAACCTAGTTATACTAATGAGTAAATAATAATAATAGATTTATACTTACATATAAAAATATCGCAATAAATATTCAAAAAAATTAAACTTTTAAAATGTATATTTTGTTATATATAACAGAAATAAATAATCTTTTAGATTTTTAAAATAAAAAATGAAGATTTTATAAATTGAAAATAATCTTTCTAATGATAATGCATAATTTTTTTGTTTTGATTACGATCTCATTTTTTTAATATAGAAACAGAAAACCATTAACACAGCACAAGACTGAAAATGGCGCTAGTTGTACATCACATCACGAATGCATTATATGTTAGTAAAAATATATTAGATTATTTAGAAAAAGCTCAAAGGGAAGTAGGAAGACATGCATTGGATGCAGAAGTATGGACAGCAAGGGAGGCAATTCAAGGAGAAATGGGATGGTCAAGTTTTCATATGAGAGATGCAAAAAGTAAAATGAAAATGTTTGGTAGATTGCAGTTTATGGATAATAAAAGAATAGCTAAAATAGTATTTAATTGGGTTATGAGTAAAGGGCAGGTAACAAGATGGGTGAGAAAGGTAATGCGGTATGCAAAAGATTTGGATAAAGAATTTATATCAGTATATTTGTACAAAAGATGGGATGATTGTGTTAAGAAGATTATTGAGTGTTATAGTAGTAAGGAATAGGATAAAAGAATAAATTTATTAATAAAGACTAGGGAGTTAGAGAGATGGAGAAATAGTATGGAGAGTAAAAAGAGTTTAAATATATATAGAAATAAACAGAATATTAGGTGTGAGTTAATATATGATAATAGTAAGTGTAACGATCCGGAGAAAGGCGCTTAACGTAAACTGCACTACAGGGCGCCATCTAAGCATTTGAACCTAGAAAATTTTATAAAGTAGGCAGATACGTAAGTCAAAAAAAAAAAAAATTTTTTTAAATATTTTGGTTCCGGTCGTTAGCCCATGTCACTAGCTCAGGGAGTAGCAGAGATTTAATAATATCATATCTTATCTAATTAGATTTCAACATTAAAAAATAAATAAAATAAGCCACTGCCAGTAATTAGCATACAAACATTTATTTATGCACATATATATAAGATTTAAAATTATTTTAGTATTAGTTTTACATTTTAATTTTTAACATTCTTTTTAACTTTGATTTTTGACTTTAATTTACCTTTAACTACTATTATATTCTAATTTTACATTTTAATTAAGTTCGCACAGATAAATTTAGGAAAGCTTGTTTATAATGTTGAATATAGATCGGTTACATAGATTTCACGGTCAAAAACATTTCAAAGTAAACATAAACGATCAAAATACAAAATTATTGATTACTGACAATTGCGGAGGGAAATTTCTACGTAACCCAATAGTATTCATCATAAGATACTTGCATTGTCACCAATAACTTAAAAGACATCCGAATAAATACATTCTAGATACTCACCGTAAGGTATCATTATTTATCGAATGTCTATATATTTTGATCAAATATGAAAACGCAAAACATAGTTAACCGATAAACAATCCATGCAAGCGTCTATAAACAACTTAAGTTTAATGCATTTTTATTTAGAATCGAGTATGAATACTACATAGATTTGCATTGAAATTAAAATATTCTATCCCTATTTAACCTTAGGCTAAAATTCGCCGTCAAACTGTCATCAATCCATCTGATATATCGATGTATTCAATGTAATACGAAATACGGCAGCACCAAAAGAATTAAGAAAGACATTGACTCTCAATCAGATAGGAATATTACATCTATCTAACGAGAAGAACAATAAAAAAAAACTCCATAGAAAGGAACTGCGTTCTCCGTCTTATAATTCCTTCCATAGGCAAACGGGTGAGTGCGGCGTATATATAAACGATTCTGCCAGTAGCGAATCTCCGATTACATCTACTAACTACATCAATATATCCAATCCATTGACCCAATCTCACAACGACATAAATAACCTAAGATTACCCTCCCCTAATATAACTTTACAAATCTATACAGCCATTCACGCCCGACTTAAGTTTAACATTTTTATAATTAATTTAACGGAAAACAACAATCATAATAAAACTTAAAGAACAAAAAATAAATAAATGGAAATGATTTTACAAAATAAATAAGAAAAAAAATACATCAAATAACATTATTAATGAAGAATTTAGTTTGGTCAGATAGGATTCTATTGCATTATTTACTAAAAAGTTTTAAAATTTAGAGTTCTTATTGTTTCAAGTGAATATATAAGTTCTTACGATTTTAAAACGTCCAACTTTATCCGTTGCTTGCCATGAACGTAAATTCCCACGCCGTCCTAAAATTGGTATCCATTTAGCCGTTGTTTTATTTATTCATTCGGAGGTTTTTTAATTTAGTTGGTCCTCAATGTAGGAAACGATAGTTCATTTCTCCCTTCTTTAACAGCTGAAAGAATTGACCGTGCGTCTGTCAATTCCTCCAATTCCGTACTACTACATATAGTCACATCGTAATAATCAATTTCCAGTCACTGATTAATAATTTCCAAATTTTCCTTTTATATTAATGTGAAGGATTGAATTTACATTACGTCACCGATGCGATGGACCTTTCGCTGCGGTCCGATTCCATAGGGATTTCTTCTTATTTGCTAACAGTTTCTATTGTTTTCTTATCTGACCGGTGTTTTTACATTTAAATGCCGAAGGCTGGTTTACATTTAACTAATTAACAATCATTTCCCTTTCTGATTAATTAACCTGTTTTCCAAATCAAAAATATATTTAAAGATAAATTTAAAGATATAATTTCATCTCCAAATCTTTTTAAAATTTAGTTTTAAAATACTTTTTCTTTAATAAAGTTTTATTTTAATAATTTTTCATTATCTGTGCGATTTAATTAATATATAAGAGTTTAAGATGATATTTAATTTCAATTTTTAATTCTTAAAGAAAATTTTTAAATGCGAACTTTTTAATTTACTTTCATGTTTAATAAATTTAAAAAAAAAAAACAATGTAACGAACGTCTGTGCTCGTTACATAAGAAAAGTAGTTTATTGTTTAAGGCTCGAACGGGATCTTTAGCTACAAAAGAATATACATGTAAATGGAAAAATATGGGTGATTTATTTTGTAAATTATGTAAGGAAGGAATTGAAAATATTAGGCATTTGTTAATTGAATGTAAATGTTTGAAAACAGAAAGGGTACATATAATGAAGTTGTGGAAAAATAAATATGAAAAGAGTGATTATACAGAAAGTGAATTATTGGTTTTTATGCTGGGTTTGGGAAAAGATAAGAGGGATTTAGATATAAAGGTTATAGAGTTGACAAAAATTATGTTGTAGAAACGGGATAGAGCAGATTATGGGTAAATTTAGAGTGGGGAATGTAAAAGAAAGTGGCTAACAGGTTTATCTGGGCATAATTGCTGAGATATTCTTGACTTCATTTAAGGAGAAGCCATAATACATCACATCACAATAAAAATAAAATGGCTAACAGGTTTCTCTGGGCATAATTGCTGTGAGATTCTTGACTTCATTTAAGGAGAAGCTACAATACATCACATCACATTGAATCTGATTTCTTTCCAGTTTACAAACGAACGCTAGCATTAATGATTAAAATATGTATGAAAAATGTAAAATTAAATACTGTAGTTAATAAAAAGGGTAAAAAAGGTTTGTCTTGTATTAATTTTTTTCAAATATTTGAACTTTTTTATTAGTCATACTTTAGTTGCTTATTTTTTTAATGCGAAATTTAAAAGTAATTTTTCTTTTTTGCTTTTGTGCGAATTCTGAAAATTACAACCCCTAACCCCCATTTTTCGAGATAAATTAAGCCTATTTTTATGCGATTTTTTTTAATGTGGGTTTTCTGTGGAACCTATCTACCACATAAAACGAGACCCAGGTGTACATTAGAACATGTAATGTCAAATCTCTAGCAAGTGCAAAATCTTGTTTTCTTCATCAGGTAATTTTTGAAAATGATCTAATTTATTTATAAAAAACAATAGATAATATACTAATTAGGTTAATTAGTTATGTTATGTCAAGGATTTTATTGCATTAACATACTTTCACTTTCACTATGATAAGTTAGAATAGTCTTTTTCAGGACTAAATATATTTAGCATAATTCCTTTATCTTAAAATAAATATTGTGAGTTTAGTATTTTATTGATAAAGGGACATTTTTGTATATTTTCTTAAGTATTTCAATGTAAGACTTTTCAATACCAATTTATTAAAATGATATATATAGGAATCAAAAAACTTTTGAAAATCTAAATTCATTGGAAGTTCATATTATTCATTACAAAGTAAAATTATTTTGTTAAATGTCATGTCAATAAATTTTTCATAAATTTTTAACGCAATAGTCTTAAAGGCCAAATAGGAAAAAAAAATTTGAAAAAAAAAAAAAGGTTATTAAATATCTACAGATTATAAAAAGTTGTAAATTAGTAAATACTGTTTTGTCTTTTTAAAAAATTATGAATAACTCTTCATTTTGTAAAATTAATTAAAAATATATTTAATAAAATATTTTCTTTCTTTAATTTGAATATAATGACAATAGTAATGGAAAACTATTCAGTAAAGTTTAAAATCTTAATAAAAATAATATCTAAACATTGCTTTTGATCAGATATTGCATTACCAGGTAAGTGGCATATTTAATTTTAATGTGTATATTTTATTGTAGTTCTATAATTATGACTGATCTGTTTGAAAGCAATGCTTAAATATTATTATTATTAAAATTTCAATTTTTCTGAATAGTTTTCCATTACTATTATTATTATATAAAAATATATTTGTTAAATTAATACATTGTTTTGTATTTCTTAGGCATTATTATCAATATTTTATCAAAGAAAGAAAAATAGAACTTCTTTAATTGATAAGTATTTGTTTATCTTATATAAATTATATTTGTAAATTAAATTATACTTAGAGATAAAATTATGAATATCATTCAATATTTAAAGATTTATTCGAAAAGAAAACTCTTGGAATAATAAAACAACTAAACATTCACATAGTTGTAATGCCCTAAATAGTTTAGTCCAGTGGCAGACACAAAAACTAGATTCATGAGATTTCAATTTGGTATCAATGGCATAAAATTGTTGTGCTCTGCAATCTTGGTACCAAAAGTCACATGATCTAAAAAACTAACTGTACAGTAAGTAAATAAACATATTTATGTTGAATGTAGTATTCAGATCGTTTTGTAATTTATACTGAATATTTGATGATCTATATTTTAGTAAATTAGTCAGACAACAATGGCATTCTATTACTATTTAATCAGAATAACCTTGTTTTTATAAACCTATTTCCTAGAAGAACACTTAACACGTATTTATTCATATAAAAATTAAAACAAAAATTTAAAAAGTACTTACTGTGTTTTAATCCCTCTAATATTGTCTTCGAAAGATAAATTTTTATGATATACTGAATAATCATGAGGCTGAACGAAAAAGCGCGGAAGCTGAAATCAAATAATATTCTCTAAATTTGTGTGAATTTAGATTTACAAGTATGTATGTACACATGAATTTCATGAATAAAAAATATCAAATGTTCTTTCAAGTTTTCCTGGATATAAAAATAGAGGAAAATATCAATCATAGGAGATGTTTGTTATTGTGGCTATGTATAAAATTGCTTGTTGACATTCAATAATATCTGTTAGTTAATTTTAGGACATCTTTGAAAAAAATAAATGAGATGTTTTTGAAATATCAGCAAACAATTTTAGATATCATGCATAATCACAATAACGATCAGGAATATTCACCTGCTGATCTTTCTTCACATAAATAGTTTTTGTTTGTCTTTCATACAGAAAAACCTAAAAGAATATTTGAAACGTACATACATATTTCACAACTTAATCCACAAGTATACAACTCCTACACAACTTTAGTAATGATTAAGTCTTTTAAATAAATACATTAATTTTATTAATAAATATTTACAGACTAGAGATTCTTATATTAGTATTACATAGATAAAATATATGTTCATATTAAAACTACAATCGTACATAATCGTATTTTAATTCTAATACTTCTTCCTTTTTCACATATGTTTAAATTAAATATATACACATTTGGAAAATTTTTATTTAACACTATAAAAATCATTATAAAAAAGACAAGTAACTTCTATGAATTTCTGCTGACCCAGCAGTCAGTTAAATCACGTCATCATATTCTCTCAAATGTCTTCCATGTCTTCATTGCATTCATTTATTTATCATACTATTTCACAATTTAACCTAGAAACATACAATTCCAATACAAACTTATTAATAATTTCCATTTTTAGATAATTATATCAATTTTATTACTAACCATTTATTGGATTATAGATTGTTATACTATTATAAGTTCATGCCTTTATTCATTTAATTGAGATATAACACTGTTAAACAGAACTTACTTAATTTATGTATATTAGAAAAAGGTGGAGTTGGAATTATAATTATACCATGCTTAAATGCAATTTACAATAAAATATTGTACCGAGATATATCAGGAAGGAGTGTGCTTGCTTCGGAGGTACACATAATTTTAAAAAAAATATAAATTGATAAACGATTTGTGTAAATATTAATAAAAATAAGAGATCTTGTAGGGTAAAATAAGAATAAAGATTTTTTTTTCTCATAGACAGGTTATCGTTAAAAGCATAAAATAAATAGTTTTATAATATATAATTTTGAATCGTATTTAAATAAAAACTAAAGAATTAAAAATTGATTTAACTAAATTTGATTTAATTAAGATTTGATTTAACTAAATTGAAATTCGATTTAAGATTGCTTTAAGAAAAAAAAAAAAAAAGAAAAAGCAAGGTGGAATTCGTTTTGTCTTATAATCATAATAAAAAAAGAAAAAATATATGTAATTAAAGGAATGTAGTGAACAATGGGAGCTAATGACAAACATAAGAAATTTCCATTAAACGGCTAATTAGTGAAAATAACTTTAACAAAGAAATTGAAAATAACTTTAACAAAGAAATTGAAATAACTATAACAAAGAAAGTGAAATAAAGAAATTGAAATAGTTCTAGCAGAGAGTATAAAGAAATTAAATGACCAATGCGAACACCAGAAAGTCAGCACGGACCATAACTGAAACACCAGAGGATTAGTTACGTATTGTAGATTGAATCCGCAAGATAAGGACCGTAAAATATAAAAGGGGCGAATTTTCTATTCATTCTTTCATTCATTCATTAATTATATTATTTTCATAGATAGAGAGTATACGTCTAAAGTAAAATGCTGCATTGTTAAACCCATCGTGTGAACAACCGGCCGAATCCTTCCATGCAATACCAACAGCAGACAGTTCAAATTTCGATCATGGTCGCATAAAACAAGAAGGAGACGGAGTGTCCACGTGGAGCCCACAGGATCCCAATGACATCGGGAAACGGATTGCAAAGAGTTAGCGCTAACTGACCGAATGAAATACTATCAGAAGCAACGCTCGGAACCGTGCATAAGGGAGAAAGCTAGGTAATGTTTATTTCAATTTCTAATTCACTAATAAAAGCCGTAATAATAAACTCTGAACTTTATCTTACGAACAATAATTACTAAGTGTCTTTAGCTCCATTACCCAGAGATTTTAGTGTGATTTCAAATATAAGTGTATGCGTATAATTATTTTCAAAATGTATTTATAATATGAGATTTTAGTGTGATTTCAAATATAAGTGTATGCGTATAATTATTTTCTAAATGTATTTATAATATGAGATTTTATTGTGATTTCAACTATAAGTGTGCGTATAATTATTTTTTGTATTTATAATATGAAATTTTGATTGCATTAAATTTTATCTGAACTTGAACGAAAGTGTAATTAATTATATTATAAGACCAAACGAAGTGTAATAGCGTGAATAGAGATTTCATGGGTTAGTAATTACTTAAATTAGATTTAAATTAAATAATTAAATAAAAGAAAAAGAGAAAGCGAGAAAATTAGCGCAGAGAAAGATTCTAAAATTGATTTTTAAGTAGGCGGAGTATATTTTGTTGATTATTGTAGCTGAGCTAGCGGGAGCGGGTACTAGATCGTATTGGTCAAGCAGACTTGTCGACAAGGTCGGCTGGCGCCCATAGGATTTTTTCCTTTAAATAAATAAAAAGTTTGATTGGCTAATATGTAGTCTAGTAAACGAGTATAAATGTTATTGGCAAATGTTTTCCAATGATATTGATTACTCTACCCGAGGTACTGACAGCCCTGTGATAGGATTTTGTGTAAGAGGGAGGTACAAAGTTCTGATCGAGTCGTTATTATAAAAATTAAAACATTGTTATTGATTTATATAAATGATGTTTTTATAAAATTTACGAACGATGGTAAAAAGGGTGTAGGTATAATATATATTCGACTTTAATTAACTGAAACTTAAATCTTATTATTATTATCTTGACTAATAATAATTTAACATCATCAATAAGGTTATATAGGATTTGGATGTTTGTAGATTATTTTATAAAATAATATGATGGATAAATAATGAAGAAACGAGAGAGTATGATAAAACGGGTCAAAGTATGTCATTGGTTTAGCAGAAATGTAAATCATGTGCTTTTTTTTAATGATGTTTTTATGTTTAAAGTATGATAATGTTAAACAGAAATTTTCAAAAATATATATAATTAATTTACGGATGTAAGTAAAAGAAAATTAATTTAAAATTAAAACAATACCATACATAAGTATAATTTATAATTAAATATATTGTAATAGTAAATTTTGCATCAAAATAAATATTTGGATATTTAGTATATACTCGAATAAAAAACGATTAAATTTAAATATAATCATAATCATCACCACCACAGATAGTTAGTTAATATTAACTAACGAAATATCTGTGATAATGATTATTTATAACCTACCATTGAAGATTAAACTAAGCACAACTACTCCAAAACTATTTTAATTTGGTTTTTCTATTTTCCATAAATAAATAAACAAACTTTGGATGCCAAACCCCCTAAATAGAAAATTTATTTTTGGACAACTTATTAATGCCTGATCACCATCATTTATAAATTATTATCATTATCCCTACATGTCCCCCAGTGGATTGCATGGTTTCTCAGGGTTGTAAATATTAATAGCATTATGTTTGAAATAAGTTTGATAAGTAAACACAAACTAACCTGATTAATAATAAAAATAAGTTAGCAATTTATTAACAATAGATATATAAAACTGTTGCTTATATATTTGTAACTATTACTAAATATAATACTGTAATTATAATACAAAACAATTCAAATAAAATTATTAAAGATATTTTAAATTTAAGACCTTAAAATAATTAGATTTATAAGATCTGACCAATGGTAAAGTTTGAAACCATGGTTTTCTGCAAATATTGTTCTTTTATTATATTTATAAATGTCGTAATTAGTTCATTCAAGATGATAATTATTCTCATTGGGCATTAGTGATGTTAGATAGGATATACAGTAGTTCTGGATATGTCTTAGAGCAAATTCCACTTCTTTCCTTATATCATCATTAAAGCAAGCGATGGTTAGTGTTAAAAAACTTCAGCATTAGTTTTTGGATCTAATTGCATCTCCACATGTTTTGACTGGTGTATTTTTGTTTGTTTAGTCATATACAGTAGTCTTCCATTAGACAAGATCATCATGCCTGCTGTTATAAATGGAGTATTGCAAATACTTAAAAAAGTCAGCAAGATATGGCTATCCAAGTCAGTCAGAGGAAAACTTTTATTCAGCGGTCTTTCCTATTTGCCTGGAAACAAACACTTTGCACTGCTTCTTGAATTGAATCTTAGAATAGAATAGACTACACTGGTATAATTGTTTATTTCTGACCTACATATACCCCACTTGTTACTGTTTTTCACACTTATCATTATACTCAGCAGATGTTTTCCAAACAACAGTTCTATCAGTTTCATCTGAAACCATCTTTCTAATTACAGGGATAAATATTCATTTCACAATATGTTGAGGAATCAAAAAATTTTAGATATACTTTAAAATTATTTTGGGGAATAAATTTTTTTTTTTTCCCCTTCATTTATTTATGTTAGCAGTAAAACCACTAAACATCCTATGATCATCATTTCTTTTGCTTGCTCATAACTGTTATTAAAACATGCAAAACTCTCCATACAGTAGTGCCACTCAGTGCAATCTAGAGTAATCAATGCCAGCCAGAAGTCTTGTGCATAAAATCCCTATCTAGTGCCTACTCATCCAATATCCCCTGACTAATTTCTAGGTTGTGGATTTCATCAGTGAGGAGCCTTGGCACTTTCAGATCCAAGGCTCCTCACTGACGAAAGCCATAAGCTAGAAACTAATCAGGGGATATTGGATGAGTAGGCACTAGATAGGGATTTTATGCACAAGACTTCTAGCTGCCATTGATTACTCTAGCTTGCACTGAGAGGCACTACTGTATGAAGAGTTTTGCCTGTTTTTATGTTAGCAGTAGGTAGAAAAAAATCATCACCAATTTTTAAAACTTGATTGACAACTTTCTTAATTTTAATAACCCCAAATTTTCAATAGTATATTTACATTTAATTTATTATAGGAATGGATGTTATTTATTTAAAATCTCATTCAGAAGGCAAATCAGAAAGGCCACAAAATACTTTATATTTTTATGAACTATGCAATTCAAATTCTTGCACACATCAAAACTTTTTTTTTTTCTTCCTTTACATTAGTGGTTCCCAAACTTAATATGCCCATGGACCCTTTCTTATAGCAAAAACCTGACCATGAATCCCCCAATAAAATAACTCAACATAACTGCATAATATAAAAATTACAAAATTAACTTTGATGTCTTGGATGGTAAATGGTGATACAAAAATAAAATATAAATAAAATATTTTGATATTTAAAGTAGTTTTATTGAAATTATAACTTTTATTTTAAATTACAAAAACATATTTTTTTCAATGAGATGAGTGAACCTGATGGGATGATATGAGATTATTTATGTTCAGCTCTATATTTGTAATTTTTGTAAGTCTCCATGAATATTAATTTCCCATTTGTTTCTTTTTTTCGTGATGAGGCTCATAACTGCATTAAATACATGTTCTACTAAATAGGAAGATGGGAAAGCAATATAGCCACTTCTGTATAGTGATCTATAATGCAGGATATAAAATTGGTATCTGTTTTTGTAACCAGAATTTGTGGAATTCTTGTTCAAGCATTGGTTTTAACTCCTCATTTGTGGATAATTCAGTAAGTTACTCCTGTATTAGTATGGATTCATCTGAGTTTGTGATCTACTTGCAAAAGGGACCAGCATCCAATCGGAAGTAACCAAGTGAGCAAACAAATCTTCATCTCATTTTTGCAATTTTGAAAGATTTGGAAACAGCTTCTCTGCAAGTTTTGTTTATATAACATAAGTTTTGCAACAAATGCAGGTATTATACTTTTCATTTTGATTAAATTTAATTGATTACCTTGTAGCTTCAAACTGGTTTCGTTAAATTTGGCAAATAAGTCAGTCACATAAGATATGTCATTTTTTGAATTAATTAAATCGAGACACAAATCATTATCTTTACTTTCTAGGAATTCCAACACTGAATCAAAGAGTGCATAAAATCGATCCAAGCATGCACTTTTAGATAACCAACAAACTTCCATGTTAAGTAGTAAATGATTATAATTTTCATCACTTTCTATAGAAAGTTAAGCAAATAATCTCTCATTTAAGGCATTCCTTATGATTTTATTAACAGCTCTACTGATACAATCTAGTGAGCCATGCAAGCATTCACTAAGATTTTTGGTGACTAATTGTTGTTGATGAGTAACACAATGTACAAATAATACATTTGGTATACCAAAAAACCTTGGTGTCATCCTACCATTAGCAGAGCACTATCAGTAGCAAAAGAGTATAGCTTTTATATCGAAAAATCTTTTTAATTCATTAAATATTGATTCACCTTTTGTATCAGTTTCAAAACATTTGGCAAATAATAATTCTTGGGGAAATTTTTTCTTCTACAAATCTCACATAGGCTAAAAGTAATGCTTCTTTCTTGACAAAGTTGATTCGTCGAGCGGTATAGAGAATTTAAGGTGTTTTAAATATTCACATAAAGAATTTTCTAAACACAGCCATTTCGTGAATCCTTCTTTGTACTCTATTATTGCTCAGCAAAATTTTTCTTATAATATCAAAACCTAGTTTGTGCAGCATGGTATAAGAAATTATACACAAAAAATTTCTTTGCAAAAAACACTATTTATTAATATTTTGTTTTATTTTGAAAATGAAATGCCACAACGTAACACTCGCATCAAGTAATTATTTAAAATATAAGAATAAAATTTCAAATAAATTTCACAAATTGTATGGGTACGCATTTATTATTAATTTTATTATTTATTTTTCAAGAAAAATAAATAGTTTAATTATTATTAAACTAATTAATAAATAACAAAATGTAATACTGATAAATATTATATAATAAAACTACTGTATTAATTAACTTTAACATAAGTATAAGTGCTTAAATAAATTTAATATATATGAAGATATCAACTGTATTTAAAATACTTAGGTAACATATGCTATCTTTGTACCAATACAAAAAATGATATTGATTTTTGTTCAAAACTAGGAAAATTTGTTGCATGCACTTCACATCACGCATAAAACAGAACTAAATTGTTGATTAGTAGCTGGGTTTTTTTTTTGTGCCATATTTAGATAAGTTATTGCATATAGTGGTGAGTTTCTGTCCCTGTTTGAACTTGCATAGATATAGAGATAGATGTTCACGCCCAGCTCCCACCATCCGATGCTTGTCATTACTTATATTTTATGTACCTATCTACTTATATTTTACTCGGGATGTAAAAATGGCTACCAATTTATTTATTGCTATTTATCTTAACTTTCATAATAATGAAAAAATCTCAATTTTTTTTACATTATATTAAATCTTTCTCATACCCTCGAAGTTGTCCACACACTCCAAAATTTATTTTTATTTGCCATGGACCCCCTCAACGGTCCCAAGGATCTCTGGGGGTTCGTAGTAACCATTTTGGGAATCACTGCTTTACATAGTACAACTTATCATTTTACATTTTCTTTATAAAAATTTTAATAACATTATATAAAATAAATCTATAGACAAATAATTTTTTATAGTATGACATACACACATGGCAATTTATACTTTTTTTTATTGACTATGCAGCTTTGTAATGCACCAATTTGAGCAGCTAACAGATTTGTTTAATTACAAAATATATGGCCTTTAACTAACTTTAAAGTGTATATCTATGCTAATAATAAAATAAATCTCAAATGATATAATCACCAATATGATTGTGCAGGAATTGTATATTTTGTAAATTATCAAATAACATAGGAATAAATAAATAAAAAATGATGAAAAAGACATTTGAAAGAGTATAATGAAGAGAACCTGTCTGTTTATATCAATTATTCATTTGTTTGAAGAATGACAATCTTAAATAGAAGTTTTTAAAATATGCAGTATATACTAACTTTAATGATAATTTTAGATTCAATTAAAATATTTTCATTTATTATAATTTTGGGATACATTATAAAACATGATAATTATTAATATATTTTAAAATTATTACTACATAATCATTCTACTATTGTAACAATTTTATAAGCCAAATAAAAAGCTATACTTAACGTAAAACCTTATATTGTTTGTAATGCTCAATGCATATTTACATAGGCAAAATCTTATTTCTACATACAAAACACACTTTGAGTATTGAATAACTGCATACATCTCTTTATTAATCTAACATCCTGTTATGTTCATTAAGTCTTTTCTTAATCATGTCTGTTTAAAATGCTCTGAACATATGCACAAGTACACTTTTATATATAATTATCCACTATCATTAATGTTTTCATTTTGTCAAAGCAAGCAAATTTACTTACTAAAAAATTCTTCTATATGTATGTGTATACGTATATATAAATTATAATTCATTTATATATCCATATATTGTAATAATAAAATTTTCACTATACACTGGTTTGAACCAACACCAATGATATATAATGATCTATTCAATATGTACTATTAATTTTGATTCAAATAAATATAAAAATTAACTGATTAATAGAACTCAAAAAAAAAAAATCAATTCAAATGAATAATAATATTAACTAACATGCTGCTGCTGATTTATAATTTAAAAGCACAAATACTCCTAAAAGTATTTTATTTGTTTTTCAATTTCAATAAAAATGAAACTCAAAGGCAACAACCTTCTAAGAAGAAAATTTACTTTAGGAAAACTTTCAAAGGAACAATCATCATCAATTATTACTGCCATCCCTGCATGCCCCCCCCCCCAGTGAATTGCATGAGATCTCAGAGCCATGATATTAACTAATATGTGTGTAAAAAACATACATTTGGATTGAGTTAAAAACAAATTAAATGAACTAATAAAAAAAAATTTAACAATTTATTAAATATTATAGTAGTAAAAGATATTTAAGGCCTTTAGCATGTTTATAATGATAAAATCTTGCTACTGTTAAATATTGAAATAGTCACAAACTATGGATTTGTAGCCATAATTCTTTTAATATTTTATCGTTGTCTTCCTTAATCCCTCCAACAATGGTAGTTCTTCTCCTTGAGCACTAGCATGTTAGAGAGAGTAAATACAGCCGCACTGATGACATTAAATGAGATATAATATCAGTAGGTCTTGGATAATTTATATGGCACTCCTTTTTCTTCCTTCACTGTGTTATAGAGGCATTGTATTGGCTGGTTTTACAAACTTCACGGTTATTTTTTGGATCCAACTGCATTTTCCAGGCATTTTGACTGGTGTGGTTTCTTTTCTTTTGCTTAGCCGCACATTGTAG
This sequence comes from Epiperipatus broadwayi, assembly GCA_028023455.1. Classification (NCBI taxonomy): domain Eukaryota; kingdom Metazoa; phylum Onychophora; class Udeonychophora; order Euonychophora; family Peripatidae; genus Epiperipatus; species Epiperipatus broadwayi. The sequence goes on along the minus strand of JAQFVV010006725.1, from coordinate 255,347 downwards.
AATGTCTTCCACTAGATAAAGTCATGACATTGGCTATTAGGACAAAAGTATTGAAAAATACTTTTAAAAATAGTCAGGAAAATATGACTTTCCAAGTTACGGTGGAAAAAGTTTTAATCTGCATTGTTTCTCTCTTCAGCATGGATCACTGTGACACTGCTTCAAAAGTAATTGAGATGCAAAGCACTATAGAATGAAATGTTGGATTCCTGGAATTAGAATGCCTAGTTTCTTGTTTCAGACCTATTTATATCTATCTGATGTTGTTCAGACAATAAAATTTCAAACACCATATATGTCACGAGGTAGAAAAAATCTGATCTTTGCATCATCAAAACAGTATATTTTTTGATAAACATTCTCTATAATCTCTTCAAAATATGTTGTGGATACAAATTTCACAAACATTATATCATGACTTTATACACAAATAAGTGATACAAAAAAAAAGTTTTCCTCTTTTCTCTTCATTTATATTTCATAACATAGAAAGAAGGAAAATTCATTAATTATAGCTCAATAATTTATTTATTTTTATTAATTCTAAAATTTTAATATTATATTTAGATTTGCTATCCAGTTTTACTAAGAAATGTGCAAATTTTATATAAAATTCAGTTCAGGAAAGGCAAATTAGAAAAGTTTCAAATTTAGATTATTAGAAACTACACAATTTAAAATTCTTTCGCATATCAGAAGCATTTTCCTTCTTTCTTTACAATGTATTTCACTATTATGTTTCTCACATATTACGAAAGAAATTTATAAAATATGATCAAATGCATAAACTAACTTTTACTTCAAGTTTTAGGCAGTTTATTCAAGTAACACACATATACGTGCACACACACAAGTAGCAGTTAGTCTATTAGTCAGTTCATGAGTTTTTATTAAACATTTTTTTTCGCTCTGCAACATTGTAGTAAAACAAATCTGGGCTACATCAAATTTGTTATAGCTACAATATATATATAAGTGTAATAATGCTCAAGGCTGTATATTGTAATGGTCAGAATTGTATATTCATTCAATTGAACTGAGTCCAAGCCAAATATACTAAATCTGATCGAGATGGGACACTGGGTCCCATGTCAAACCAAGCTCCAATCTATGTGCCTGTGCTCCATGATTTAATATCCCATGAACAAAACTTCCTATGATACATTTAAGTTCTATTTAACCTGGGTTAAAGCATGAGATTCTATTAAATTTAATTATACTATAAGGATCATGAACGGACTTGAAAAACGAACGACAAAATAATTTTAATAAACTGGTAAAATAAATATCACACATCATAAATTTAATTTTAACTAATGGGTTTAATTGGATTGGAATATGGTAAGAAAGATAATGGAGACAAGGTAAAGTTAAACAAGTTTATTATAATTGATAATGGTTAACATCAGATATTACAGATTACATTAAGCTGATGATCAAAATATTGTTAGTTTAATGCCATCACACATTATACAATTAGACAAGTTTAATCAACTATTACACACAATGTCAAGGATTTAGTTCATGTAAATCTAATAATCTTCGTGCTTTATGAACGATTAATATCTATGACAATGTAATGTGTCAAATGATTTTCAACTCTCCTACTGTGGTTTGCTAAAAGACTAAAGTTTATGTGTAATAATATTGCTGACTATCTAAGACAAGCGATTAATATTTGGACATAATTATCAACTCTAAAAGATATGTAAATCATGATATGTTTCACTGAAGCTCCTGATGTTCTTGGGTAAATTCACGAATAATTATAATACAAAGGATAGAATGGGTTAAGTTAGCATTACATATGATATGCCATCTGTAAATTAAACTAAATTTATTAGGGGTTTGGCGAGGCCAATGAGAACCTATATTCACATATAAGATGTGCGGTTTGTTTGAACCGAGAAGCTTGCTAATGAAATAATTAATCTGCAGTATACATGAAAGTTTCAAAAATCAGATAGGCTATTCCAATGTGCTGGGACCTTACACAGTTATGTATTCAGTGCTCATACCCGAACAATTCAGCCCCTAGGTATGATTACTGTCTATTGTTATGCAGGTAGCTGACATAATTGGGCCAGTCTTTGTCATTTACCCATAGAGAATAGTAAGATAGGGGTATACACCTGGGTCTCTTTTTACGCGGACTTATTTAACACAATTTTGAAGTTACGCGATTCGTGTTTCACCGGAAGTCGAACTCCGATATTGCGCTATTACTTTAAATAATAAATTTCGCGCACTTACGTTATATTGAAAGTAATAGCACATTATTGGAATTCGACTTTCAACTTAGTAATTTCAATATTTTCAGTGCTTTATAATAGTAAGATTTTATGCAATAATGAAATTAAAATCATGATTTCCACATTTTATGTATACACACATTAAATTTTACAAGATTATAATGTAAATTTATTCAAACATTGTGCGTGTTAATTTTGCATTTTAAATCACATTCTGTTTTTGCTTTTTAAAAAAGAACGTAATCAATTATTAATCATTTAGTGTCCACAAGTTTATTTTTAAAAGATCACTAATAGCAGTGGGCACAATTAAATTTGACAATTAAAAATTAAAATCTGATTCTTAATTGTAATTAACAATTTAAAAATTACTTACGGCGACTTGAAATAATGTGATGTGAAATTTGATTTTTAAACGGAATTGAAAATTAAAGACAAAAATAAGAATTTAATTTTTAGTTGTTAGTTTCATAAACAATTAATAGTCTTGCATTGGTGGTCGAGAGGTCAGCACGACTGCCTTGCACTTGTAGGCAGTTGCCCGGGTTGCGGGTTCGCATCCCGGCCGATGCTATGACACTAAAAAAAAAAAACAATTAATAAAATCATCGTCTCAAAGATTAATTACTAATTACATTGTCACCAGAAAACCATTGACACAACATGAGTGTGAAGTTGGCGCTAGTTGTTTGCAAACGAACATGTTTTTCGGCAAATAGCTATAATAATTAAAACATGTATAAAAAAATGTAAATTACTGTATTGTAAATTATGCATAAAAATATATTATTTTGAATAAAATTAAATATTATAGTTAAAAAAAGTTTGTCTTGTATCAATTTTTTTTCAAATTTGAAATTTTTTATTAGTCATATTTTATTTCCTTATTTTTTTTTTGCGCGAATTTTAAAGTAATTTTACGTTGGTGCTTTGCTTTTACGCGAATTTTAAAAAATCACAGACCACATCCCCCCTTTTTCAATGTAAGTTACGTCTATTTTTGCGCGATTTCGTTTGCACATGTTTTCTGAGGAACCTATCTATCGTGTAAAACGAGACCCAGCTGTATATATATATATACCATCAAGTCTACATCAGCCATGCACAAACATAAGATTTCCAACATAACTAATTATGTTTGCATTTGAAATAATCAGCAAATATCTGCATTGCCAACACAAACCAATTTCCCAAAACAAGCATTGGGAAGCTAATACAATAATGAAATGGACTGATTTAATGAGATGCTAACTACAGTCCAACAAATAGTTTGATCAACATCGTTAATCATTATTTAGTAATGGCTACATGCATTTCAAGGAATATTAAAGTTAATTGCAAATTATAAAATGCATGTTATATTATATCTCTATGGTTAGTATTACATTTATTTGTTAAGATAATCTTCATAGATTATATCTTAGAACATAGGGTTGGCCTATAATCAAAATAATTACTTATTATGGGATGAAGTGAACTTCGAATCATATAACAATATAAATATTATAATGATTGCAGGGTAATTAAAGATTATAACCAAGCAATATAATTTCATAATAGTGAGTAGGATTTGACTAACTAAACATTATTATATAATTATTAGATCAAACATAGAATTAGTAATATCTCCCACTCTAAACTTAAAATATTTAATACTCTTGCTATTTCGAGTCGCATTTGGCACATTATAACATGAATCATTAAGAAATTTTAAAAACTAGAAACTTATAAAGATAGTAATAGACATCACCACTTGCATGAAAGTAAAGATTAATTACAGTTTAATACAGTGACCACAAGTTCACAATTTCAGAGTTTAAACAAAATTAAAGGTTTTACAGAGATGAAAATTTAATTTAAACCCTCACGAGTGTTTATAGAAGAGCTTTAGCTCTAGACTTAGATCCCCTAAAGTTTATTTTAGTGCTGTTTGCAGTGATAGTAGGAATTTTACCTTCGATTAATTTGTGGGAGCACATCAGTTGGTTTCATCAATTCTTGGGTACAGGTAGAGTAGCAATCATTCTCCATAGGATAGGCAGCATATCTCTCTATCCGGATGATATTAGCATGGCAGGTTCTTAATGGGACTGCTTCCATCATTGTAGTAGCTTGATGTTTTCAGCATGCAGGACAGAGATCCCCATTCCCAGGCTTGGAGAATAGCAACTCCTGCCTCTCCTACTCAGACATTTTATAGATCAAACTTGCATGGATTTTGTTAGTATTTACAAAATTTAAAGGTTTTTTTACATAGAAAATGTGAGTTATATATACGTGCCTACAATTAACTTATACATTTTCAGAATAATTTTGCCTTACAGCAAAATAAACCATTAACATGTCATGATTTGTCTTTTGTCTAATTTTCAGCAGGTTGTTGGTAAAAAGCTATTCTTTGTTTTTGCAAGGTTTTAGGAAGATGTCCTATGGCAATCCCTCCTTTATCTTACTACTCAATCTATTTACACAATTTTAAAAATAATTCTGTTAAAACCCATCCTTTTTGTCAAGCATTGGTGGTCGAGAGGTCAGCGATGGCTGCTTTACAAGCAGTTGTCCCAGGTTAGTGGGTTCGCTTCCCGGCTGATGCTATGACACATGAGAAAAAAAAAAAACCATCCTTTTACTTTTTTGAATTTGATAAGCATCTTTTTCTTTTAAAACATACAATTTTAGTAAAATAATTTACAAAATTAAGTGATTATCTTTGATATAGAATATGTTTTAACAAAGAACTACTATTTTAATACCTTTTTAAACATCAATTAACATGCTATCTCTAATCAGATTTGAATCGCACGATACCTTTTACAAACTAAAATAAATCCAAAATAACAAAATTCATCCTATATATATATCATGGTGATATGTATGATTCATTCACATATACGTGATTATCATTTTTGAGTTATTAAATTGAATTAATTATAAGTTAAATTTACAAAGTTATAACTAGATATCTGATGTTAATATATGTATATGTGATTATAGACACCTCAATAGATGTTTCTTGGGCACTTTTAAGGTTTGAACTTGGGTACAGAGACTTGCATGTGATCCAGAGTCGATTTCTGGAGGTAATCCCAGTGAAACAAATATGGCACGTCAAATATTCCATTTCAATATATAAATAAAAGCTTTTCAATATACTATGGTAAGCATTCATAAAAAAATTCACACAAATGGTTTGTAAGATATATTTCAAACTAAGTTTCTTCAGTTAAACATTATTTGTACTTCTGAATATATACTACACAAAATCTACTTTATGATACTTTTAGCTTACATCTAATTCCAATAAATTTATAAATGATCATGAATAATTCTTGATTAAGTTAGAAATTATCACATTTTATTTAGTTTCAGTTATAGATTTGAATATTTTTAAAAATAAAGTTCAAACATAAGCTCAAAAATTATCGGTAGTATATAATATTCTTTACATATGCAAGTGATAATCTTAATCTTTTATTTCTAGAATTTATAATTAACTATAATTCCAATGTACCTAATGCTATCTTTCAAGCTTCTTTCAGCTATCCACTCTATCTCATATAACCGATACACATGATCACACCTATGATAAAGATAAATGATCTCCAATATGCATATTTCATGCTGAATCAGCATTCATCAATTGGTCCAGATCATCATCTCCCACACACATATATAATCAGTGCTCAGTTTATTATTAAGATAGCAACTCTTCAATCTACTTCACCCTCAAACCATTGAAAATCTGATGATGGTGTGCCCAAATCCTTTGTTGATGCCAATATATCTTTATCACATATGAGTGGCCATGTATATTGGTTATATGGAGATAGAGTGGATAGCTAAAAAGAGCTTAAAAGTCTGTGTTATAATCCTCTATATTACATTTAAACTTGAAGTATATAAATTATGTGTGTATTTCAAAAATATTACTAATATTCTCTTGTAATTTGAGTCATACAATCTTCTAATTTGCAAAAAAATAAATAATAATATTTTTAAAAAATCTGATCTAATTTCGAAAAATTTTTTTTAAAAATATCCCCATTAAAATTAGTATTGATAAATAATTTTATAAAGCTTTGAATTTATAATTTTTTCAAATTTGTTTAAATAAGAAGAAACCACTAGCAACTGAATCAATATTCAGACATTAAAGTTAATAATTTTTTGATTTTTTTATTGCATTTATTAAGATTGTACATTGATTCATTGTATCTTTTTAAACAATTTTTTTTTCAGATTTTAAATTAAAATATTATGTATTATTACTATTATTTATATATAAATTCTGTTAGAGTTGCATAAAAAAAGTTTATAAATTAACTAAAAATATTAATAATTATTACAGTATAATTATTTTGAAATAAAATTATTTATGTAAAATTGTCTTTATACAGACTTCTCAAACTTTTTCTATAAAGAGACGATAATATATATCCAGATTAGTCAAATGCTAGTAGTAAACGAAAATTTATGCATTTTGCTTGCTATATAATCTTTATTTTCATAATTTATCAAAAAGCTGAATGCATTCAATCAAAAGTCTCCTATATTAATACATAACCAAAATCATTTTCAAATCATTTATGAAGTCTTTTAAATAACATATCTGTTTTAATCCCATACATTGCGTTTTCGATCTCTTCTTGTTACTCCCAACATACATCTCTCCATACTCCTTTGAGTTGTCTGAAGTCTCTGTATTGCTCTTCTATTAAGTGTCCAAGTCTCAGATCCATAAGTAAGAACTGGTAAAACACATTTGTTAAAAACCATCCTTTTCAAACACATAGGCATATTTCCTTTTAGTATCAAGTTATTTCTATCAAAAGCACTCCAACCAAGTTTAATTCTATGATTAATTTCCTCCATTATGTTTCCATCTGTATTAATAATCTGACCAAGGTATTTGTAACTGTTAACTTCTTCTAATTCTTCATAATCAATCTTTATTTTCATATTTTGAGCAAATAGATTAAACATTACTTTAGACTTTTTAACATTTATCTTTAGTCCTACTTTTCTACTTTCATCTGCTAACTCCTGCAACATTTCCTGCAGCTCTGAAGCATTATTTGCAAAAACAACTACATCATCTGCAAAATCTAAATGACTTAAATACTCTCCATTTACTTTCACTCCTTTAGTTTCCCATTTTAATCCACAAAATACTTCTTGCAGCACTGCTGTAAAGAGTTTTGGAGATATGGAGTCACCTTGTCTTACACCTTTCTCAATGTTGACTTTTCCAGTATCATTATGTAATCTAATTGTTGCTGTTGCATTTTTATAAATATTCTTTAAAATATGACAATATCCTGGATCTATACCTTGATGATCCAATGCTTTAATCACTGAAGAAATGTTTATAGAATCGAATGCCTTTTCATAATCTACAAATCCAAAACATAATGACAACTCATATTCGTTTGTCCTTTCTATGACTTCTCTCAATACCTGGATATGATTTATTGTACTAAAACCACTTTTAAATCCAGCTTGTTCTCTTGGTTGGTGGAAATCCAAAGTTCTCTGTAGACGAGTTGTAATTATCTTGGTAAAAATTTTATATAAAACTGATAAAAGGCTGATAGGTCTGTAATTTCTAATATCTTCTTTATCACCTTTTTTAAATATTAATATTATTACTGCATTCTTCCAATCTTCCGGTACATCTTTATCATTTAGACATTTGGTATATAATTTTGCTAAAATTGTTTCTATTTCTTCACCTGCTTCTTTTAATATATCAATTATAATTCCATCATTTCCTGGAGCCTTTCCTTTCTTCATACACTTAATTGCATGTCTCACTTCTTCATTTAAAATTCTGGGCAATTCGGAAGATGTAATAGATATAGGAGGTACTTGTTCTTTATTACTATATAATTCTTGATAAAAATCTTCTACCAATTTCATGATGTCATCTCTCTTTTTAGTAATAATTCCATCTTTTTTTCTTATTGCAGATATAAATTTCCTACCAATACCAAAATGTTGTTTAACATTTTTGAGACTTTTATTTTCTTCTACAGCTTTCCTTGCTATTTCACAGTTATACTTTCTTATATCATTTTCAACTCTTTTCCGTACCATTTTACAAAATTCGAGATATTCAATTCTTTTTAATACATCATTTTTGTATATCTTCATATTCCTTCTTTTCTTCATAAATTCTCTAGTCTCAGTAGAAATTTTATTAGTCAATTGCTGCTTTTTTCTACCAGCTATGCTTGTTGCAGTTTTTAAAAGTGTATCAGTTATTTTCATATTAATTTCATTCAAATCTGAATCATGTTCAAAATCTCCTAACACTTGAAATCTATTTGTAAGTTCTAATTTAAATTCATTAGAATGTTTCTGAAGATTAGGAATATCAACTGTAAATATTGTTTTTCTTAATAATTTTTGTCTCTCTAGTTTTACATTAACACGTAACTTATACCTTACTAATCGATGATCACTTTCTGTGTTAAATTTATTAAGAACATTACAATCTTGAAATATGTATTTTCTGTTAGTCAAAATATAATCCAATTCTGCTGTACCTTCATTTGGATGCTTCCATGTCCATTTCCTTTTAACATTTTTCTCAAAAAATGAATTCATAATATAAAGTTTTTCTTTTTCTGCAAACTCCACAAGTCTATGTCCTCTCTCATTTCTATTACCATAACCAAAATTACCTACAGCAATTTCATCTTTCATTTGTCTACCAATTCTAGCATTAAAGTCTCCCATAACAATTTTAAAATGTTGTTTACTCTGATCAAAAGCCTTTTGTACATCCATATAAAAATCTTCTACTACTTCATCACTATGAGAACTTGTTGGGGCATAAACCTGAATTATCTGCATTTAGTATCTGCTATTAAGTTGTATAACTAATCTTGCCACTCTGTCCGATACACCATCAATCTCCACAATATTGTTCTTCCACTTTTTATTTATAATGAATCCTACTCCACTTGTATTTCCAATATGTGTGCCTTTATAATAGAGTATATGTCCACTTTTTAAATCAATTGTTTCTTCTTTTCTTCTAACTTCACAAAGTCCAATAATGTCCCATTTAATATAAGACAGTTCTTCTTCTAATTCTTGCAATCTTCCTTCACTTGAAAGTGATCTGCAGTTGTAAGTACCTAAATAAAAAGTCATCATCAAATGGCAGCCTGGGCCCGCAATCAGGGGATTCTTAGCACCCTCCGCCTTCGGCCACCAACTGCTGCCTTGGTTGGTGACTTTACAGCCTCCTGGGAATAAGGGCCATGCTTTATTTTTGTCTGTCATAATTGTATATATGTATTGGAAAAATATTTATCATTTACACAAACATTCATTCTGCCTTATCAGGCACTGAGAAGAAAGACCATGGTGTTTCTTGATCTTAAACTCAGAGGTAAAAAGCCAATAAACTCACCACGCTGGCTAATGCGTGTTGGTGAGCAGCCCATCCATGTTCGTATACTATATGAATAATCACATAGTAATAACAGCTGCAACGACAAGAACGTATGGAGTGGACATTAGGAATTTGCCCTGCTCGGTTCCTTTAAGGCCTCCAAGAGGAATCAAAGGGTCTCCTTTCAGTTAATAGCAAACTCCTTTCTGCAGCCATTACAATATACATATATATATATTATAAAAATGGCTAAATCTGGGGCTGTTAAAAAAAAATATTTTGCTATGAAAATGGTAGTTTAAATTTAAGTTTTCCTTTTTATATAATGTGTTAGTCAGTTGTAAAAGAGTTAACAACTATAAAAAAATAAATAGTTTAAAAGATATATGTGAAGAATATTGCACCTGCAAGTTTTAATAGAAAATTTATTTATATTTTAAACAAATTAGTTTGTTTAAACCATGAAACTTTTAAAGCTTATAAGAATGAACAGTTTTAAAATTATTAAAAGAGAAATTAATATTATTTTATTTGCCTTTAAAAGGCCTTTATTTTCATTTATAATTTTATATTAAATAACTTAAAAATAAAGTTAATTTTTTAAAAACATTTTACCACTTTTTTTAATATAATTTTTACTTAGTATCCAAATAATTCCAGTTAAAATAGAATGGAATTTCCAGTTATATCATGTATTATTTTAAAAACATATTACCCCAACCAAGAGCAGATTTCTCTAAATAGTATTAGTATTTTTTAAAACTAAATTATCTAAAATTATATAAGAGGAATGTCATGCAAAGATAATGAGTAACTATTGCACTATAGAATTTATAATATGAAATCATTTGTTAAATAAAAAAGAGAAATTTGTTTTGAAACATCTTGAATCTCATTGTCATAAGCCATTTTTTTTCCTTATTTGCTATATCTTCTTGTTTTCTTTGATAATTATCTCATTTAATTTTAAACTAAATTTGCATATTTATTTCTGAACTGTTTCACATTAATTATAAACTTGTTAACTCCAATAAATGCTAAATAAAGTAAAAATTATTACTTAGCCGAATAAAATAAGTAGATCAGTGATCCTAAGGAAAATACACATTTTAAAATGTATAAAATTGGTAAACTTGGAAAAAAAACCCTAAATAACTTAATAACTGTTAATATAAGCTTTTATATAAAAGTTTATAAAATTTGATACACTATGATATTTTAGAAAGTCTCCATGCTAATATTAAAAAAAAAGGCCAACAAGAAAATTATTTAATTTTTTATATGCATTTGTTTGCTTAATTATAAATATTTGATATTATTAATTTGTTGATGATCTATTTTTTTAAATAGGTGATTATCAAAAAAGAGCATGATGTGTAAACATTGATGAAATACAGTTATCTGCCATAATTAATTACCTTTCTCTATATGTAGAAAACTCTTCACTATTTTTAAAAAAATATTTAAAATGCATTACATGACTACAAGGATTTTTCCACACAGCATTGCAATGTGTTTATTGCCTCAGAAAGAAGTTATTACATTCCATTAAACCATTTATCTATTTCTAAAATCTCGATGAAATTTTTCATAGTTATTAAATAAATAAATTTCTAAATTCTTTGCCTTGCTGAGAATGATCTTGTCTTCAATACTTTTAAATATAAAGAGAAAACAAGTACATATATGTATATATATTTCTTTTCTAAAAAATAAATAAATAAATAAACGTAATGGAAGAGAAAGAAAAAAACCCTCAAGGAAAAAAAAAAGAATAACAAATATTAATTATATATATATTTTAAAATGCCTTAATGGTTTTTTTTTTTTACTAATATATTATGGTTAATCTAGCTAGTTTCCACTGAAAGAATTACAATTTAAATAAAAAAACAAACCTTCTAAAATGTGTGTGTACAAAAGTTTTAAAGTTATAGTCAAGTTTCTAATTTAATTTTAAAACACTTTTTCTCAAAATATATTATTATTATTATTATTAATAAAACTTTCAAGGTTAATTAGAAATAGCTGAAAGTTGAATTTTTACTTATATGTACATCTGGGTGCGCTTTGGTTACTATAAGTGATAGTACTGATATATATTAATATTTATCTTATAATAAATTTTATTTTTACTTAACCTTTCTGATAACAGTATGAATGTGATAGACTTTATTTTCAATAATTCTTACCACTTTTTGAAATAAAAAGCTTGCTTTTGTTATGTATGTGCACGTATGTTAAAATACATACCGGTATAAAGTTAGAGAAAATACTTGTATATTTTAGTGAAAAATAAGTAAAATAAAACTTATCAACTCTGTAAATAAAACTAATTCAGATTTACAAAAAGATTAATTACTAAACAAATAAAACAACTTTAACTAGATTCTTTAAATTCTTAAAAGAGATAAGTTAACTAAGTTCCAACAAAATCTAAGTAGAACTAATTAATTAATAATAATTAAAAATAGAAAATTTGACTTATATCTGATGCATCTACAGATAATAATATATTAAATAATGTCAGCAGGATCTGAAATGATCAACAAAATTAGATGCAAAAGAAATCTAAAATTAGTTAATAGAACACATAAAATTGTTCAACCTAGAGACACTTGTTTGTCGAACTTATGTGTATGAACATTGACGTACACATTAAGGTGCTATATGTCATTGTGTGCTGCTTTAGAATGATTCTTCCATGTAAAGACTTGCCTCTGAAAATAACAAAGCAAATCTAGGAACTTTAACAGGTCACACTGATCTTCATTATATTTTCTGAATGCCTTAGAGTTTAAGTTTGCATGTAGGGAACAAAAAGCAAATGAATATATATGTATTTTGTAAAATTAATGATAGTATAAATATTTGTATTAGTTATTATATATTAAATAATAATCACTTACCAGTGGCAGTAGTCTTATTAGTTTTTATCAAGAGTTAATTTTTATTGTTCTAAAGAGTAGGAATCACTCAGAAACATGGCACTTTAGAGGAGCTTATCTCCTTAAAATTTTTATATCAAACTTATTATTTTTATTGGTTAAGTTGAATATCCTTGAGCACATACATATCTATAAAAGATGTTATACCACTACTTTTATTTTCTAAAATGTTTTTTTGAATATGAAATATAATGATACTTTTAATTTTACTATGCTTCCATAAATTTAAAATGTTGTAATTTTTGAACTATTTGAATGTACTTTATATTTAAATTTATTAATTCATATCCTTTTGATGTTATGGCAAGATAATCATTTAAAATATATGTAATTTTGATAGAAATGTTTTCCATTATTAGTCAACCATAAAATCAAATCTGTTTTTATAACATGATTTCATTTATTAAATATTAATCTATATTTTAGCTTAAATTATTACTACACACATACCCATTTTATGCTCACATATATATGCACATTTATTTGTACTACTACTTATTACAATAAAAGGTATAAAATAATGATTAAACTTTATAGAATTTTTTTTTTTTTCCATTTTGAAAACAATATAGATTTTGAAATAGAAATTAGAATGTTAGTTTATTGCGAGATATAATAAAAATCTGAAAGATTTTTTTTTTTTATTGATTGTTATATTTTTTTGTATGATCCAACCTTGGTTTCAATTTTATTAATTTTATTTAAGAAAAGGCATAAAATATAAAATGAAAAAAAAAAAAAAATTCTAAAATTTCACTCTGATTGAACTAATAAATATATTTAATGTATTTGGTGCTTAATTATCATTGCACATTTTTTTATACTAAATTTAAATATTAGATTTCTATTTACTTTTAATAATAATAATTATTATTTAATCTTTTTTTCTATTTTCTTTATATATTTGATGAATCAAATTATTTGATATCTGTGCTTTGTAAAGAATCAATTGTTTCTTCTTAGTGATGATGAGTAAAGTATACAGTAATATGATATTATATTGATTAAATCTAATTCTGGAGCCCATGTATTAATTTGTCATGAGTACATGTTATTATTAGATCATGTGATTTCAACTTGCATTACCAATTTTAATTGGTTGTTGTCTAGTTATATCAAGCAGAAAACCTTTTATTCAAATTATTATTTGAAAAATTTCTATTACATATTTTTCTATTTACATTTATAAATCTGTGAAAATCTTTAATATATATAACTCTTAATGGAAATGCTTGAATACTGTAAAAATTCACTGAAGTTGCTTTTGGTTCAATGTAATTAAGATAAATACTATTGTTGATTACTACATTACATGATTTCAATTCATTAGCAGTTTTAATTGGGTATAGTTGAAAACTTTATCTAAATTATTATAAGGGAAATACTCATTATATTTTAATATTTACATACTTATAAATTTATATACAAATACAAGTGTATTTTTTAAAAATTATAAGAATCTAGATAAAAAGATAGAGAAGTTCATTTCATTGCTACCTTCTTGTTAAAACTTGAAAATAAAAAAGTTATAAATTCCACTTTCATTTGAAAATACATATTTAATCATAATAAAGCTTAATTAGAGATAATTCATATTCTTTTTGAAATAAAAATTAATGGCATCCAAAATAATATGATATCCTTACCTTTAAGATGAAGTACTAATCTTTTATCTATTTATATTTTTCTTCTAAAAATTATCATAGACTAATATAAACAACTTAATGAGTATTGACTAACATCTAATGATAGAAACATTTGAACATAACATGATATCTACAGTGCAACTTTCACTAAAATTCTGTTTAGTAAATATATCATAATACATCAGATTATGTTAAACCAATATATTTTAAAGAGGTTTCTTAAAAATTCCAAAAATACGTTGACATCATAAAGCTTATTTCATCTTTAATATATTAAACATTAGGAAAATAGATTTTATATAATGCCTTTCATAATTCTTAACAAAGTTCTAAAAAAATTTCTGATTCTTCCCTCAATATGTAGCAAAAACATTAAAATGCCATTTGGAAAATGAAGAGACCATTCCTACAAAAAAATGATAACTTAGTTTACCTTATTTTATTCTGAACTTTTGCTCAGCTGAAGCTGTTTACTTATTTCATCATCACTTTTCTGCTTAATATATTCTACTTATATATCAGATAATTCACATCTATATTACTTGTGATTAGATTCTTATTACTTATATTTCAGTATGCATGATCCAACCTATCCATCAACCTACATTCTTTGATGGCACGTGGTTAAACTCTTGCAATAACAACATATAAAATTATTAATCAAAATAGATAACAAGATTTCCATCAAATGTGGTTGAATAAGTTTTTCATAGTAACAATAGTTTAATTTTATTTCAAATCCAAAGTATTTTTTTGAAAATATCAAAAAGTAATGAACACAGAGAATTTTGCTTTCAGCAAATCTTTGTCTATTGAATTACAATAGACATGAATAATAACTCCATATCAATATTATTTCCTGGACTCATACAAAAATAACTTTTCTACAAAACCTGTATGGTTTTAAAAAACATTAATAAGCTTATTCCCATTTAATAATCTTGACTTTACATAAAAGGAAGTTTCTCCTCAAAAAACAAAACAAAAAAATAAAACAATACTACCAGAGTTAAAATTGACATGCCAGAGACTCTAGCTGTCTTTAAAACAGAATGCTGATTACTATTTAGTCTAGCAATCATAGAAAATATTCTCCCAACATAAAATAAATAATATTTCTGTAGTATAAAATAACTAATATAGTGAAAATTACACTACAGAAATATTATTCATTAAGTGGATAATTTTTAGTCTAATGAATGATTAATATTAATATTCTAATATATGCCTTACAATTTAACATCTCTAAATTATCATACCATGATACATAGTTATTGCTAGTATGAATTTTAAATATATGGTACAACTGTTATTCCATTTCTACACTTAACTGGATTAAGGAGTCAAATCAGTATAATCATAATCATTTCTGATAATATGAGAAATATTGTTTTTATTATGAATAACTAGTATTCTAAAGCTCCAACTTAAATCTGCTCTTACTTTTAGAAGTAGAGAATATTTATTTTTGATCATTAACTTTTTTAAGATTAGAAATATCATAATCTTCAGTTTTTATGAATATTCATTTAAAAGTCAGTACAATCTCTTCTGGAGAATGGAGATATGCAAGAATTTTAAATAAAAATTTTTTTTTTCTATGGTTGATAATTTTTTGGAAACTTTCACACAATTGTAATTAAATTAAAATTTGTTCCTATATGTTTTTAAATCTTTAGCAAATCTACAATTATTACAATATATAAATTAAGATCCTTTAACTTACCGTTTTGCTAAGTTTCAAATATATATTATGCAACTGTTCTTCTGTTGGCTTCTCTATTGAATCTTCTTTTAAAACTCTTTTTTCACTTTCAAGATGAACTTTACACATTTCTACAATATTATTTAACAAAAATGGTGGCTTAAGAAAAGTTACTTGCTGATTTTCTCGATTAATAATTGATTCATGACATTTTGTTTCCGATTCCGAGAAATTTTTTACAAAAATATCATCCACTGTTATCTGGCAAGGTCTAAAGCTATTCATTAATTCTAATTCATTAATTCCTACAATAGTTTTATCACTTCCATGTAAATTTATTGCATGAAAATAAACAGAATTTGATTGTGTATGATGATGATCCTTTACTAAGATTGAAGATGCAGCTGATTGGAAATGTTTTATTATTTCAAACAACGGTACTGTAGTTTGACTTATCAAATTTTTGTCATCAATGGATACATCAATTTTTTTATTCAAAAACTGAAAAAAAAAAAAATAAAGAAAAAATAAAATAAAACATTTGTAAAAATAAATATAATTAATTAATATAAAAATGTAAATTAATAATGTTAATATTTATAAATTTAATTAAATGCTAAATCATATTAATAAAAATTGATTTTAAAATCTTTCAATTAGCAAAAATAACTGAAATTTTTATCAGATATCCTTCTTCATTTTTTGTTTTAAATTTTCCTATGATCAATTATTATTCTTTGGACATTTTATTGTCTATCTAAAGTAGACAAAATGTATTATCAATATCTAAAAAAATCGGAATATTCTTTCTCTTAATTACATTACATTCATTTAATTTGTGTTCTATTATTAATCAACAGATGTAAAATATATTACTAAAATTGAGATGCTAGAATAATTTCCATGATAAAGCATTTTAATAAAGAAATTTATTTTTAGTCTAATAAGATAAAATTTTGAAAAAGTTTAATAAAGTGTTCAGATTGAAGTAGGACACTTTGTAGAACAAAGTGAACAATTAAAGAACAAAAGTAATTTTAAGACATGGATATTGGTAAGAATGAAAACAAGAATTGTTTAGATGGAGTTAGCTGAAAGAGATATAAAACATAAATAAAAATTGCACTAATAAAAAAAATGACAATAATTTGAAAAGCATCATAGAGATGAAAATCTAAAACAATCATTTAAATTTACATTTGGGCAGAAAACACTTGATAATACTCAAGATCCCCCCATTTAAAGTATTGCTGTTGAATCACATCATTTCATATAAGGGGTTAATGTCATTTTGTGTCTCAATCCCCTTAAGTTCGTGCTCTTTTTTTCTTCAATTGACTGACTGCACCAAGCTGGCTTTTTCCAGTTTACTGTCTGACCAAGCCAAATTGGCTTTTTTTTTCTTGTCTATCCAATTGCACCAAGTTGTGCTATATATTGAGTTAAACAGCACAATAAAAAATGAGGTCATGAATATGTTTGGTTATCTATTATTTAATAATAACAACAAGCATTAATTTATACAAATGGAATTGATATTTTTACATATTCATATAGCAATTAGTTACATGTAATTATAATACGTTATATTACAGATAAAAGTTAGTATAGTCATCGTTAGTTACAATTAGTCATAAGGCATACAAAAACTATAATACAGACTGAGGCAGCCTCATTCATATCTAAATCCCCTTTCTTCACCTTCAGTGCGGATTCTACTGAGTTGAAGTCCACTCAGTATCTGGATGCATATTTACACAACATAGAAGAAACAGAATAAATAGCTACCAGATATTTATAGAACACTCATAATCATCAAAGAAAAACTTCTCACTAATTGTCTGCCCAGTCCGTTTTCTATTTCAATCTTTACTTGTCTTTTTTAACATATTAACACTTCCTCTTTTGACATATTTGTTTTCTTTAACACATTAATATTACCTGTTACAACTTACACACACATACACACACACACACACACAAACAGCTGTCATGTTTAGCAAATAAGAATAAAGAAATAAATAATACTTAAATAAATTATAAATCATCAAATTATTATGTCGAAGATTTGTGACAATGGCATTTTACTTGCAGTTATAAAACCTAAACTTGAAATGCTGAAAAACAAGAATTGCATCTGTAAAATATGTAAATGTGGAAGACCCTACATCAAACAAGCTGACCCACTTAAAAATGATTAAAATACACAACAATGATTAGACAAGATAGATATGTCTAAGCAGCAAACAATTTATGTACCAATGAACACATTCAATTGGATGAATACAAAAAAAATTGGGTAAAGGAGAATAGCAAAAAGAAGACAGCTTAAAGAAGCTGCTCATGTGACAATGGCAATTAAACCTATAAGTCAATCTAATGTGATAAAGTGTAATATTTTGGAAATGATGAAAGTTTAATATACAGTACTAAAAGTGAGATAGTAGAATGAATTTTGCTAAAAGAATTATAAAATAAAATTTCTAATCAAGCATTACTGTTGGTTCACAATACTCAATTGTCTAAGCATTCACCCAGCTTCAATCAGAGAATTTATTATGTATACATTTTAATAGCCACATATATTTGGATTAAAAATAATTTTGTTAAGTAGTTAAAAATTATATACTAATATCCCTTGCATCTAAACACATATATATTCTTTCCATATCAAAAAGGGGACAATAATAAATTACAACTTTAAAAAACTATATAGGGCATCATAGCTCCATTGGCAGTTTTAATTCTTGCTACATCAACTTAGCTATCTCTTTATTTTTTATTATTTATAAATGCACATATGTATATTGAATCATTTACATATATATAATTCAATTATATTGACACCAAGTAAGATTTAAAATTAAGTAAAATTTAAAAATCGTCAATGATCATAATTTAATTTTTTTTATTAGTTAGTATAATGTATATATATTTTTGATATGTACAATGAAAGCTATTTGTGTTTAAAATTATCTATTTTATTAAAATAATGTTAATATTGGAAAGAATGTAAGCACATACAGATTACTATCACAGTAAAACATTTTAACGATAATTAAAGATGGCAAAAATAAGTTATAGAAAATAGAACTTTGTACCTCAAAAGTAAGAAAGAATGTAAATTATCGAGTGATAATAACACAAAAGATAAGGATATACACAGAAATCTCAAAATGGTCATCAATATAAAAGAAGCAGATAAGTTTAGAATTGGGCTTTTACCTGAGTTTTTCTGGCTGTTTCTTGTATGCAGCATTTTCGAAGCCATAATAAAATGTTACTACCCAGAACTACTATGATGAATCTAGTCTCCATGTGTAAATAGAAACAGATCGTTCACCTGCACCTCTCACAAAAGAAACCAAAAATTGTCTAGCATTGCCCTAAATACGGATCAGAGATGTGAAAAGTGTTACCAGAATGAAGCCATTAAGAATTATCACGGATTCCTCATAAAAAGAACTTATCAGTAAGTCAATGATGGCCATATCATAACTTATCTAAATAAATCAATAAGATTTGTAAACTAGATTTTAAAAGATAAACTTCTAATTTGGTAAAAAGAAAGAAGAGATATTTATGATTTTATCCTTAAAAATGAACTATTTGAATTGATTCATGTAATTATTGGACTACATATGTGTGTTCTTTCCAATATTTTAATTAATACTTATTGTTTAAATATTTAACGTGTGTTAATAAAACTTTTACTAATAATATAAACATTTCATTGTATGTGCTGAATTTTAGTTATTCAGATTTTACTATTAAGTTTAGAGAATTGTATAAATTACCTTTGCCAATATGCTTGATTGAGGCCTGGGGGAATTTCTAATAATAAATTAATTGATGAGAAAATGTAATTCCCGCTCTTACTGTTAATTATTTGTTTTGTAAGTGTCATCATCAAAAATGTGACGAGAATTAGAAATCTACAGACTCTGGCATCCTCTTAAATAAATTAAACTAACTCCATCGTCAATTCAAACATAACTATATTCTTGAAATATCTACACTCCTACTGGAATGGATCATTGTTATTAAATAGTTTGGCTAACTAACACTTTACAGTGTGCAATAGAAAGCCTAAATCAAAATGTAAAAACGTTATAATATATAGTGATATATAAGCATGTCTCTTAAAGAAAGTTTAAGGAAAAAAAATATGTTGATTAAATAAATAGTTATATTTTTCTAAGAACAAATAATATTGTAATTTAGAAAACTGAAAAATAAGTTAAAATATATTTCAGAATTTTAATTAATTAATTAAAATATGTAATTAATAAAAATATAAGAGGACAATTTTTATTTTATTGTTAACCTGAACATAATTTTTCAACATGTTTTCTTATATTTTATCTAATCCCCTTAATTAAGGGAATTAAAAGAAAAAAATTAAATTATTGATAAAGGCAGACATATATTTCAAATCTTTTGTGTATTCTTAATCCCAAGGATAAATGTTTGTAATTTTTTTTTTTTTTTTTAAGTTAAATTAAAATTTTTATTGTTTTTGTTTAAACAGTTTATATATTTTCCTCTTTTTTTAATAATAATTACTGTTGGTTCATCTGTTACATTATGTATTCATGTTGTGAGCATTTAATAGCTAATTCCAATTATAGTGCTTATGTTTTTTAATAGATGGCAATTGAAACTACAGAAAATCATGACATTTTCAGTTCTTGAATGAAATTTTTTACAAAGCTTTGATTAATCCTTTCTTTTCCATTGAAATTTCATACAGAAAAAAACAACATGATTTCATTAGGTTTTTTTATTAACCATATACTTCAATAAATTTGAAAAATTAATTTTTTTTGTGTGCAATAATAAACTATAAAAATAAATTATTAATATTTTTATAACATATTTTATGTTTAGAAATATCTCAATATAAGAACAGATTTGATAACAGACTTCATTATTATTTATATTTCATAAATATATTTTGTGCTTTTTGGTCTTATTATATATAATATATATATTTTAAATTTTATGTGTCATAGGTGAAATATTTAATTCTTCCAAAATGCCACAATATCTATTTTGTACTTTTTTTTTTAATATAATAAAGTACCAAGAGTTAAGCTTTCAATTTTATTAAATAAATTTTATATAGGTTTATGATATTTTTATTATAAATATTTCATATATATAATGTTATAGGATTCTTTTTTATTCATGTTTCAAAAAATTTTAAATTTACTACCTTATACATGTTAGATTATGCACATACAATACTTTTTTTCTAATAGAAAAAAATTACATATTCTTGAGTCGAACACTCATATAAAAATGCATGCAACAAAAAGTTTTTAAAAAAAAATTAGACAGTAAAGCTATTACAAAAAGAGAATGAATAAAAAGTTATTGTTTATTTGACGTCTATTCCGGCAGTCACTTTTCCACTAGAAAAAACAAAAACCAGTAAGTGTAATTACTAATATTTATCCCAAATTAAAAGGCCTTGTAATAAAAATAAAAAAAAGATGTCCTAGAATCACAGTAATATGGTTAAGTAGACTTCAAAAACCAGTCTTCCATTAAGTTCTCTAACATTCTAGCAGCCTTCATTGACTTTCACCAAGGATTAGTGAATTAAAGAAAACAAATCTCTTTAATTTAACTACAAACAGCTAAAGAAGCAGTCAATATTGAGTTCTTTCCATTCTAACCAGATACAAGAAACAGACTAAATAATCATTCTCAGTATGATTATTATTTCACACAATTAAGATAATCAAATCAATGAAACACACATTCCAAAATTGTAAATGCATACTTTTAAATTTAATAAGTAGAATTGATATTTCTTAATGAAATACTAACATAATCCTTTTAATTATAAATATTAGTGTATCAGAAGCAAAACTCTCCATACATTAGCACCATTCAGCGCAAGCCAGAGTAATCAATGGATGCTGGATATCAGCTTGTGTAAGCATAAAGAATGATGATCATGTGATGTTAGTGGTTAAATATTACTGTACATATACTATTATGTGTTTATAATGTGCTTTCATATTAGTTAAAGTCAAAAATATTGTTGTTTATCTTTGATACTATCAATATGTGTGCAAAAGTGTCAGAATCTTCTAAGTCTATATTTAAATAAACTTGAATATTATGTGTGTAAATGAAATGGCGAGATATAAAGAAGGATGGCACATGTTTACAAACAAATTCTCCTTTTGCTAAGAAACTATATGGGCTTTAATAATCATCAGAGATAAGTGATTGACTTCTAGCTCTCAAAGTGTTTACCATTACATTAATGGCATATTTTTTCAACTATTTACTGTTACATAATTGATACTCCAATAGGAAATAGCATAATTTTTATTTAACATTGCTTACTTACTACTTCAATATAATGATTTCATTTTCCAAGTTGATTCTCAACTAAAATAGTGTTTCAAATGTTTAAAAATTTTCAAGATTAATTTGTTTAAAAAATTATTTTATTATATAATAATTACTGCAATTTTTTTAATAATAGAAAACTTTCATATAAGTTTAAATATACAGAGATTTTCATATGATTTCAAATCTATGAAGAAGTTTTGAACGTGAAGCTATTGGAAATAATATATAAATAAATATATTTGGTTCAGTTTTCAACAATCTAATATTATATATAATGGGGAAATTTCAAATGTAATGATTAAAAAAATGTTTTGTATATTTATTTTATTCAAATGCAAACACAATCTATGAAAAACATTCATTCAGAAATTTAACTAATGTCTTGTAATTCTTTCTACTGGTAAATCTATATTCCTATCATTTAAAATCATTCAAATTTCAAACAAATAATCAACACATACAGTTATATATGATTAATGATTGAACTTCATTGTTTAATAATATTTATTTATTTAAAGCATGTAGAGGAAAGAAGGGAATCACTTTTTTTGTTATAATTCTTGTCAATATTGAGTGATTCAATGGTATTCTTAATATAAAACCACTTAATGTACAATAAAAAAACAACAACTTAGCAACAGATGTCCAATAAGATTTGCAAATAAAAGGACAACTTTTGTTTCTTTACTTGACATACTGAGAAATTTACAAATATTATCTTTAATGACTTTCTCATTCAGAAGAGCATTTACAACTACTTTGCAAATATCTACTTTTTTTTTAAGTTTTTAGTAATTGTGATAAATTGAATAATTCTTTTACAATTTCCTTGACAAAAAAATGTCAAATAAAAACCATGAATTATGTTGAATCCATGATATTTGTTCCCTCATCAAAATAATAAAAGATTATAATATAGTACACAATTCTATTAGCAACAAAACATTATAAATTATTTCTTCTTACTATAGTATTGCTCATAATAAATGCACTAGAATAGCAAATAAATTTGCTCTTGCATATAATTGTGCTAGTGGTGTGTGAATTTTACAAAAGGATGAAATCATCATCCATCTACCAATGATGCAAAAAAATAACTAATTGCTAAGTTTCATACTTTAAATAAAAATTCAAACATGAAAATAATTTAAAACTAAACCTAAAAATAATATACACGTATTTAACAATGAAAGAAATGCACAATGATAAAAAAAATACACATTCAATAAGCATGATCAATATACACATTCTGTAATTAGTAATGAGAATAAATGCAAATACATAAAAAATTAAATTATAAACCAAACTACAGAAGGAATATAAATAAGAATTTAGCAAGCACAACAATATAAAAAGTATTGTAATTCATAAGAAAGTACAGCAATATATAAAAAATTAAAATTCAAAAAAAGTATCTGTCTACAATGAAAATAAAAAATACCACAGAAAGTATGCAGGCAAAAATATTCATCAAATACAATAATGTATTCAACAAGCAAAAGAATCCAAAAATTAAGTCCTATAATCCATAAAAAATAAATGACAGCAAAAAATTCACAATTAAATTAAATTTCAATAAAGGTATTTATGTAGGAGAAAAATTGCAAATGTGGTTTCTATACAAAATACAATTACTGTCAGAAATTCATTGCATTTACTTTCTTTATTATGCTTCATACAGTCATTACCATAAGTATGCTTTTGCCTATGCACTTTTTATGACTAAAATGTTTTTTATTTTCTCTGTATTTTTCGAATAAGAGTATGAAAAATAAGCAAGAAAGAAAATAACAAGATGAAAGCATACATTACAATAATAACTCTATTTTTTTATGATCCATATATTTTTAATTTTCCATATAGATAACATTTTTAGAATTTTATTGCTTTTGGATTTATTCTGAGGAATTTTTTTCTTAAAGATTCCTAGGCTTACTTTTCATATAGTTGAGCTTGTTAAATACATTATTATATTCAATCCATAAATTTGTTTTGTAATTTTAATTTTTTATAGAGATGCATTTTGCCTCATCACTAATAAAATTTCTTACAGAATGCTTGGGTCATGCTTATTGAATTCCTTTTTGACTGTTAAACATTATTTTCAGATTAGTTTTCTGAATATATTATATTTTTATGATTTTGATTTTTATAAAAAATATGAAACTTATCAATTAGTTTTTTTTCTTTGTTTAATTGTTACGTGGATAGTGGCTCCATTCTATGGATAGAGCTCATATTCTACTAGTATTCATAATTTTATATTGCTTTTTGGTGGTAATTTATATTTCTTTAATTTCAAATTTTATGTTTTGTTTATAGATGAGCAAACTTCTTTAATTGTTGAATCATTTGTTTTATTTCTGTATCCAAAACCTTCAAAAAAGTAGGGAACACTATTTCCTTGTTCCATTTCTCATTAGTTTTTCATATTTGGCAATAATCTGTAAGATGCAAAATTTGGCAGTAATTATTATCTGAATGATTATTAATCTTCTTCAAGAGTGTGATTATATATTTGTTTTTAAATGCTCATTAATTAAATAAATCCTTTTTGTTCTCTTTTGTGTTTTTAAGAATTAATGATACCATTAATTCGTGTCTTTTTATTAATGATTCTATGAATACAATCTTCAGAACATAAAATATAATACCATTTTTATTTTAATCATCGATACTATTCAGTTCACCAACTTTCTAATTCTTTGATTCAGAAGGCAATTTTCTTTTTTTTTTTTAAATTCTTTATTTTACAAAAAAATAATAAAAAAAGCAAGCTGAAATGAAATTATATTTGTAAAAGTATAGATAAATAAATGATATTAACAATAATAATTTATTTTCATTATTATGACTTTTTTGTTGATGTTGTCAATGATTTGTACATTTAGTTTCATAAATATAAATACTTTGTGCAAAAATAAGTGATTTCATATTTATAAATAAGCTATGTTAATTAAAGTGAAATGCCACATAAAATATATATCTATCTTTACTGTATTCAATAGTTCATAACAAAATAATAAAATTCAATAATAATAATAAAAAATAGCACATAAGCATGCTGCTTACATTATAAATTATAAGTGAGTATCAAATCAATTATTTACATGAGCATGAATTTCAATTGATTTATAAATATCACCCAATTCCTATCTTTGAATAAGTAAAAATCAATCCTAATATACAAATCATTGACTTTCTTATTAGAACCAAATGCAAAATTTTAAGTAAAAAAAATTTTTTTTCTACATTCATATGAATATCAATAAAGTTTTCATGCTTGTTACTTTGAGATCATGAGCATGTTTGATGCATTTCCCACTGCTAATTAATTTTCACATCTGTAATAACATTTGAGATACCAAAACTACATCATAATATATGATCATAACAACATATCATCAGATTCCCATTCTAAATACTATAAGACATGAACAACTCTCCATGACTGAGTAATCAGTAATTATCACATAGAAAACCCCTATTGTTAGTATTTCAATTTTCCTCAGACCGATTAAAACTCAAATTTATTCTAGATGATTCTAGACTGAAGAGCTGCCAATATCTTCATATATGAATGTTTAAACTTTCAGAAAATTTGTGTAGGGTAAGTGCCAAAACATATCAACAATCAAATTAAATGAAATAAATAAATTTGTACCAAAGTTATTCCAGTATGCAGATGAAAAACATATATTTAAAAGAATTATTGTTGAAACAGAACCTTGGGTGCACCATTACCAACCCCAATTAAATCATGCTTTAATGCAATAAAAACATTCCTATTCACCGATAGTCAACAGATTTATGTTAATGCTATCAGCAAAATATATATATATACATTTTATTCCAGAATATATTATTAATTATACCATAACAATGCTAGATTAAATCAGAAACATTGTGAAAATGCAAAATTCTGAATTATATTGTCAAGTTTTATTAAAATTTCAGGATGTAATTCACTGAAATTATTCATATTTATTGTCAAGAAAATACTGTTTGCTTGTCAATCACTGACAATTATTTTATGCCTAATTATAGTTGAGATTATTGAAATGCAATATATTACTTAGATTGGTATCAGTAGGGCTTTTGTTATAACAATGAGCATAATAATGAATGTATTTACCAAAGAAATATAAATATATAAATTGGGATAATTTTTATTAATGCATTCTTTAAATAAAGTTATGAAATAGAAAAAAATACAAAATAGGTAAATAATTAATTGAGAATAATTTAAAATGTGATCTAATTTTTATGTACAATATAATTAAAATATTTACATGTTTAAACAATGAAATATATTAAAGCTTGCTGGTAAAAAAAATCTATCTTTAAACAAATAAATTGAAAATAAAATGATCAACAAATATAATAAGATCATACAAGATTGCCTTTTTCCTTAAAGGCACAGAATAACAGATCATTATATTGTATAATGATACTATTCTATTAGCTCATGTCAGATGCTTGACAGCTTTATTTATATGCAAAAACACATAAATATGCTGTTTACGTAGCAACCGCCAGCCTTATTTCTATGCAAAAGCACAGAAAGAGGCGTTGGTGATGCCGTTTTCTTGTGGCTGGCCTGCTGCTTCGTGTTATGCACTTTATCCCAATGTTCGCATTTCAAAGTTCGTTACAATATCGTGTGAGGATGTCTAGACTTCAGCCTGACACAACTTTTCAATTATGCATGTCAGTCATCTAACCTACTATTACTTCCTAACAATTGTAAACCCACCACCATGCTTCCCTAGTCAACGTGGAACCTTAAAAAAAATTCGGAAAAGGTACATCCAAGCAAGATTTCGACAAGCTCATGTTTGCACAAGAACACATCCGTGACAAATAAAATGGCTGCCTGCAAAAGTTTAGCCGTTCAAATTGTGCCAACTATTGTCCACAGAAGCTGGCGTGGTGGCATTTTTACAGGACAAAAACATACTCCTACATGCCAAGAGATGTGTGTGCGGTGAAACAATGAGACTGGAGATGTCCAAAACCATCTTGCAGTTCAGATGCAAGTCCCGTTCCTGTCAGCGAAAGTGTTCTCTTCGAAAGGAGACCTGGTTCAATCGCTCCAGAATCCTGTTCATTTTGAAAGCCTTACTGTGAGCCAGGTTCAGGAATGAAGCATGCTTTGGTAACTTATGTCCATTTCTTTCATTTGCCCACTTAGGAGGAGCTCATTCCGGGCAGCATTTTATTCTTAGCATGAGTAATTATTAATAGCCATCGTCGTTCAACTATTTATGCACATAGATCTGATTCTTATTGAATATATAAATCTATGAAAAGATCGCACGGTACCTCTATTCCAAATATTAAATTAGCAGGTGTATATAACTATTGGCCTTCTAATGCATAATTAATTCATATCTGGTTCGATTAATTCCTGGTGTAGTGTATTTTATCCCTTGTTTTTGTAAGAAGATTTACATAGGTCAGAGTAGTTTGAGTTTAAATGAAAGAATAAAGGTTCATAAAAGTAGGGTTAGAAATAAATATCTTAGTTCTGCTTCGTATGTCCATGAAAAAGATACAGGGTACACTATTAATTTTGATGAAGCTAAGGTTGTCTTCTTTGAGAGAAATGAAATAAAAAGAATTAAAGAATCTTTATTATTGAAAATTTATAATTCTGAAGCAATTAACTTATTTAAAGATTCTTTTAATATTAAGAGTGTATGGGAAGTAAATGGATTTGTGGCCAATGTTTAATATGGTGTTGTTTTTGTAGTTCTTTACAATTGAGAAGTCTGCTTGTAGCAGTGAAACTGTTGGTTGTGTTTTTGATTTTATTTTTTCTTGGCTAGTCTGACTGAGTTTTGGATTTGGGTAATTTTAATTATTTATTGACTAGTTTAGCTTTATGCTTGTAATGTTTATATATAATAAATATAACTTGTCTAATTTATTTACAAACGAGTTCTGTTTTACATAGCAGGGTGAGAGTAAAATTTGAAGAAAAAATTGTTTTGAACTTATTTTAATTTCTATCATCCAACTTCTCATTTATATACATATATTCCACATCATCAACTAAATAACAAATTTGTTGACTTTGTAGATATGCTAACATACATTAATATATAAAGATATTAAAAATTAATTTTTATGCCGGCGGCCCGGAAATGTTATGTTTCTGTGTTTTTGCATAGCATCAATGCCATCAAGCGGCTGATACAAGCTAATAAAATAGTACGAATGATAATTAATTCTTAAAATTGATGCAATTAAGAAAATAAGACTATTTTTCTTGACAATAAATTTAATTTGAAAATAAATTATTAATAAAATTTAAAATTCAACACTATACTTAAATGTAAAACTCACTATATATTGCCACACATAACAAGCTAGAGTAATCAATGGATGCCAGAAGACTTGTGCATAAAATCCCCATCTAGTCCCTACTCATTCAATATTCCCAGACTAGTTTCTGGCTTATGGCCTTTGTCAATGAGGAACCTTGGATCTGAGAGCACTGCACCTAGATCTTAGGATCTAATGCAACCCTCCAGCAACCACCTTTTATCTCCATTTAACTACAAAACTGAGTCTTAAATTGAAAACACGATAATGTTTTCAATCCAAGCCCATTAACTTATATAGTCATATGGGTCTGAACCCAGTTCAGTACCCATACATTTTGGTGTCTTTGGTTCTTTAATAACCATAGCCACCACTGTCCTATTAGGGCTTGGATTGAAAACATTAAGGTGTTTTCAACTTAAGATTCATAGTTTTGTAGTTAAATGGAGATAAAAGGTGGTTGCTGGAGGGTTGCATTAGGTCCGAAGATCTAGGTGCAGTGCTCTCAGATCCAAGGCTCCTCAATGATGAAGGCCATAAGCCAGAAACTAGTCTGGGGATATTGGATGAGTAGGCACTAGATGGGGATTTTATGCACAAACCTTCTGGCATCCATTGATTACTCTAGCTTGTTGTGTAAGGCAATATATAGTGAGTTTTGCCTGTTTTAACAACAGTTATACACAAGCATAAGAGGTGGTGGTCATGTGATGTTTATTGACTATACTTAATGCCATTATTTCTATTTTTTAGTATATTATACTAAATTCATAGTGATAAGAGAATACAAAGATTAAAATAACTATTAATGAATGAAGAACAAATTGTGAGTCTGGTTTAGTTTAATCTTTAATTTTGAATGCATATGTAAATGCCCTAATATGCATTACTTATTAATTAAAAACTTATGACATAATATCCCTATCTTGCATGAGAATGGTGTAGTGAAAATTACATTAGAGAAAATCTATTGTTACTTTGACATTACCTATAGTATAATCATAGGAATATCCAGTTTACACTAAACAGATAAAAAAATAACACATTTGTGCTGTGTCTGTATATTTTATTAAAGCATGAATAAATGTGTGGATACAGATATAAAAATTAATAGAATTCTCCAGAAATGAAATTAATTAATATGCAGAAAAAAAATAAACCACTAACTGCAAAAAGCAATAGGCAAATTTTCATATTAATAAGTCTTAGTTTATATAAATTAGAAAGTTGATAAAGTGTGCAGAAGAATTGAAAGAAGAAAAAAAAACAGAGCAAAATGGTACACTGGGTGCTGAGTTTGTTTAAGTTTTGTTCTGTGGTCAGTTCTGATGTTCTGAAAGTTAGTAAAAAAGAGCTCTAATCAAGAAACTAATTTGATTACCTCAGAAAAATGTGTGAGCAATAATGTGCTCACAAAAGTTGCAGAGTTAGAGACTTATATATATTAAATCTCTACAGAAATATAAACTGTTAAATGATCTAAAAGATCAAGTTGAATTACTAATCTTTACTAATATTACTGTTATATTCAGAGTAAAATAAACTCTTAAATTTATTATTATCTTTATGTTGGTTTTAATAAACCATTAAAATTATCCAGCTGCCAATTG
The DNA here is from genome assembly GCA_028023455.1 of Epiperipatus broadwayi. NCBI lineage: Eukaryota > Metazoa > Onychophora > Udeonychophora > Euonychophora > Peripatidae > Epiperipatus > Epiperipatus broadwayi. Next base: position 225,076 of record JAQFVV010006725.1, on the reverse strand, counting down.
ACTGGTCGGCTCCGGATATATTAATTTGATATGCTATTTTCTGATTTAGAAATTCCTAAAATAAAGTCCACTTTTTACTATTTATTATCATATACGTAGCTATTATCATTCTATTTTTTTTGCAAAAACTGAATAGTAACTCTACACATTTAATTCTGATATATAATATACTCACACAATTTTCTTTTTTTTTCTTACTAAAGAATTACAATCGTTCTATTTTCTCTCTGCTATCTCATGCATTGCATTTATGTCATCAATTCTATATAACAATAATAATCAGTTCCCATATGTACTTAATACTAACAATTTATCATTTTCAAATCTTTGCTGAGTTTTGACCACTCGTCTTTCTCCAAGCTATAAGTATATAAAGCATTTTATTATTATATGTATATTATACATACCCTTATAAATACTTTAAGAATATGCATGTTTCTACTAACCTTTAATAAAATATTCCTACACTAAGTTATCAAATGTTGCTGTAGTTTCTTGTAATCACTTCTTAAATATCGTTCCAGTATTTCTCATTATTTATCTTCTTATATCCTTTCTGACTATAAGTATACCCTAAAGATCTATATTGAATTAAACATTTAAAACAGGCAAAACTCTTCATTCAGTAGTGCTACTCAGTGCAAGCCAGAGTAATCAATGGTTGCCAGAAGGTTTGTGCATAAAATCCCTATCTAGTGCCTACTCATCCAATATCTCCAAACTAGTTTCTAGCTTTCATCAGTGAGGAGCTTTGGATCTGGGAGCACTGCACGTAAATCTTAGGATCTAATGCGTAGATCTTAGGATCTAATGCAACCCTCCAGCAGCCACCTTTTATTTCTACTTAACTACAAAACTACGAGTCTAAAATTTGAAAACACAATATTTTCAATCCAAGCTCAGCTTATATAGTCATATAGGTCTGAACTCACTTCAGTACCCATTCACTTTGGAGTCTTTAATAATCCTATTAGGCAGGATTGGTATTAAATGGTGATCATGTGATATTTAGTAGTTAAATACACATTTATTATTAATATTTTTCAATTATAATTCACATTACTACATAATTATACAAATTAATTTAAAAGAAGAAAAAAACTAGAATAGGATTTGTCCAAATATAAATTACACAATTACTTACAAGAAATTTATTAATTCTTAAAAATACTGGTGAACTCACAGATACGATCTAGAGTAACTAATTTATATTAGACATTGAATTTTCCAAGCATTATTCTTTATCAACAGATAAAATAGATCCAGAAACATATAGTATTAAATTTTGGTACTTTTAAAAGTTTTCATAATTTTTAATTAAAATCAGTTAAATTAAAAAAGGAATAAGAATTTCAGTAAAAATCGAAGTATTTTGTTTAAAACGTTAGAAATAACTCTTAGCGGCATTTTGACCAAACGATCAACACCTACCTCATTTACAAATTCAGAATAGCGATGCTCATTGTGACTATTATGATGTACTACTTTTGAAAAGTTTCGTAGGGAGATTATTGATAAATTAAATTTTGAAAGATTTGCTGAAATGCCTAAATGCATTCTCCAATGTTACCAAGTTTACTCTAAGTATACATACATGCGATTCTTGTTCATCACTACGCATGTCATTAAGTTTTTAAATACCACAATTCTCGCAAATTTCGAGATCAACAGGGTGACGTGGGGGAAATGGCTATAAACCGAAATGGCTAGGTGACACGACAACAAACTAAAAAAGACGATTATTTTCTTAAATTTGGGGAAGGAAATTGTAAGATATAATGGGACGGTGGACAGATCTCCATCTGTCACAATGTAAATTATTTTTCTTATTATTTTATATTTATTTAGTTTCGGGAATGACTAGGACCGAAAAAAAGGAACTTAGGTGAGTGGTTACATTAGCTACTTATTTGTATTAGTTATTGCATATTGAAATTCCTTATGGTATTTACGTTATCGTGTTGTTAACCAGAAATGATGTTTTTAATTCTTCATTTCTCACGTCGAATATTAGTATTCTGTATAAAGAAAGCATATTTCTGAAGATGTTACTATTTATTTCCAAATATTTAAAATTCATTGATAAATGTCTATATTATTAGATTCTGATATTTGGTTTATTTCATTAAGTATTATTGAAAATAATAGGTTTTATTTCAACAAAAAATGCGATGCTTTCTGTATTCTATTTTAACATTTAAGGAATATGATGTTAAATCGATTTACTCATTAAGCCGTTCATATAGATGCTTTATATTTGTATGTAGGAATGCGTTAAATTACGATGACAAATTGATTTTTTAATATAAATAAATGGCTTTGTATTTCACAACTAAACATTCATTCATCGAATATTATTTAATTATTTGGGCATTACATATATATATATATAACACTTCATAAAAATATATAATCAATTACCAGTTATACTTCATCTCTATTTTCGTTTGTTTATAATAGTAATTATGCATTTTAATGATGTTTTAGTGGATTTATTAAAATTTATAATCTAACCAAATAATGAAATGCTAAATTGTTTTAAAGAGTGGCAAACGATAAATTATTAATTTTATTGCTTAGTTATTGACTTGCCTCCAGAAATTCTTTCAAGAATTTTAAACCTTTTTAAAAATGAATTTTATCATAATAAAAAAAAAATTAGTTGGCAATATGAAAATTGTTATTACATATTTTTTCTATATGCATTTTTTCCATTTATGTATAGTAATATTTACTGAAGTATAATTTTTATTCTTTATTTTCTATGTTTCAACTTAGTTATGTATAGATCATTTTCAGGATGTTTTTTTTTAGTAGAGTATAATATGTATTCAAGGATCTAACCCCAGACTGTCTTATGATGATCTTTTATTTAGATATCTACAACTGCAAAACAATTTTAGGTGAATTGGAAATACAATTTTCTAAAATTAAATGGGACATTGTTGGACTTTGGAAAATTAGAAGAAAAGATGAAAAGACATTTTAAATAGTGAACATGTTCTTTACTATAAAGACCCAAATAATATTGAAAGCACAAGTATAATGTGATTCATTATAATTAAAAAATGGAAAAACAATATTGTGAAGATTAGTAGTATATCAGAGTACAAAATTAATTTTATAATTTAATGAAAGGCACCAAATGCAGATCATTTAGATTTATATCACAATAAGTTCTGATTATGATGAAGGATACTGATAATTTAGGTTTATATCATGACAAGTTCTGATTGTGATGAAAAAGTAAAGGATTTTTATGTAGATGAACAAAATGTTAACCAAACAATATTTTAAAATTATTATGGTAGACTTTAATGCTAGAATTGGTAAACAGTTGGAAGATGAAAGTACTGTGGTAAATTTAATTATGATGATAGAAATGAGAGAAAATACAGACTTCTGAAATTGGAAGTAAAAAACAAACTTTATATTTTAAATTCTTTCTTTGAGAAAAATGTTAAATAGAAATGGATATGGAAGCATTCAAATGAAAGCACAACATAATTGGATTATTAAATAGGCAAAACTTTCCATACAGTAGTGCATATGACTATATAAGCTATTGAGCTTAGATTGAAAATATTGTGTTTTCAATTTTATTTTCATAGTTTTGTAGTTAAATAGAGGTAAAAGGTGGCTGCTGGAGGGTTGCATTAGATCCTAAGATCTAGGTGCAGTGCTCTCAGATCCAAAGCTCTTCACTGACAAAGGCCACAAGCCAGAAACTAGTCTGGGGATATTGGATGAGTAGGCACTAGATGAAGATTTTATGTACAAGCCTTCTGACACCCATTGATTACTCTGGTTGGCACTGAGTGGCACTACTGTATGGAGAGTTTTGCCTGTTTAATAACAGTTATGTGCTAGCATAAGAAATAGTGATCATGTGATAATAGGATTATATTTTGACTAACAGAAAGTATGTATTTAAAGATAGTGATGTTTTAAGTAAATTCAAAATGGAGAATGATTATCAGTTAGTGACATATAAGATATGTGTTGATACAAAATTAAAAAAATAAAAATTATGAAGAAAGGCAATATTAATAATTGACATTCCTAACCATTAGAAACATTCCAATGAATTTAAATTTGAACTTAAAATATTGACTGAGTGAGATGGTTCTGATTTGACTGAAATCAATAAGAAGATGTATGATACTCTATTAATAAGATAGGATATTTTACAGTAATAAATAGTATAATATAATTAAATATATTGACTTTTAGTGTGGAGATATTTTTATTTTTATTACCGTAAAATATCTTATCTTATTACATATATAAACCACACATTTAGTTATTTAATAGATACTCTATTAATAATTGCCAGAAAGATGATTAATTCAAAAAATAGCAATTTACCAATAAATTTTCTATTGAAACAAGTCAATGCATGAAGAAAGAATATGAAAATTAAGATGAATTGAATATCTATAAAGTTTTGTAATGATTCAAAAGTGAATAATGATGTAAAATGTAATTGTGAATTGACAAGGAAAGCTATACAAGAGAATAAAAATCTCAAAAGTGGAAAAACAATATCTTGATATTAAAAGAATTTCAGCAATAAGAAGATAAAACTATTATTAAAAAGAAGTATGATAGTATGAAATGTGTGAACAAGTTCTGTAAAGAATTATATTGCATTTAAGAATGAGAAAACAAAGTATCCCCTAAAATTACTATAACTTTTCGATTACCAAGAATTTTAAATGCAGTGATACATGCAATTAGTTTATGAAGATGGATAAAGCTTCAACAAATGATGGAATTATTATTGTCATTTTAAAAGAAGCAAGCAAGCAAATAAATAAGAAATTATTGGCAAAGTTATATACCAAATGTGCTAATGGTAGAGTTGTATTAAATGTTTGAAAGAATGCAGTAGTAATATTGATTTTGAAGAAAGGGGATAAAGAAGCTGTAGAAATTACAGACTTAATAGTTTTCTATTAGTTGGACACAAAATCTTTACCAAGATAATTACAATTTGTCTATAGCAAATTTTAGATTCTAAGTAGCATCCAAGTATTGTAAGAAATTATAGAAAGAAATGGGTGTGAATTGCTATTATACTCTGGATTTATATATTGTGAAAAGGTATTTGATTTTATAAGGATTTTACAATACTTAAAACTTTGCATTATCAAGATATAGATATGGGATGTTTTCTTATTCTCAATAAGAAAATGCAACAGCAGGGATTAGATTATATGATGATACGAAGAAGTTTAACATTGGTAAAGGTATATGGCAGGAAGATTCATTATCTCCAAAACTTTTTATAACAGTTTTATAAAAAATATTTTATGGGTTAAAATGGAAAACTAAAGAAATAAAAATACATGAAGATTATTTAAACCAACTAAATTTTGCAAATGATAATTTTTGGTTTTGTTAGTAATGCTATGGAGCTTCAGGAAATATTGCAAAAGTTATCAGATGAAATTGAGTAAATAAGATTAAAGATAAATGCTAAAAAGATCAAAATAGTGTTCAGTGATTGTTCCAAAAGAAAAAAATAAATATTGAAAATCATGAATTAGAAGAAGTTGAAGTTATTAATGTGGATGAATACAGTGAATAAATCAATCATAGAATTAATTTGGAGTGATTTTCTGTTTCCATCATCTAATATTATTTAAATGTCTTTAGATAGAAAAATTCATGCTTTATTTAAATTTTTCAACTATGTTCATCTGTTAGTTTAATAGTACACAAGTTTATATAGCAACTTTTCAACTAGTATTTTTCTCTCTTCAGATGTTTTTGGTTTAACCATTGACAGTACTCATGTAGGAATTGAAGAAGGAACTTTTAGAGCCATGAATATTTGAAGTCATGTTTTAACCAAGCAAGCTATACTGTAGAAGACAACAGTTTAGTAGAAATTTCATATACTTATCTATGAGCACTCTCTGATTTCTCTCTCTCTCTCTTTTTTTTTAAAGGCAAGGCTAAAACAGTAGTTTCTAAACATTGGGAATTATCATACTAGATTGATTTATGGGGTTATTTGCTATTGTCATGTGAGCAGTTTCTTTAAATTTTCTGTTTTGTATTGTTTCTTCTCTGTCCATTATTTTCTTCTTTTTCCAATCGAACATGTTTGTTGATGATACATGGTGCGCTAATTTAAATACAACTGTTTTTTTCTTTTTAATCATCAGTTTGTGGCCTTATAATCACTTTTCAATATTGGGCAGAAAGCAAAATATACAAAGGTAGAAAATTTAAAGAAATTGCTCACAAGACACTTATAAATAACCTCATAATTTCAACCTAGCGTAATAATTCATAATGTTTGAAAACTATTCATTACATTCACTCTTTAAAAAAAAGTGAAATCAGGAAGGTTCTCATAGATAACTATATAAAATTTTTGCTGACTGTTGTCTTTGACTGAATAGCCTAACTGGTTAAAGCTTCACCTTAAATTTATTACTTATGAGACTAAAGATATACTAACCTGTATATTATTATTAACAGTTGAATGTTTATGAATTGTAACATATAATTCCAACTAAAATATCATCATGATAAGCTTTCAGACAAACATTGGATTGAGTACTTTTACTAGTAATAACTTAATATTAAAAGGCAATATGCTTATGTGTTTGTAAAGAAAAAAATGTAATAGATGTGTTTTTCTAGTTCTTGCTTATAGATATGACATTTGGATACTTAAAAGAAAAGCAATATAGAAACTTTAGATCACTCAATATTTTATGGAGAAATACATATTGGCAGTAACTAGAAATCTGAAAATGAAATATATGGGTAAGAAAACAAATAAATAACACTCACATTAATAAAATAATTAAGAGACTGAGAGAGAGAGAGAGTTGTTTTGGATATATTGCTAGAAGAAATGATAACAGATGAATAATTGAAATTTGAAGTTCATACCCAAGTGATTGTAAAAAGATCTAGAAAGAAACTACATGTGAGATGTATGGATGAAATAAGAAAGCATGTTAATATGATATGGAGAAGTGAACCTTAAAATGGGAGAGAATTTCATTTTGAAGTGGTTTGATGATAGTTGAAAATGGTGTCGAATATTCTTGGTATACTTACATATACATTGTTATGGCTGCTTTTTTGTATCAACACAATCTGTTTATAGACATATATAAAATATAAATCTAAGTTATGAATTAAGGTTAAAAGAATATCAAAATATGCATTGATCCTCTTATTAAATATTACTTTTTGGAAGATTTAAAATACATTTTTTTATATAGTTTAAAAATTTCTTTTAAATCTAAAAAAATTCCAACATACCTTTTCTTTTTTTAAAAAATTTGTTTTTTACTCACCTAAACTTTATAAAAAATATTTATTTTAAATCATTTAATAATAGTACCACTGAAGATTAATATCACATTTTATTTTATTTCATTGGCGGAATATGTATATACAGAAGCCATGACAATATAGGAATATCAAAAACATTGTTATAAATTTTTGTTTGTAAGCATAGATTGCTAAAAGGAATTGATATTCATTGAAAGGAGACCCTTTGATTTATCTTTGAGGCTGTAAAAGAATTAAGTCAAATTCCTAATTTTCACTCCCTACATTCTTGTCAGTCCAGCTGTTATTACTCTTTGATTATTTACATAAATGAATATAATTGGGCTTCTCATCAACACCCTGGTATGAGAAAAATGAAATAATGACATAAGGAAATATAAATATGAAGTAACAAGGAAAACTATACAAGAGAATAAAGTTTCTAAATTATAAAATAACATTTTGATATTGGAAAATTGTTTCACAAATAAGATGAAAAGATTTCATTATTATCAAAAACAGGAAGGATAACATCTTGATGGGTATGGAAGAATTTTACAAAGACTTACATAGTAATAAAGAATAAGAAACCAAGTAACTCGTAAAATTATGAACAGCATCTTTTAAAATTTCATTAGATGAAACAAGTAATTAAATCTATGAAAAATGAAAAGTTCCATGAAATGATAAAATTGTTATAGATATTTTAAAATAAGCAGGTAAAGAAATAAAAAAAATTAATTGGGAAAACTATATATCAACTGTCTATATGATAATATATTAGATAATTGAAAGAATGCAATATAGATATTGATAATTAAAAAAGAATATAGTAGAAATTATAGATCTATCAGTCTTTTGCCAATTCTTAACAAAATGTTTAATAAGATATTATAATTTGTCTATAGAGAATTTTGGATTTAAATCAACTAAAAGAACAATAAGTAATATTTACTGAGGCTATAACCTTGATAATATGCATGTAAAAATGCGATAGTAGGGACCTCTACAGATGTTTTAACCACAAGCTTACGCTATGGAAGAAAAGAGGGGAACCCCAGAGGGGAACCCTTCCTTACTTCAACCTACTTTCTATTTAAATAGGTGAAGCGTAAGCTTGTGGTTAAAACACCTGTAGGTATTATCGAGGTTATAGCCTCAGTAAATATTACTTACGTAATCAATGTGCGTTTAATAAATTTATAATTACAACTAAAAGAACAATCTGGATTTCAAAATGATTATAGTACAATAGATTACATTTAAATATTAGTAAAGTTATTGAAAGAATTAGTATGAGTTGACATTTTGATTTAGATTTGTAAATTATGAAAAACACTTAATTTTATATGAATTTTAGTAATGATTAAAGCTTTGTAATTGAGCCAGAATATTGTTAAATTGCAAAAATTATTTAATCAAATGCAACAGCAGAGATTGGATGAGTGTGAAGATTAATATTGATAATAATGGATGACATGATGATTCCATGTCTGCAAAATGATACAAGGGATATCAGATAAAAGCAAGAAAGTAGAATTAAAAATAGATGCTAAAAACACCACTTTTTAAAAAGAAGAAATTAAAAATTGATTGTAATGAATTAGAAAAAGTTAGCAATAAATAAATACATTGAACCAGATTATTAACATAGATGGAAAACAATTATGAATTAAACATTGATGGAATGCTTTTAATATAAATGATTTATTATTTTAAAAGAAAATATGTATATGTGTTTGAAAAAGGAAATTTTTAATAAATATATTCTACAAGTATTTTCTTATTGATGTCAAACTTTAATAATTAATAGAATTATACAGAGACTTGAGATTATATAATGAAATATGAAGAGTTGTATGTTGGAATAATAAGAAAGGAATAAAAACTAAATATATATATGAGGGAACAAACAGATATTACTAATATTGTTGAAAGATTTAAAAATCTGAAATAGAGTCAGTCTGCAGATATTATTAGAAAGTCTTAAACTGGTTCCTAAGATCTAGAAAGTGATCATGTATGAAATGGATAATTGAGATAAGGAAGTATATTGGGAGTGTGAAGAAAAGAAGCTGTGGATCAGAAAAACTGGGTTTAATTTGGAGAAATTGTCATCCATGCACTAAATTGAATTCCCAAAATTTATTTGGATAAGGGCCATATAGATAATTTTCTATTGAATGATAGGCCAGAGAAAATGAATTTTTTAAATTCCCCACCCTTGAGCACACACAAAAAAGCCTGGGTTAAAAGTAAAAAATGAATTAAATAACATATACTCATTTAATAACTATATTTTATTAAATTAAAAAAAAACATATTTAATGTGATAGATGAATTTTCTCTTTTGGATAATATTGAATTTAATAGGCGAAAATGTATCTAAATGTTGATTTGTTTTATGTAATTGAATTTTGATTTCTCATATTCATTTTTGAAAAAGTTTTTTGGCAGATATATATACTTCCAAAAATGAATACTATATTATTTTTCTGGCTATCTATATAAATTGTGATTAGTAATGGACATCAAATTGTAGTACCAATCAAAAGTTATGCCTGTTGGCTTTCTTAAATAACGAGCTTGGATTGGACATAGATTTCTAGAAGGCACTATTAGTTTTTTATACTATATAAATTAATAATTTGAAACCAAACAATTGGGACTTAATAGCAAGTAAGAAACATTTGACAAACAAATTGGCTTAGATTTTGCTTTCAAATCATTAGTTTAGCAAATGCAAAAAATGGCTGTAATATTGTTTCTTACTATGAAGGCCAGTAGAGTCTTTTAGTGCAAATGGTAAGTATAAATTGGAGGAGTTATGTGGTCCTTTTGTTTAATGAGTTTCTCTTTTGGCTTTGAAAACCATTAGATTTTTGGCTGCAATAAAAGCTTTGTTTTAAAAACTCTCAAGTGTGATTTAGGTATTCACTTTGCATAATGTTTTAATCTTTACTGGGGTTTTAATTATTGTTAGAGAAACTGCTTCTAAAAGATTGTAAATTACCCCTCAGAGCAAATGATTTATTATTATTATTAAATAAATGGATAATAACTATTACAGATTTATAAACTGTTGGTCAATATTTTATATGTATTTGCATATTTAGCTATATTTTAAAACTGTTTATTCAGAAAGAATATACAAACAACTGCCATACCTAATACCTAGGGTCATATCTGGCCCAAGTTAAATTGATTTTGCAAAATTTAGGATTTTTTTTCAGATAGTTGACTCATAGCCAAGCCAACTAATCATTCAATATTGGTTGGTAAACAGCTGCCTGATTATTCTTAACTAGAGAATTAAACAAGGATGAAAACTCCTTAAATCTCTTATCCAGCACTTGGCAAGTATTCTCCTTCACTGCTCCTTTTGGTGGGGTTATTGGAGAGACCTTTGCTTTGCAATGGGCTACTTATTGAAAAAGCTGTTTTACCTCATCTTTTATGAATAGAAAATTCTAAATTTTAACAGCGGTAATAAAATTCATTATCTGATTTGTTACAAAGCAGATTTATTTTACAAGTTACTTTGATTAAAGAGGATTCATTGGATATATTGACATTATATTTTAAATGTATCAACTTCTATTATTGACTCAATTTTCTTGAAATAACCTGGCAAACAGCTAAGTCTGCTGTTACATATTCATAATGTTTAACAAAGAACAGATTTAATGAATAAATGAGTAAATAAAAACACTTATGAATGAAATAATTTTTTAATAATTCTTAGAAATTTAATTTTGCTATCTATTTTCTTTAAAATACTTCTTTAAACATCTAAAAAATTAAAAGATTTTACTTATTTTATATTGTCTTGTACAATTTGAAGAAAAATGCAAATGAGAAACTAAATAACAAAACATGTTATAAAAAAAAATCTGGGATTCAAATGTGGGCTAAATGAAATTCATTTAAAGAGGTTTTTTTGAAAATTAGAGAATAAAAACTAAAATTATTGTTCAAAAATTAAAAAGAGAATATAATTTCAATTAAATTATTTATTTTTATAATCAATTTGGTTAATTAAATGAATCATTAACCAGAGACTAATGGAAAATCAAATATGTCATTGCACCCACTCAGTAGGTGAACTTGGGTATTTAATTCAGAAAACACAGGCAGTGCATAAGGAGAAGGATGTACAAAAATAAAGGAAGTATATAAGAGATAAAAGGCAATACTAGTTGATTGTTCTTCAGTAGTTAATTCTTATTTAATTTTCCTCCAGTTGTCAGCTGAAGTGGAATTCAGTCATTATTTGCCAGTGCTTGAAGACATCAGAAATAAAACTTTTCTAGGAACTAGCAAAAGTTCTTCAAAGTAAAAAAGTTAACCTTGAATTTAATGGGAAAAGTAATTAAAACCAATATTGAGAGACATTTAAGTTACCATTTTTAGTTTTTAATTATAGCCATGAAGAGATAAAAATTTGTTAATAGCAGATTTTAATTGAGTTGTCATCACTATCTGGAAATGTAATGACTGGGGAAAAAATATGTACTACCATAAGAATGTCTTATAACTTATCCATTGCTATCCTACTGTGACCCCTGCATCGATAGCTTATTTATCATCCAAAAAGCTATGGAAAATGGAATTCAACCAACTGACTAAACTGATACAGTATAGAAAATTAAGCTTCAAAGAAATAAAATTCAATCAAATTACACATATAGAATGATAGCTGTTGGAAAATTCAAGATTTAGAAGAGATTTTCTAACTAGAAAGATTAACTTTTTTTGAACATTTTCCAAAGCATATTTTATTAATATTAAACCAAGCATAAAGTAAACCAAAACTAAATGGGTAAAAGAATGATAAAATAAAACTAAACAAAGGTAAAAACATAGGAAATAACTTCAGAATGGTTCTATTGAATGTGATAAGACCTTAACTTTTATTGTATTCTAGTTAATTCAAATATTTCAATATGCTAGTATTTATTTAGTAATAAATTAATTAATTTATGAAATTTTTAGAATTTTTCTCTCTTTTTTTTTCTTCTATTTTGAAGATTTTATAAAATTTGCAATTTTTTTCATTTATATATTTCTATATATCATTTTTTTTATTACAAATTATTAAGCAATGTTAGTTATTATTCTACAAAGTATGTATACATAATTAACAAAAGATTTCATGCAATATATATGTATATCTTTGAAGAGGTAAAGGGGGGTCTAAATTCAAGTTGTAGACAAATAAGCATATTATTGGGTAATATACCCACTTTGTAAAAGAGACTTAAAGTATTTGGGTATGTAATGAAACATGTTTGTATATACTTTAATACTTTTTGTTATTATAATTTTTTAATTCATTAAATTATTCTTTTAAAATAAAACTAGCAATTTTATCCATTCTTTATTCATTTTCAACTTTATTGCATTGTATATAATTTACTTATACATGTGATTGTGGGTCATCAAATCCATAGAAAAGAGATCCAAGTGCTCCAAATTGTGCTGGACTATAACTTATTATGATGGAGGAATTGTTTAAGAAATAGTGGGATAGACAAATCAGTACTTTGACTCCATAAATTGGCACCAAAGAGTATAGAAACACTCTTACCTTCAAAACAAACAAAGATTATTTGTGCTAATCAATATTAATTCTGCCAATATTAACTTTATGATCAGAGTAGATAAAAAAGGAAGTTATTATTGCTTGAAAAATATAACAAGTTTATCAATATTATTTTATTGAAGCTAGCTATGTAAATCAGTTATGATGAATGGTTCTGATAATAATTTGAGTATTGACCAATATTATGCTAGATAAATAAAATTCTGGTTACAAACATTTTAGCATTGATTCTGATTATTTATTTTAGCATTTGGTTATCTGATATATAATGTCTGTTTAGAGTATGGTATTATGATTAGATAATCAACTTCATCAGTGTTGCTGTGATCAGTCTCACCTTTGGCAAGCTCGTTACAGTATGAATGTATAAATATATGTTGCAATTCTTAATATTAGTGATATTTTTATATATATCAAGATTAGGCATGAAAAGACATTTAATTTTTTTGAAATAAATAGATGAAAATATAATTTGTCTTTGAAGTGAAAGTGGATTTTAAATATTATTTTCTTTTGTTAATAAAGTTTATTCTTAAAAATGGGAATAATCTTTTTTGGTATTTTTAGCCTAAAACCAATTCTGTAGGCATGTGCAGGCAATAAAGACAAGACAGTAGTGCAAATAAGACAATTTTTAATTTGTTGACTTTCTTTTAATAGGAAGCATTGGTTGTTTTACATTTTATCAATTCAGTTCACTATTTTCATTTAGATAGTAGATTATATTAGCATCAAATTATTTCAAAAAAATTAAACAGATAAATGTTGTATACAGTAAAATATGTAAAGCCAAATTATTTGTCTGGCTACATAGATCTTAAACCAGCATTAGAAACTATTTTTAATGAGTCTCAATTATAAACTAAACAGTAACATACCCTAAATCAAATTGTTACATGACTTCTGTTTTATATTTAATCTATTTGATAGTCGTAATTATTTTCTCTTCATCACAGAGCTATTTCTGGAGCATGAACAATCATATATAACTGGAGGAGTCATGTATTTTTGACTATATAGTCATTTTGCTAGAACTAAAATCACAGTTTCTGAAAATGTGGAACCAAATAATATCCTAATGATTACTTTTTAAAAAATATATATAGGCCTATTAAATTTTATTTATATTTATGCATTAGCAGCCAATAAATATGTTGGCTACTGTAATCAAGAAGATTAAAAAATAAAAAAACGAATTAAAAGTTTAAAATTAATTTTGTAATAAATATATAAACTAATCTACAAATCTTAAATATATATATAACCATATATAGTACATAATGTTTCTTTAGTTTATTTGAAATTTTGTGATGTTGACTTTAATTTCTTCTGCAGGGAATTTTACTTTTTGAAAGATTTAACTTCTTATTTAATTGCAATTTTCCATTCTATTTTAACTTCAGCCATATCTTATCAATAAAATATCACATGACTCTGGCTTGTGCATTGCTATATACCATAAACTAGAAACTAGTCTGGGAGTATTGGATATGACAGCTTTTGATAGGAATATATGATGCATCATCTGGAATTCATCAGTTACTAAAGCTTACATTGGTGACATAACTAGTGAAAGAAAAAGAGTTCTGCCATATCTCCCCAGTGAAATCCATAAATATATCTAATTCTATTTTTAAACAGTAAATATTTTCTTGAAAAATCCATGATAAAATGGAAGGTTATTTCTAGATCTTAAAAATTAGTAAAAATAATATAATAAACCAATTAATATAATAAGAAATCTTTATGTGGCTATTATGAATTTATGTGTTTTTTATTTCAGAAATTTATAGATATACATATATAAAGTAAATAGAAAATATTATCACTAATTTATCAACATAAAAAGTGGACAAAAATATGATTTTTATATTTGTATATAAAACTAGATTTTATTTGCTGACACTTTTAATTAAGAATAGTAAATGAAAGGGTGGAAAGTTGTAAGTTACTTATTAGCAAGATTTAATGTACATAACATTCATTGTTTATTTCATTTCTCATTCATTTAAACTCCCAAAATATTTATAATTTTTAACAGTAAATGGCATACAACTATTCAATTTTTATGATTGCTTCATTTATATGATAATGTTAGAATGAATTGCTGGTTGTTGCTCTCATATTGAAATAAAAAAGCAGACAGATCTTAATGGTTACTTAAACATGTGCAGGACGAGACTTAAATGCATTTTTTTAAATTAAAAGTAAGTAGATATATATTTTTTTGTTGTTAAGGATTACAATTAAATTATAAATTTTGAAAAAGGCAAATTTTTTGGATCATGATAGATCATAATTGATCATGTAAGATCAAAAGTTGTAAAAAACCTGACTTAGATATTATTACACTTGGTAGAACATGTACGCATGAAAAAGATGTCTCAGCCAGTCGCAGTTCAGCTTGACTTTGCTGCAGCCTTTGATTGTGTCAGAGTTGATGTACTCTTGAGGGTTTTGGAAGGACTCAAAGTACCTCCAGCATACCTCCAGATGATAGAGAACCTTTTGCAAAATCGTGAAGTGTTTTTCTCTCTGGATGGACAAGTCTCTCCTGGTTTTCAGCCCTATGTCTCCATTCCACAGAGCTCACCTCTGAGTGTGCTCCTATTTACAGCTTATGTGAATCCCCTTCTGTTAAGCATCGAGACATCTCTTAAAGGGATAGCCATTCCTTTGCTGAAGGAGAACATCCATCACATTTCCTATATGGATGTTGTGGTAGTGTTTCTCTTCATTGGAGGAGATTGCAAAGCTGGAAGAGCTCTTGGACCGATTCAAATTAGAATTCGGTCTAAGGGTCAATGAGGAGAAATCGGCCGTATGGTCAATTAGGACCAGAAAGCAAATTCCCGGCAGGTTTAAGGCTCCCTCTCAGAAGTTCCTGGGATTTCATCTTGCTTCTCCTTTTAAAATGAGGAAAGAAATCCAAGATGTTTTATTAATTAAAATAAAAAAATTTGTCGCCTCCCTGAGAAAAGTCTACTTGTCTTTATTCAGGAAAGTAGCATTGATGAATGCAGTCATGCTTCCAAAAATAACATATTTCCTTGTGGGGTTTTCTCCAACGAAAGCCTTAATGAAGAATGTTGAAACCCAATATAGGAAATTATGTTGGGGGGGAAAGGCTCCTGTCATCAACCTAAGCCTCCTGGAAAGACCTAGACAACAAAATGGATTAAGCCTACACTCAAGGACATTTTTAGTGCAAAGCACACACAATATTTTATGCAAACTTTTTACTAATAATCCAGAGATGGAAGATCCAATCCCGACTCAAGAAATTATTCCTACGGATCGGCCTCTTCCCAAATTGAGTAAACTCTGGATCCAACAACAGGTGAGGCTGGTACTTGATAGTTTCAAGACCAGTGTCACCTCAACACTATTTCAAAATAAGATAAATTATTGGAGCACATATAATGCTATAAATACTAACAATCCAAATATTGAAAATATACTTCCACTAGGAATTCTAAGGTTCTTGAGGTTGACTAAGCGACTAAAATTGGAGCCTAGATTAGTTGATTTTCTCATCAAGGTCAACCTCAGGGCCTTGCCTACGGCTGCCTTCTTGCACTATTGACGGAGCTATGGTATGGATCCTATCTGTTCAGTGTGTAGAAAACAAGAAGAAACTGTGCTTAAGTGTGCCAAAATGGTCCCAATTTTTAAGAATGGATCACGTGATTGTGTTAATAACTATAGACCTATTTCTGTTTTACATACTATTGCTAGAATTTTTGAGAGGTGTGTTTATAATAAAATTATTTTAGATGTTAGTAAACTCATTTCTTCTTCACAGCATGGTTTTATAATCTGTAGAAACTAATTTGCTAACAATTTATGATCATATAGCTCATGCAATTGAGGACCAGCAGAGACTTGATGTTATTTATTTTGATTTATCAAAAGCTTTTGATAAAGTAGACCACAGTATTCTTCTTCGTAAATTATATCAAATGGGTTTTTCTACTAAGCTTGTTTATTGGTTTCAATCCTTTCTTCATGGTTGTACTGCATATATTAAATTTAATAATACTATTTCATCTAATTTTAAATGTAATTTGGGAGTTCCTCAGGGTAGTATTTTAGCACCTATGCTTTTTAACATTTATATGAATGACCTTAAGGATTGCTTAAAATCTTCTTATCTTTTGTGTTATGCAGATGACTGTAAAATCTTTAGAAGAATCACATCTGTGTTTGATTGCACTCTTCTTCAAAAGGATATAGATAATTTTAGGGCTTGGTGTGATCTAAATAATATGACTGTTAATTTCAGTAAATGTTCTTTAGTCTCATATTCTAAAAAATCTGAAGTTTTGCATTTTTCTTATTTTATTAATTCTCACAAAGTTACTTCTGTTGAATCCCAAAAAGATTTGGGAGTTATATTTTCTAGTAATGGATCTTTTCTTCCTCATTTGGAAATGATTATTGGTAAGGCTTTAAAAATTATAGGTACTATTCTAAGGTTTTGTTATCATTTCAGTGGTGATACTAAATTTAAATTATTTTTATCATTGGTTCTTCCCATCATTGAATATTGTTCAGTCATTTGGAATCCTAGCTCTAAACAGGGATGTAATTTATTACAATCAGTGTCTAATAAGTTTTCTAAATATGTTTCTTTGGGAAATAAAATTGTTGTTCATCTTTCTTCTAGAAGACAATATAAAGATCTTAAATATCTTTATAAACTTGTTAATAAAATAGTTTTTTTTATCTAACACAATTTCTACTGTTATAATTAGATCTCATGTGCATGATACTCGGTCTGCTTCTGTTTGTTACATTAAAACTTGTCATTCCAATGTTCTTAGATTTTCTCCTTTATTTAGGCTCCCATCTTTATATAATCAGATTTGTAGTAATATTAATTACTTCAATTTAGATTATAATCAATTTTGTAATGTTATTAAATTTAAATGCCAGATTTGATTGGTTTAATTTGATTTTGTTTATATATATATATATGTTAAATTGTTTTTTTTTTATTATTATTTTATGTGCTTTATATTTATCCCTTTTATTTATTTGTTATTATTAATGTCTTAATAATAATTGTTTATATGCTGATGTTTAATTTTACTTTAGATTTTTAAGTGTGTTAATTATCTTTTATTAAAATATGGCACATAATTATATTATAATAATAATTTGTCATTTAAACTCATTTATGTATTTATATATTTGTTATGGTGCAATACTGTAATTGGCTTTATGCTGTAGTTTTGTATGGTAAATAAATGAATTGAATTATTATTATTATTATTATTATTATTATTATTATTATTATTATTATTATTATTATTATTATTATTATTATTATTATTATTATTATTATTATTATTATTATTATTATTATTATTATTATTATTATTATTATTATTATTATTATTATTATTATTATTATTATTATTATTATTATTATTATTATTATTATTATTATTATTATTATTATTATTATTATTATTATTATTATTATTATTATTATTATTATTATTATTATTATTATTATTATTATTATTATTATTATTATTATTATTATTATTATTATTATTATTATTATTATTATTATTATTATTATTGTTGTTGTTGTTGTTGTTGTTGTTGTTGTTGTTGTGATTGTTATTGTTGTTGTTGTTATTATTATGATGATGATGATGTTTCAAAGTAAAACTTTATTGAGTCTAAAAAGTTACAGTCACATCTAGTAATATATTGATTTGTTACAAATGAAAAACAAATTACATTTTTCAGTATATAAGTCTTTATCTTTTCTGCATACTTTTTTTTCCTTCTTGTTTTAAATTTGGTCTTCTATTTAGTTCAGTTTGTGCTTGCATCTTTTTGAAGTTGGAAAAAATGCTGATGTTGAAAATGTCATCATCTATCTTATTGGCCTTTATATTTCATAGACTGGATCTTTGTTTCAAGTGTGACCATGTGGCTGCAAACACATCTGGTTGAGCTAGGATGCTGTCTCTTTTTCTGAACAGTTCTAGTTTTATTGAATATGTTGCTGGGTGGCATCGAGGGTTATTGGCAAGTGCAAAAGTGCATCTGGTACACCAGTAGGCATAAAGGCTGTATGTTGCTGCACGAATAGCAGGGCTGTTACCTTTTTTAAATGTATTTATTATTTCATCAATTGAAATGATAGCCTTTCTGTATGTGGTAGACATTGTGCGACGTATTGTTTCTAGGGCACTGCAGGAATGAAGAAAATGATCATGTCTCTTCTTCTCTATGACATAGCCCACACATAGGGTCTATATTTGTATAGAATCTACGAAATCTAAGGAAATGGGTTGTGGGTAGAGCATTGAGATTAAGCTTAAGTAGAAAATCAAAAAATTTTGGTTCTAATGACCATTTTCTGAACTGTTGCAGTAGTTGCCTGTTGTCTATTCCAAGAACTGATGGATGTAGATTAGGTGTCTGGTTTGGATATAGTATATTATAAATGTCCCAGTATGTATACTTGTTGTCATTATTGAGTGACATTTTGTTGTATATTGGCTTGAGTTCTTCAATCAGTGTGGATAGATATCCATATGAAGGGGGTGGTCTGTCTGTGGGTATTATACTGATTACACACTCCAGGTCTGGAAATCTTTTTATGGTTGCTGTTATTAGATTTACTGATTTTGTGTAAAAAACATTGATTGTATGGAGTTCAAGTCCATTGCTATGTGGTGGTCTGCTCAGATTTTTTAAAGAGATTGCCACTGTCTTTCTCTTCCATATTAGTTTGTTACAGATTGACGAGATTTTAGATATGAATGTTTTTGCAAATTTGATTACACGTGTGTAGTATGTAATTTTTGTAATTATAAGTTGATTAAATAGTGCTACCTTTGCGTATATTGACAGGTATGACTTTTCAAGTGAGGCTGTGATTTTTTCAGCATCTTTTTTTAATTTATTTTGAATTTTTTGCCTCATTCCATTGGTTCCAAGGTAGAATGGGAAACCAAGGAAAGCAGATGGTTTACCATTAAACATCTCTGTACAGTGCTTGCCTGTGTATATTGACCACGCAGCAGTTTTATTTGTGTAAATTTTTAAATTAAAATTTGAGGTATAATTCTTGATTATCTCTTGTAATATGGGGAGGTTCTTTTTAGAGGGGAGGAAAACGGTTACATTGTCCATATAGGCTATGCATGATATATTTAATGCAGTGTTTGGAATTTGAATGCCTTTTATTTTTTCTGTATCTCTATTAATAGAGGATTTATATATATTGTAAAGAGCAAGGCACTTAAAGGGGATCCTTGTGGGATGGATTGACTCGGTCTGAAGGCTGGTGATTTTTTCCCATTCAATGTGATGTGAATTTCACGGCTGAGTAGCAGATTGGCTATTATATATAGTAGGGATGGAGGTGTTGTTGTTTTTTTCAGCATGTCTAATAATTTGGCTATAGGCACTGAGTCAAAAGCTGCCTCAATGTCTAGTTGAACTATAATTGGTGCATATTTCTTTCTTTTTTTTACTACTTCGATAATTGTTTTGTACATTAAGGCACCCTGGCCAATGGATGATTCTTTTTTGGCATATTGTGCTGATGATAACACAGAGAGTATGTGTTGTTCTATTTTTTCTTTTATCACTCTTTCAAGAATTTTTATGCCTAAAGGTCCCATTGAAATTGGTCGTAGATTGATAAAGATGATATTGCTGTTGATTTTTTGTTAAATGGAACCATTGCAATTGGGTATAGACTTTGTATGTTGTAAATTTTTTGGGATATGTAAATTTGCTAGATCGCACAGGTATTTTGCTGTGAAGTGACTAAGATGTTTGAACACAAATTTGGGAATTCCTTGTGGTCCTGGGTGACATGTGTTTGTTATTGTTGCAAGTTGAAATACAATGTCAGTTGTTGCTATTGGTGTTTCTGTTTCAGGGTCTCCAAATATGTCTTCATTTGGTATGTACACACTCTGTTTTTGCAGTTTTTTTTAGTGTTGATATATTGGGTTTATCATGTTATGTCCAGCTGTTATAGAGCCATCTATTTCAAGTGCCATAGGCACTCTGACTGTGGATGGGTATCCCAATGCCCACCGTATGTATGCTCTGATCCAAGTATGTTGTTGTGTAAGGCATTTTTTTTTATTGCTACATATTGCTTTAGTGTATTGCATGTATTGATGTACATTTCTGTAAGTTTTTTAATTTGTGTTTGATTATCTGTAGTTGGTCTGGAAATGGTTATGCTTTTATGTAGTTCATCTGCCAAAGCTAATAATCTGGTGGGGAGTGTTGAATTGCAAGTAATATGATTGATGTTGAAAGAAAGTATATTGGTGAATGCTATATACTTTTGTATTGGATCGAGTGACATGTTTCTGAATATAAGAATTCAGTTGTTTGTGCTGGAAGAAGTATTCACATAGTCTTTTGGAGGGCTCTTGTTGTATTCTGTATTTTTGTTAGGTCGAGGGTGATGAACTGGGCAGCATGATCTGAGATTATAGATGGACAGAGTTCAAGATTAAAATAATGATGTAACATTGCTGAGTAGAATCACAAATCAATAAGTGACATATCTATTGTTATTAAAAGATATTGAGTTTGATGGGAGAAAATGTTCAGCACTCATAAGTGGGATTGTTATTTGATGGATCCATTTGGTGACAAAAGTTTGGTAGGTCATGTTGAAATCTCCCAGGAGTATTATGGGATTTGGTGTTGCTGTAAGCATTGAATTTATTGTTGCTATTATTCTGGAGATCATGACAGGGCCTGGTGGTATATATACAAATACTAGGTTAAGTGTGATATTTTTATGATGGAGTGTTAATATGATAAGATTAGAGTCAATATATATATAATTTTAAAAGAATTGAAAAGGCAGTTGTGGGGTATAATTATGCCTGTGCCACCTGATGGTGATGATGATTGCCTTGAGCAGGCACAAAAACCTTGGCTGACTAAATATTTTGATGGATCAATTTGAGAGCTGCTATATATTTTTGTTTCCAATAGCTTCAGTATGTGTGGTTGTGTTGTATGTAACCATTTTTTGAGATCAAAAAGTTTTTTGGTGGCATTTAAGCCTCTAATGTTGAGAGATCCAATTTTTATCTTCATGTTTTTAGGATAATTTTTTTAACAGGGTATAGATTTTTATTTATTTTTAATACTAAATTTTTGTTTATATTGCAGTAGATGGATGCTGATACATATTTAAGACATTGTTGGGTTTATTATCAGTTTTTCTTTCATTTAATGTTAGTTCAGAGTCTATACAGGCAATTTGTGATGAAACTGAACAGGTGTCCACTTGTTGTTGGCTTACATCCATTTCTATTTCATCATTTTCTAAGTTGTATATGTCTGATGAGTTGTGCTTTTGGTCTGTTTTTTTTTGCCTTTTTGGATTTATGATTTTTAGGTGGTCTACCTGGCTTTCTTTTTCCCTCTGGTGTATTCTCTTGAATAGGTGAAAGAGGGGCTTCTGTTGCATCCATTATGTTTGATGCAGTTTTGTTTATATTTGTAGTTTTTTTTATTATTGGTATCTTTATAATATCTGGATTTATATTTTCATTATATAGCTGTGTGTGTTTATTTTCTGTTTGTTGATTTTTACTTGGTACACCTTTTGTTTTATTGAGATACTGATCCTGTGATGTAATTGCTGTATTTTGTGTTGTGGTTTCTTGCGAGTTATTTTTGTTTGAATCTTGGGTGTCTGTTTTAGTTTTTGTGTTATTATTTTTTTGGTTGGTCTTTGGGATAGGAAATTCTGCTCCGTTATCATTTTTGTTTGTGGGTGTTTGAACATTTTTTTTCCGGTTTCTATTATTGGGTTGCCAATGGATGTAGTGTTATTGTAAATTTTATTTTCATCATCACTGGGTTGTTTTGGGGAGAGGATTTTAGTTTGTTCACAGTGATTGCTTTTTGTGTTATCGCACTGAGTTGCTAGGTGTCATCTCTGTCCACAGCCAAAACAATGTGGCTTTAGACCTCTTATGTGAAGCGAGAGTGTCACTTCTTGATCTGTAATCTGTGTTGGAATCGTTGAGGCGTCTATGTTTTTATGTAGTTTTATTTTAAATTCAAAACGATTACTACATATCGGTATAGGTGTGTCTTTTAAATATATAGGCTGTGGGGCAATTACTTTTCCAAACGGGTTTATCATTTTTTGAAAATCTTGTATGTTGTATTTAAGATAAGTATTTTTAATCACTCCAGTAATTATTTTTTCCGGTTTTCATCTATAATTATGAGTGCGTAATTATCAAGTGCTAAAATAGTGGATTGAAAATGTTCTTTTTGCTGCTGAGTATAAAAATCAATGGTTATATATCGAGAATTTGGATGGTCAGCGATACAAGATATTGTTTCCCATAGTGCATTTTGCATGATTGCTTCATATAATAAAGCTTTTGGGAAACGATATAATGAGCATTGATTATCGGTTACTGCAAGTACTAATGATGTTGGTGAAAAAAACCTGCGAAATGTTTCAAATAACATATGAGGCACCGTATTACTGAAATGGTCTGTCACATTTTCAAGCATTTCTTTTGTCCAGATTGCGGCTGGGGGTTGATTTTCTTCTCAAGTGTTTAGATCAAGATTTTTTATATCATTTGTGTTTGTTCTACGGAAACGCGGTATTTGGGTTGGTGCTGTAGTATTGCTATTACTTTTAAATACTTTTGCATACAAAATAGGCGATGTTGAAACTAACGATGTTGTTAATTTCGTATTGGTGCTTAATTCACTCACGCTTGACTGGGCAGTAGCCATGATTTATTCTGGCTGAAGTCAGTATTTTTTTTTAAAAGAAAGATATGAAAACACACCAATATTTTTCAAAAAACACTATTAATCTATTATATGATTCGATTTTTCCTGTATTATGTTTTGTTTTGCGAATAACAAGTTGGAACAAAAGAAAAAAATAAATACTTACATCGGAGAACTTAAGGATTGCTTCTTACCTCAGCAGAGATTTGCTGCAGGATTATTATTATTATTATTATTATTATTATTATTATTATTATTATTATTATTGTTGTTGTTGTTGTTGTTATTATTATTATTATTATTATAATAATAATAATAATAATAATAATAAATAAATTAATTAATTAATCTATTATAACTGAACAGTGATTTTTATTTGTAGAATGCAAGTGATGGAGATGTTTCAACATGCTTATCATTCTTATATGGTAAGATCTTATATTTAGAACAATATTTAATTTATTTTATTTTATTTTTCAGCATAAAGTACATTTAGAAACAACTTTTCAAAATATATATGTATGTGTAATCTATTTCTATTTTTTTTACATCTTAATGCATTTTTTTAAAAGTAGTTTAAATATGTTGTTTATAATTTATCAGTTTTTTATTAGTTTTTCCATTATCTAATTATAAGAAGTATATCTTATTATTGTATATATGATCAAGACTTAATCTATTTACTTTTAAAGTAACTTATTTGACTATATAATTTAACAGAATTTAATATAAACTTTTATGTATATAAATACAGTACTTTTCAAAAAGTCCATGTTTTGGGTAAAAAGATTAAATATTATATATATCTTATTAAACACAATTTTACAGAAGTTTTAAAAAAAAATTAGCATTTAAATATTATTTTTAGCTTTTTTTTTTTTAAAAAAAAAAGTTGATTAATTAATAATTGGATAACATTTTAGTATACATAATCACAGTGATGAAGTAGTAGAATATTTTTATATGGATGTACAAAAGGCTTTTGTTCAGAGTAAACAACATTTTAAAATTGTTATGGGAGATTTTAATGCTAGAATTGGTAAACAAATGAAAGATGAAAGTGTTGTAGGCAATTTTGGTTATGGTAATAGAAATGAGAGAGGACATAGACTTGTGGAGTTTGCAGAGAAGGAAAAACTTTATATTATGAATTCTTTTTTTGAGAAAAATGTTAGAAGGAAATGGACATGGAAGCATCCAAATGAAGGTACAGCAGAATTGGATTATATTTTGACTAACAGGAAATACATATTTCAAGATTGTAATGTTCTTAATAAATTTAACACAGGAAGTGATCATCGATTAGTAAGGGGTAAGATACATGTTAATGTAAAACTAGAGAGACAAAAATTATTAAGAAAAACTATATTTACAGTTGATATTCCTAATCTTCAGAAACATTCTAATGAATTTAAATTAGAACTTACAAATCGGTTTCAAGTATTAGTAGATTTTGAACATGATTCAGATTTGAATGAAATTAATATGAAAATAACTGATACACTTTTAAAAACTGCAACAAAGATAGCTGGTAGAAAAAAGCAGCAATTGACTAATAAAATTTCTACTGAGACTAGAGAACTTATGAAGAAAAGAAGGAATATGAAGATATGCAAGAATGATGCATTAAAAAGAATTGAATATCTCGAATTTTGTAAAATGGTGCGGAAAAGAGTTGAAAATGATATAAGAAAGTATAACTGTGAACTAGCAAGAAAAGCTGTAGAAGAAAATAAAAGTCTTAAGAATGTAAAACAACATTTTGGTATTGGTAGGAAATTTATATCTGCAATAAAGAAAAAAGATGGAATTATTACTAAAAAGAGGGATGACATTATGAAATTGGTAGAAGATTTTTATCAAGAATTATATAGTAATAAAGAACAAGTACCTCCTATATATATTACATCTTCCGAATTGCCCAGAATTTTAAATGAAGAAGTGAGAAATGCAATTAAATGTATGAAAAAAGGAAAGGCTCCAGGTAATGATGGAATTATAATTGATATATTAAAAGAAGCAGGTGAAGAAACAGAAAAAATATTAGCAAAGTTATATACTAAATGTCTAAATGATAAAGATGTACCGGATGATTGGAAGAATGCAGTAATAATATTAATATTTAAAAAAGGTGATAAAGAAGATGTTAGAAATTACAGACCTATCAGTCTTTTATCAGTTTTATATAAAATTTTTACCAAGATAATTACAACTCGTCTACAGAGAACCTTGGATTTTCACCAACCAAGAGAACAAGCTGGATTTAAAAGTGGTTTTAGTACAGTAGATCATATTCAAGTATTGAGAGAAGTTATAGAAAGGACAAATGAATATGAGTTGTCATTATGTTTTGGATTTGTAGATTATGAAAAGGCATTTGATTCTATAAACATTTCTTCAGTGATTAAAGCATTGGATCATCAAGGTATAGATCCAGGATATTGTCATATTTTAAAGAATATTTATAAAAATGCAACAGCAACAATTAGATTACATAATGATACTGGGAAAGTCAACATTGAGAAAGGTGTAAGACAAGGTGACTCCATATCTCCAAAACTTTTTACAGCAGTGCTGCAAGAAGTATTTTGTGGATTAAAATGGGAAACTAAAGGAGTGAAAGTAAATGGAGATTATTTAAGTCATTTAGATTTCGCAGATGATGTAGTTGTTTTTGCAAATAATGCTTCAGAGCTGCAGGAAATGTTGCAGGAGTTATCAGATGAAAGTAGGAAAGTAGGACTAAAGATAAATGTTAAAAAGACTAAAGTAATGTTTAATCGATTTGCTCAAAATATGAAAATAAAGATTGATTATGATGAATTAGAAGAAGTTAAGAGTTACAAATACCTTGGTCAGATTATTAATACAGATGGAAACATAATAGAGGAAATTAATCATAGAATTAAACTTGGTTGGAGTGCTTTTGGTAGAAATAACTTGATATTAAAAGGAAATATGCCTATGTGTTTGAAAAGAAAGGTTTTTAACAAATGTGTTTTACCAGTTCTTACTTATGGATCTGAGACTTGGACACTTAATAGAAGATCAATACAGAGACTTCAGACCACTCAAAGAAGTAGGGAGAGATGTATGTTGGGAGTAACAAGAAGAGATCGAAAACGCAATGTATGGGTAAGAGAACAAACAGGTGTTACTGACCTCATTGAAAAAATTAAAAGATTGAAGTGGAGTTGGGCTGGACATATTGCTAGAAGAGATGATAATAGATGGACAATTGAAATTTTAAACTGGATTCCAAGAGATTGTAAAAGACCCAGAAGGCGACCACATGTAAGATGGATGGATGAAATAAGAAAATGTGTAGGGGTGATGTGGAGAAGAGAAGCTAAAGATCGGAGAAGATGGATTAAACTTGGAGAGACCTTCATCCTGCAGTGGATTGATAATGGTTGATAATGATGATGATGATGAATATTAATTGAACATTTCAATACATATGTATGTTAGTGACTACTGTGCAGTATTTTTAATTGTTGTAGTTTTATAAATAGCTAATTAAATATTTATAGGAATAAAAATATTTTAAATTGTGGAATTAATAAAAAAAATTTCCAGTAAATAATGTTAGCATCAAACTATCAAAGTTCACTATTTTTTTTATATTCTTGTTTTCTAGGGGCCACTGTGTAATATTTTTAATTGTTGTGGGCTTGCAGGTAGTGAATTTCTTTTACTCAGCTTTAAAAAATTTAATATTTATGAGAGAAAAAAATGTTTTAAATATAATTCAAAATTATAAAAATTTAACAATGTGGAATTGACAAAAAAAAATTCTGATAAATAATGTTAGTATCAAAACATGAAAACTCGTTATTTTTTTTTATATATATATTCTTGTTCTCTAAGGTGTCTCTGCATAGTATTTTTAATTTTTGTAGGTTTATAGATAGATAAGTTTGTTTTATTCAGTTTTTAAAAATTTAATTATTTAATATTTATAAGAGGAAAAAATGTTTTAAATTATAAAAATTTAATATTGGGAATTGATGAAAATATTACATAATACATGATGTTGTCAGTACTTTTTCCTCATTAAGTTTTTTCTATGTGGTGGTATTTTTTACTTCTTTTCAAAAAAATTGAAATAATAGTTTGGACCATCTATATAAAAGGATTTTTGTGAACATAAATTGAGTACTGACCTAACAGCTACAATAGATAAATAATATAACATTTATTTTTAATCTACTGTATTTTCTATTTTTTTATTAATTAAATAAAATTTTGAATTAATGCACAATGCAAAAATGTTCTTGTGCTTTAAATTATCTTCATGGTCTATATCTTGCAATTAGGAAATAACAACAACTCATAAAAATCAAAGGTAGCAATTTTTTAAATTTCTTTGCTTTTAAATATTTTCATATTTATTTCAGAGCATAAGTCTCGAGTTAATTTTTCAGAACACATATCTAGAAGAGGTTGAAGCGTTTGTAAAATAGAATATAGATATATATTGCATGCATATATTTTGAAAAATTTATGCATATAAGTAATGATGTATATTAATGATATATTATAACTATACTATAAAAATAGATTACCATTGGTGATAGTCTGCCATTATTTGTTGTAATTAATGAATAAGACTATTAAATAATGATAAATGTTAACCATTTTTATGCACACATATTTGTTTTTTAAAATTATATGTGAAATGCTAGCTTTACATATTGAAATGTTAGGATAAATTATATTAATTACCTAGTTATTTTTGATATTTTTAAATGTAGAACTTAGGATATGTACATATACATGCACACATACCTATATGTATATATAAATCATTGCATGATTGAATTATTTTTTATGCTTTACATAAAAAAATGATAAATATAGATTAATCTAATAATTATATGTATATACATAAATTTAAAGTAATATTACATATAATTAAACACCATATATATAATTATATATTTGTAGTTGTGAACTTTGGTGAATTATCGGTACTATTTATTATAATTTTTATTGTTTAAAGTTACCAAAGCTCAACCTTATGAATACATTATAGTTTTTTGTTTGTATGTTAAATAGTAAATCATCAATAGACTTATACAGTACCATTATGATTTTTTTATCATTATATTTTTTGTGTAATTATATTTATCTGTTAAATATGCCTTCATTTCAAATAATTCTTAGCAATCAATATTTTAAATAATGTTTACTAATTTTTTTATATCATTTTTTAAATTTTAATTAATATAATCTGTTTATTATTTTAAAACTGCATATTTATTAATTTTTCTATTTTATAAATTATAGTAAGAAATGATAAAAGTATTTTATTATATAAAAAGTTAATTTTAAAGCTAGAGTGTTGTTTTTTTAATTATTTCACAAATTGTCAAGATCTCTTTGCTGACTTTTTTTTTAATCCTATACTGTAATAATAATACTAAGCATTGCATAATTGAAAATAATTTACACACATTTCCATTTATGGGTCATTAATATTATTTTTTTTATTCTTTATGTTTCAGCCATTGTGTATGACTTTATCAAAGGATTTTAAAATATACACATACACATGTGCATTTTTTAACAATTAAATTATATAAAAATTTTAAAAAACATCAAACTTTATTATAAATTCCACTTTATAATATTGCACATATATATATTCCTTCATTTTTAAAATTAACATAAAAATAATCATGATTTCTTTAACGATTTTAAAAAATAAAGAAATATATTTGTTATTAAGTGGAGTTTGTAAGTAAGTGATATTTTTAAAATTTTAATATGTTTTTTAATTGATGAAAATGTTAGTTAGGAGTTTGTTTTTCAGATGCATATATATATTATATGTATATATATTTTTTGTAATTCTTTAATGATTGAAACATGAGGAAAGGAGAAAATAATATTAACGATTCAGTGATAAAAATAAGGTAACTTTCTGAAAAGAACATTGTATATTTGTGTTATTGTATATGTTAGATTTATGGATTATTTGAAAAGAAAAAAGTGATTAGATTGTAATAGGATTGTACACCCAAAAAGAATCATACAATTTCTGGATCAGGATTGTGATTTTTCCAATCTCATTATTGACATGATTCTTAGAATTAGAAAATTACTAGAATTAACTGTCATGCATAGATTTGAAACTATTCCATATAGTTGGAATATTGGCCTCCAAACTAAACTAAGCATTGAATGTTTAAATATATTTATAAGATGCATTATCTGTGTAAGATTTAACTTATAATAATAATATCTTTTTTATGAAATATTTTTTTATTATTATTAAATTTATTACAAAATTATAATGTTAGTATGTATTTTTTTTATTGGTACACTCCATCATAAAACAAATTGGGAATAAATTTTAAGATGCATAATTTTAAATTTTATAAAGTCAAAAATATTTACTTATTAAACTATGAAAAATAAGTCATTTTAGTTATCATAGGTTTGAACTTGGGCTTAGTTAATTTAAAGTAGTATAAATGTCATAAACCCTGGATAAAATATTTATTTTCAAAGATATATAAAAGATAAAATAATAAACTATAAATTAATAATATTTGCTAGTAAGTAATCATTTGATAATATTATTGTAGGGAAGTTCTAATCCAACCTTATAAATAAAAATATGCGTTATATAGATAGATAATCATGTCTATGCACATCTGAAAGCAATGACTATTTCCGATGAAATCTTAATTTAATTTCCAAAATAAAGAATTAATAATTATGTTATGAATATTATGGAATTAAAAGTTCATAAAAGTAATCTTTGATCTAGTCTGAAGAAAAATAAAATCAAAATGACCTAAATTGATTTAAAGCAAATGATATTTTTGTTAAGTTCATAAAAGGTATTGGTTTTTTTTTTTATTACTAGTAAATATTTTAAAAAATAATATTTGTTTTAAAATTAGTTAAACTACATGTAATTAGCGATTAGAAGAATTAAGCGATGGCAATGCGCAATTTGGAATAAATTAACAGCATGCAGACGATGTTTTAGAGAAGAAAAAATCTGAGGGAAAATGGAGAGAGAAAATAAAATTACAGATTGGGAGAACAAGTAACTTGGTTTGTCTTCAAAAGTTTGCTTAAATTTTTGAAATCTTATTATTATTATTTTAAAAAACAAATAATTGATTATGATCTACTTAAGAATTTAAAACTGTATATTATAATGTTGTTTTTTTTTTTTAACATGAAGGAATAAAACAAAGAAATCTCTGCTGGATAACTCAATAATTTAATAATTTTACCAAAATCTCTTTAGAGTCATTATATTGGGGAAAAAAAAAAAAATGAAAGGAAAAAGTTGTACATTTATGCCAAAATGTTGCAAGTAGTACATGAACTTAAGGAAAACACTGTATTATATTAATACATAATTTAATTAATAAGCAAGATATCTATGCATTTTGACTCTCATAACAGTTGTGCAAGAATAAATTAGAATCGATGGATGAATAATAAGAAAATTATTCATGACAGAGTTAAGTATACATTTTTAAAGATAATTAAAAGTAAAATAGAAGTGAATAATAATGAAAATATTTACGTCTGGGTAAGTGTACTTAGTATTAAAATAGAACATATAAAAGTGCATTTGAATGAAAATTTCCATAGTAGAAAAGATAACTGATCATTATTAGTTTAGTATAACTTTCATGTATAATAAAATTTTATGATGAGTTATATATATATGGTAAATGAAGGATTAAAGGTTAGAAGGATGTATGGATGTAATACAAGGCAAATGTAAAAGGAAAATGTTAAAAGAAGATTACATTTATACTTGTAATAAAACATAGTGGTCTGCTCGGAAAATGAAAGAATTATTTATTAAAATTGTCAATGAAAAAAAAAACAAACAAGATAAGTGTAAGAAATTAAATAATCACTGAAGACAACTAATAAAGAATAAATATGTATGGGAGGAGAAAGAGGGGAATAAACCAATGGAATAAACATTAGCTTATTTGAGAATATAAAATGTATAATGAAGATCATGTCTGTGTATAGTTAAAGAGAAGATGTAAAATGCTCTACCTTAAATGATAACTTTGACAAAAAGTACATAAAAAATAATGAGAAGGCTGAAGTACAGTAGTGAAACAGTGAAAATGGATATCATAGTAAATGTGAGAAGTATTTGAATAAAATACAATATGCAAGTTCAAGATAATCTTTGATTGTCATGGAAGAAAAGAAACCCAAGAAATTGTTAATAATCTGTTTACATTGGAATTGGATAAGTTTATAATTTTCTTATGAGAACAAAAGGAGGAAAAGTGAGAGGAAAGTTGATGCATATGATTGGAATACCATTAAAAATTAAAGTTTTTTTTTTTATGACAAACTTATATTTTAAAAAACTGGTAACATAATGTTTATATATAGTTTAATTTTATACTGTAAAATAATCATTATCAATATGGGAGGATAAATCAATAGATAGAGAATTAATATTTAATTGAATTTGTTTATCTAGCAATTAATTGTTTAAAGTTTTTATTTTATTAAATATTGTTAGATAGTTAAAATAAATGTATATGAACAATGAACTAGTGAAATATACATATAAAAGTAGTTACAAATATGTATTATAAGAAGAGGGGATATGTCTGTGTTCGAATATAATATTAAAAATAATGAATGGTGATATTTAAATTTTGATTTTATGTTTAACTAGTAATGCTTTAATATAATTGTAGTAGAGTAATAGCTAATTTTAGTTTATAATTCTTTATAGGTTCTTATTTATAAGAAATATTTGAAACAGGTATAAATTGGAAATAGGAAGTTAATACCTGAATTGTTAGATAAAATGAAGATAAGGATTTTTTTTTTATTATTTTAAGATGCACCAAAAATGTTTTATCAACATTTAGCACAGTATCATAAATTGAAAATTGAAGTTAGTTCAGGAGGAGATGAGTTGTTATCTTTCATAGTATACTGGATAAAATTTTTATTTGTTGTTTTTTGTTTTGGAGTAAACTCCAGGCGCCAGTTAGCTACAAAAACTAACGTGTTTTGAATGATGGCAAACTAATTCAGTGCCTAAGATATCCCAACTAGCTCAATTAAAAGGATAGTATAATATAGTATTACTTTATTTAGTGGTAAAAGAATTGACTGAAAAATATTAAATTTTAAAGACAATTTATTTTTAAATAAGTACTTATTATTCTAATTTTAACTACTTTTATAAATCTTAACTAACATAAACAATGGTATTTTTATATAATGACCACGCGCACACTCTGAATTCATGCACTAGAATATAATATAACAAAAGCATTAAATAATATATGACATTTAAAAAACATGCACATCAATAGTTCTTTATGCATGCTATAAACTTCATTTATTAACTGATTCTGAGAGGCTTCAAGGTTTGCAATGGCTACATTATTATCAGAAATGAAATAAGAAAAGAGATTCATTACCTATAGAATTTGAATTCTTCTGTTTGCTGCTTCACATGATAATTTTCCAACCAGTTGGATTTGAGGTTTTGTGGAAGTTCCTTTGCTTACTACTTTGTGGCACTATTCTTTAAGGCAGTTAGACATTCCTGGCAGTTTTTCAAGTTGTTAGGCAGGCATCACTTTTTCTGGACAAATTGCTGATCTTCCATTAGACTAAGGGCTGGAGCAAAGCCATATGATTCCAATGATTGTTAGCATTGCATTGTCCTGGTAAACACTGATTGATTGACTGATAGACTGACTGATCTGAACTCAACTTAAT
The DNA here is from genome assembly GCA_028023455.1 of Epiperipatus broadwayi. Classification (NCBI taxonomy): domain Eukaryota; kingdom Metazoa; phylum Onychophora; class Udeonychophora; order Euonychophora; family Peripatidae; genus Epiperipatus; species Epiperipatus broadwayi. The sequence goes on along the minus strand of JAQFVV010006725.1, from coordinate 191,625 downwards.
TGTGAACTCAACTGATTGACCGATGAAAAACCAGACTATTTATGTGATGACCTGTTGTCACTTTGTTAATTAGTTTTTATGTCTGCCAGCTATATCTGTTGTTGAAATTCCTCCACTGTTTTTTATTACATTCCTTTGATAAGATTTTAATCCTGTTGTCAGTTGTTAGCTATTGCTAATTTGTTGTTTTGTGGATTTTTAATTAGTATCCATTGCTAAATTTTGTTCTTTTATGTAGCTTTTAGTATATATAATCCTTGAGGGAATTTCTTTTAACTTATAACTTTTATTTATTCTTTAATATTTGTAACACGCACATATTTATTTTATCAACAAGCACACATTTTGCTATATTTAAAATCCACTCGTCATTTACGCACATATATATTTCTAAAATCAACTCATTATTTAGTTTTTAAGATTACTTTTTTTCTTTAAATAGTTTAAACAAAAAGAGAGGTACCTTTAATTTTATAAAACAATTTATTTCTTAAACTTTTATCAAGTTAAACTTTCTCCCCCTTCTAATTAATTAATTGTAACTTTTACTGATAATGACGTTTTATACAAAAGTTTAAAACTCTTTAAACTTTTGTAAATTATTTTCTTTTATTGACCTGTATTTTATTTAAATCACTAATAATAGGAAAAAAAAACTCTTTAGACTTTTATTCTGACTTACCTATTATTTATTTATTTATTTATTAACCTTCGTGTTATTTATAAAAATTTTATTTTAATAATTTTTAGACAAAAATTTCATGTGGATCGCTTTTTCATAAGCGGTACAATATATATAAATTCTAATTAATAAAATTTAATAGTCCTTAATTAAGTTGTTAAATTATATTTTAATCTGTATGTGATACGTAATTTTATTTATGTACAAAATTATTTTTATAAACTTATGATATTTGATTTGTTTATCAAGTTTTTGGTAACATGAAAGATCTAAGATTTTTTTTAATACTCTTATTTTATTTAGTATATTGTCTGCTTTGTAGTTATAGTTTCCATTTGTACATTTGATAAAATATTTATTTTATAAAGATTTATGTAGTAATCTTAATTCTACATGATATAATAAAATTCACTACTCTTTTTTTGTCCTTTTCATTGCTATTTTAATTTCCTAATTAAAAGGGGACATTAATTCATTCTCAATTCTGGTTACATATAGATCAGATAAAATAACAAGAATATTTGTGTTACTTTTATCAATATAATATAAGTCTAATTATTTATTTCATGAACTGTTGTATTTTGTGAGAGTGAAATTATATAACATGTGAACTATGTCTACAGATGCATTAAATTTGGTTTTCCTAATGGAAAATCTCAAGTTTTCCAAAAGATGTTATTTGAACATATTGAGCTGCATTTACTATTCGGAAGTATTCTTATACAGGCTCGATAATATTTAAATCAGCTGCATGGAAGAGACTATATAAAATGTGTAATATTATCTTTATGTTCCTCAAACCAATATTTGATTTCATGCCTGATATAAATTAGAGCCTTATCATTTTGAAAAATAGCAATGTTATGTGGAAACTATATTTATACTATAGGGTATATCTGATCCTCAAAAATGCTCAAACGATCTATTCTAATGATATGTTCAGGCAGAATAATTTTGATGGATAAGAGAATACTATTATATAGTGACTCAAATTATAACACTTTCATATTTCACTAATGGAAATAAATAATCTGATTAATAGGCTTTTTTGTCAATTATCATAAATAAACTCTTCCAGTGATTAGAAAATTTTTGTAATAGTTCATCAGTCATCTATTCTTAAGTCATAATGCTTATGACAATACTATTTTTATAATGTAGCTTTTATATTATAAAGCAATGTTCGTATCGATTGATTTGGTGAATGCTGATGTTTGGCTCTCTACAGTGATTTTTCTGTAGTTCTGTGTTTATTGATTACAATTTGTGATATTTATCAAATTCTTTTTCATATGCATTGATTTCTATTGACAATTTAAATCATTAAATGATGCAGTAATTTTAGACATTATTTTTTCCAGCTAATCTGCAACTATTCAATTTGACTATTTTTAAATTTTAACTTGCTTTTCACATAGGCTTATGTATTTAACATTCACTTTTTGTCATCTTTTTAGGCTTACTTGTAAAAGAATAAAAATGGAACATACATATTTTCTGTGCCATGTGATATCAAATAAAATTATAAAATGACAGATGCTTCATATATAAATATATGTAAATAATAAAACAAAACATTAGAAATAGCCCTAGAATTTTCAATATTTCAACATGTAAATAAATAACAACAGCTATAGCTAGCTTATGATATGACTGCTACCTCCAGTAGCATTTACAGTTACTATTTGGAAAAAAAATTCACATATCATTAACATTCCTACATGAATGATTAAGTATTGCTTATATAATAAATTAGCTATAATAATTATAAAATATGCCTCTTTAATTTATATTTTGTTTTCCTAAATTATTTTTTATATGTAAAAGAAAAATATTGTCAAAATAAAAACTTTTTACATTTTTATTTACCATTGTCAAACTCACTCCACTCACAACTGTGACACCATCCACCTCAGATAAATGAATAATGATTATTACTAATCATTTTCTAAACTAGAGATTATCTCTAGCACAGACATAAACTTTAAGAATACCTCTGATTTTTTAATTTTAAACATACACACACATGGAATTATTCAATTTTCATTACTAATATCTGAATATTCTGCAAACACAGATTCTAATCTATCCACAGAATAACAATAAAGACATCATTAATATAAGTCAAATAATTTTTAATACCTAATTGAAAAAAAGTTATCTCAAAATATTTTTAAAATATGTCAACTAACAACTGTATCCAGTAGTAGAGATTGGCATACCCATAGGCCAGCCTTTTCCCATTTTATGCATATGATTTTCAAAAGTTGCTATCAAATTTTGATCACTAAGTATCAATATTTCTTTAATAAACAGACATTTAAACATATACTTATATATCATATAAACATTGATCAATCTTTTAAGTTTGTATATTGAAAATCGTAGAAATAATTTGAATTTTTTATATATTATTGTGTATATGGTGTTATATATATTGTAAGGACACATCTGACCACACAAAAATCACATATGCCAATAGTAACGACTAAACCCACCAAAATAATCCTTAAGATAATATTAATTATATATTAATCAATTTTGTGTAAAATTGTCAGTTACAATTATATTCTTGACAATACTGATTTATATATATACCAAACCTATAAATGCAAGCAAGTAAAAATCTCGAAAAACAAAAGAAAAAAAATCATTAATGTTAAATTTTTATTTATTTATTAATCCAGCATACAATTCTATAAATGTCAAAATGACGTCAACAATGAAATTAAAAGCTCGATCTTGAAACTCATACATCAATCATAGAACAATTTCATTCTTTTTAAGAAGAAAAGGAAGGAGCGTAAATTATATCTTTAAAAAAAATTATTTTTAAATTTCTAAAATTAAATTAGTTATCATTTTAACTATCCTCAATAGTAGAACTCATAAGGCACTATAATTACAACTTGAAAAAGTCAGTTAAGGAACCCACTACTGATTTCCATAAAGCTTACATTTTAATCCAAGTTATAAACTAGAAAACAACAAATCATGTGTAGCTAGGAAGTGATAAAACATTGTGGGAATGGAGCTGCTCATCATGCAAACATGATTCCAGATATTATCATTTCAAATTAACATCATGATGACCGCGATAGTAAAAAGATCTACAATGTACTACAATCAAGCAAACACATTCTCTCAGCACAGGAAAGATAGTTATAAAAGAGTCTGAATCATCAACACGAAGAACCAGATCGTGACTGAAGGAACTACTCTAAAGGTAAAGATACTCAGACATTTTACAATGTAAACTACAATATTTTTATAATTTTTTTTTTATTCTTATTTCACTTGTCAAACAGAGAATCAATTCATCCAACCGTCAATTATTCTAGAGGGAAGAAGAGCCATCAATTCTATTTTTTTTTTATTTTTCATTTAATAATAAAATTTAGGTGCAGCTTTTCGAATTTGCTTGCCAATTGATACATTAGTCTACTGATTTGAAAAGTGAGACTAACTTATCCAATATTAAGTGCTCACACTTTGACAGTTACAATATTTTTTTATGTTCAATGTTTGTGTTCGGTTAACTTAATTATTAATTATTTGGAATGTATGACTAAACCCTTGGGTGATTGGTCTGTTTTATCATAGGTTTTTATGACATCAGAATAGGAGGAGGTTCAGAATATAAGAACAACCTTCAACAAATTATAAAATATGGATAGACAGATTGGAAATTAATGAGCAACTGATACTAGAAATTTTAATTAGCAGAGTTAATTGTTAAAATATAGGTTTCTTTTTTTATGTTGTAGTCGAGGTAAAGTTGAAATTATTAAATTAGAATGGTGAATGACTATCCTTCATATGGATCAAAGGTATGGATTAGTAAATAGTCAATGAACACAAACGAAGGATGATCATGCCTACACAATTATTAAATTAATCAAAACACATTATTTTTATTATAAAACAATCTTGAATGGAAATCATCATCAAAATTAATTTTTTAAATATTAAATTAGTTGTCTGTTGTTTGACATTTCTCTTTTCCAATAAATCAACACATATTCAATACACGCATCAGATAAAGAATAAATATACTTTGAAATAGAGTATGTGAACATTCTTCCTGAGTTTGAACTCTATGGCATAATGAAGATTGAGAAGAGGTGAAGTAAGGGAAGTTATGTAAGTGTGAATTCCATCCCACTCAATCAGTAATTATCATAGAACCACTTCATAAAACCCAGGCAAATCATTAGATAACTGACTTGCCCTATCAGGTTTGATGACATACCTTGAAGACCAAATGGATAACCGCAGTTAGAGACACCTAGAGGAAAAGATCAGCCAGTTACGTATGCTGCCCAAATCTGCGGGGCTTTTAAATAAGAGCATGGCAGCATATATTCCGTCCCGTTACAATATATAATATTAAATTATTTGAAATCTCTGTAGATAGTGTTGCTATCCTATTGAATTATTGTAAAGTACACTTTCAAGATGTGTTTCATATGATATTCAATTTTTATACTTTGCATATATCTATGCTATTATTTCTTTGGTTAGAGGAATTATTTGACTTAACAATAAACCATATTTTTCTAATTTTTACTTTTGTAGTCATATTATTCCTCACAAATGATCTGTATGTTCTTTTAACTGAAGGCATGTGATCCAAAAATATTGAGAACATATTAGCCTAAGATTTAACTCATCTATATAAATGTTGATGTTGTGCTACTATAAATCAGTATTTCTAGATCACAAACTGGTCATGCTTTTGATCCAGACAATTTGCAGTTCATTTGGGAAAACAATGCTATAGCAAGAAAAAAACTAAAGGAGGCTTAGTCCCTGACCAAATAAACAGTAGCATGAATATGTGCAAAGCATTGAATTTGAATATCATTACATTGTAAAATTATTGCATAAAAATTAAATTATTAGTCATGAATGTGAGACACCTTTTAAGTATGCTGGACAACAATTTATCAGCACAGTAAGGAATGTATTTTTTATTCCTTATTTTATAGAGGTTTCAAATAATTACTAGTTTACATATTATCTTTAAATCTCAAAATATTATATATATATAAACATTTTTAATGCCAAAAGCTAACTGGTTATCATATGTAAATAACATTACTGTAACCAATAATTAAAAAAAATAGAATATCAACAATTTGTTGTCGAGACAACACTCACATAATTAATAGAAATCTGAGTGTAACTTTGCCAAGGAGATTGCTGATATTTTATTGATTTATTTAATCATTGGCTGGGTTAATGTGATTTATATATATATATATTGTAACCTAATTAAAGTGGAACAATAACATCCAAATGTATTAAATAACGAGGAAACGATTCAAATATAAATATTTAGCTTAATAAACGAAAAGCATTGTCGCTTAAATTAAATTATGAGAAGAATACCTGAGTAGTGGCTATTAAACAAAAAGGTCATAAACATTAAAATGATGAGTAGGAATAAATTAAACATATTTCTATAATTAAATTTCTCAAGATATCACAATATCAATAATTATAAACAAATTATTAAGAACGACTACTATAACTCAGGTATATCCAACTGTAGATTTCACTCACTTTCATTTCTTGGTTTGAGGTTAAGTGCATGTCTAAGTGAACAACAAGTGAATTGGGTCTATCAGGGCGCCACTAGATTATTTGAATCTAGACACAGTTATATTTAATAACCTTTCACATGTACCGGGTTTGAATCCCTTTTGGTACCTTATTTCTTACAAAATGTATGATTTTGATTTTAGACCCATAGCACTGTATGCACTAATATTTAAGTAAACACCTAGGTAACATAAAACATCTTTAAACTGAAGTGGAATTCCTTCGACATCAATCATTTCTTAGACCTTAGCATAACAAATGTGTTTCAATATTTTTTTATAAGTTTTACTAGCTCAGATTACTATTAATTTAGGATGGCAATTCACTCATCCTTGCATGAAATAGATGATGGGATGGTGGTTATAATAATACTAAGAAATCACTAAATATTATGAAATCAATATTTATTTATGGCCTTTGAACATTTAAACAGCTCATTAATTAAAACATGATGATGACGACGATGATAATGATAACGATAATGATAATGGTTTCAACCACAGCTTTAGGACTAAGCCTAAACATAAAATTTAAATTCAGAAATTAATAATTATTGTTAATCTTAGCATATTTAATCATATCTTAAACAACTAATATTCAACCATTGATGATGAATGATCACACTTAATAAAGACTACACTTAATGAAATATATACGCCTCATTTAATAATAATAAACTAATATTTATTAATGCATTTCTAACATATACATAAAAATTTCTATATTTACATGAAAATTTATATTAACAATAACAACAATAATCATAATCGACTGTTTTAAAATCATAACATTAAATTTTAAATTCTTCCCCCTTTCCCGTAAATGTATTTCAAAAGTATATTGTATTAAATTGGGTAACTGATTTGTTAACATGTTCCATCCACAAGAAAAGTATTTCATAAAACAAAATCTCCACTCATTGGCACACATACCTTATAATCTAACATGTAAGCAGAATGACAAAATAACTGTTAGTAAAATTGGAAAGAGCAAGTTTTAGAAACAAGTTTTAAATTATTTTCTCCCCCTCTCTTCTACCTCTGAAATGCTATACTTTAACTTGAAACAAAATAATCTAATATTTTAATACTACTTATTACTTCACATTCACTCGCAATTATACACATATAAAAATATTATTATGTATGTGCGTGTTTTATCCCATAATAACAACATATTATTTAAAACCAAAATAATAATACAAAAATTATTTTACACATTAATATTTCATAACTGTAAATTAATAAACAAATAATTTTGATACATTCAAAATCATTTATGAAGCTCAAAGTTATTATTAGTAAGACATTCTTGTTTTTAATCGATCTGAATAGTCTTTAAAAGTTCTTTAAATAAAATATACCACTTTATTGCTAAAAGTTTATTAAGACTCTGATATCATAAAGAAAATAGATATAAAAAGTCATATTACCAATCCTTTGTTTTGTGGTGAACTTCCAAGGGTTCAAACTTGTCTTGTATAATGTCTATATTTCTGCAGCTACCATTTCCGTTTTACGTTGGAACAATCTCTTTCTTGAGGTGTATAACTATTTGATGATGATGATTCTATTGAGGTTATTTGCTTTAGTGGACAATTTGGAAATCATTATATTAATTTTTCTTCTCTTCCTGTCAAGCATGATTCTTTTAGTGGATGAAATACAGCAGTTGTTTTCACGTTTATAAATTTTCTTGAGTTTAAAATCAGTTACTGGAACAATTAATTGGACTTGATGATTTAATATTTATCAGTAGCTTTTCCTGATCGCCTTTAAATGCAGGTGGATGCTTTCTTCTTTCTATTTAAAAACATCTTATTTCTCACAGTCAGTTGAAAGGTGTAGAATATTATTTTCAGACAAGACATCTTTTCTTCCCTATATGATCTGCGGCTCCATGACGGTCAGGTCTTGATGGGATACATATATAATTTTTCTACCCCGTCATTTCTTATATTTTCAACATTCAAAACTTCATAAAAAAATGATTTAAAAAAAAAAAAAATTATCTAGCAGAACTAAAATGTTTGTCTGCTTTAGTTTCAATAATTTTTTAAAAGTCTCTCTAACAAATAATGAATGAATGAATGAATGATCTCAACTGATTTTCCAGACTGCTTTTATATCCAATTTTTGAGTCAACTCACCCAATTAGAGTGCTAGTGTGACTTGCTATTTTTGACCAATTCCAAAAAAAATCACACACCTGGTTTTCAGACACTTTTGTTTAAAAAAAAATAGACTTAATCCTTTTTCACGTATCTCTGTAATATCTAAAATTGGAGTTTCTTTCCTCTAATCTTAAGATGAGACAATTTCAAAATTAGAGTTCCCACCAAGCTTAAGCTCCCAAAATGACAAACAATCATTTACAAAAACAAAATTGCTACAAAAATAGATATCTGATTCAACAGATTTTTTTCTTTAACATAAAATTGCAAAAAAAATAATTTGACAGATTTAACCCTTTTTCCTTTCAATATATAATAAATGTACATTTCTGCATGTAATGTACACACATACCTGATCATTTCAAATCATTCATAAACCAACATTAAATAATATAATTGCTAGCTTAGTAATTATAACCCTAATATTTAAAATTAAATTCTTAGCTTCTAAATCCCAATTACAATTATAGAAAAGCAAAAATAGAAACAGAATAAGATATTAGAATTGATCAAGTATAGGTTAGTTTTAAAGAAAGTTAAATATCTGAAATATAAAACAATTCAATAGCTTACACATACATTGCCTATATATGTGTAACTTTGCTTTTTAACAGAAAAATTAAATATTGAATAGTTTAAATGTGTGTATTACCTTTCTATCAACACACAAACAATTAAAGTATATAACTGTTGACCCACTCTTTCTGTTTAAAGCTTTTAGAACTGGATCTGGTAGGGTTTAAACTTGGATGCCCTACAGCTTCATTTATTGTTATATAAAAATGTGATGATGATTTTGTTTTACATTTTCCTACATGCACATTACTATAAATTTAGCTAGTGACTAAATTGTAATGGCACAATATATATATATATATGCAGCAGGCCAAATACAGTTAAAGAGTTGGTCAAAGAATTAAATAATTTTAATGATTTAAAATGGATAAAAGCAGATGAAAATTTAATGTGTGTTCAGTTTCTTGATCTTAAAATAACTAGAAATCAATGTATGCTGGATTATTGTATGACCATTAAACCAATAGTAAAAAGAGATTGTATTCAATATAAATGAAGAGTGCCAATGTCACATAAAATGGCAGGTTTGAAATCTTTTTTATTTAGAAATAACAGTCTTTGAAAATGTTTATCGGATAAAGGCAGAAATATTGAAATATATTTGAATGAATTGTTAAATGTTGGTTACAATTATAATCATATATATAATGTTATTAGGAATTTTAATATGTGATATAAGAATAAAAAATTTAATAATAATATTGATCTTTCTGCTAACAAAAAACTATGGATATCAATACCATATATTTTGAATGATCAAGTAAATTTTATAAGGATGATTTATAAAGGTATATGTGATATTGCATTTTACTGATCTCCTACATTAAACAAATTCATAAATAATTCTAAAGATATCCTCATTTATAAATAAAAGTTGTATCATTTATAAATGGATATGTAGGTGTGGTAGTGGATATATTGGTGAATCGAATTGTACGTTGGAAAAAAGAACTAAAGAGCACTTGCTATTGTTAGAAAGAGTTCAGAAATCGAATCAAAATTGCAAAATAGATAATAGTGTTTCAGCATTTGTTTTTCACAACCATAATAATTCATGTATTTATGGATTTAACTTCAATTACAATAATGTTAAAATATTGCAAATTGAAAAAAATAACAAAAGAAAAATAAAAGAAGCTATGCTAATATACAAATACAAACATGACTTAATTAACAGGCAGGCAGCAAAAGTTAAGATCATAGAATTGTGGGAAGGTTAGCCTTTCAAAGTGTTAGTTGACAAAGACTACGAGGATAGTCGAAAGCGCTCCTAAGTGGATAAAATTTTAAAAATATATTCGATTACTGTATTTATAAATATTCAATTATATAATTATGTATACGTATGTGTGGGTATATATATAAAACCATCTAATCTTTCAGATTTTTGATATACTCTTACTAAGCTTGTAACAAATTTTAAATTTATTCATTGTAAAATCTTCCAAGCCAATCTCCCCCTACATATGTATTTTATGAGAAACGCTCAGTTATCAGGTGAGCTAGAGACTTGAAATACCTGAATATTCACACAAAGGCAATAATTAGACTTTTGCTTTTAAGTTTTAATTACGGCTAATTTGATTTTGGATGTTTTAAAAATTGGTTATATACTTCAATATTTATATTTCATAATAGATAATGGGAATAATATCCATCTTATGATGCCCAATGGAACAGAAATGTGACACAATAAGAATATTTATATAATAAATTGCCAAATACACCTAATGAATATTTGTAATCAATTAAAGCTTTTAGTTTGGGATATTCTTCAAGCTTGTAACAAATTTTAAACTATTGCTAAGTGTAAAATCATAATTACTATTATAAAATATGACTATTAAAGAAATAATGGCTTAAATACTTCATATGTTTGCAAGTGATTGCTAAATTATCCAATAATCAAATTAATTATAATTAATATACATATAAAAAAGTCTGAATATTGCTAATCTCTAGCTTATCTAATGAATAAAGGGGGTGGGGGTTGAAAACCATGCATAGTAAGAGAGATAGGTCTGTAAAATTTTACACGGAATGAAAATGTAAGATTTGTTACAAGTTTTGAGGAGTGTGATTAAGCTTATACATATTTATCAGCCATATTTGCCACATTTGTCATTTAAAATTTCTTCTCCTGAACTGTGTAAAAATATTAATCAATATTAGTGTATGAAGTGCATTTATATACTATGTATGAAATTATTTTGAATTTGGATGAAATGTATACATTTAAAATTATAGTTATAAAAACATACTTCATGTTATGTTTTTTGAAAATAGTTTATTTTATGGAAATCAAATATGTATTGTTGTTTGAATTTTATAACAGAAATTATATTTTACTTATAATAATATATATATTTTTAAGATCTATGCCTATCCAGCTGATGAATTAATGCCTCTCAGTTGTAAGGGTAGGTATCGTGCTAGTGAACCGTCCAGGGGAGACATTGATGATACTTTAGGAAAGTAAGTAAGAAAGAAGCTTAATATTGTATATTAAGTATTTAACTTTTTTTTTCTTAAAATTATTTTATATTAAAGGTAGTTTTTAAGTAAGGTTGTATTTATAATGGAGAGATTTATTTTTTATATGAAACATCTCATAATTTCAACAACATTAAGTCATCTTTAAGATTCTTCTTTTTTATTATAAAGCAATTGAGGAAAACAGAGCATTTTAAAAATGCTTAAACTTGTAAATATTCTTAATGCTTTACCTAGACATAGATTAGAATCTAAAAATAACTCAGACTTTAATATTTTAATTTTTATTAATTTATTTTTATGTGTAGATTCTCATTCAAAAAAATTAAGAACAATGCCAATTAGTTTATGATATTAAATGTTATAAAATTATATTTATGATTAACTGTGCATAAATATTATAATATGAAATATAGTATTGCACACTTATTTTGATCTGTTTTATATTAAATGTTTGAAACATTTTGACTATTTTTATCATTTATTGTCTATTAAGAATGGATAATATATGTACAAGAATTTATTAATTATATGTAAATATTAAAAAATAATATACAAAAATATAAATATCCAAAAATACAAAAAACATACTTTTCACAATATATGCATTTTTAATTATCATCATGCAATTATATCTACAAATGACAATTCTCTTAATTAATATTATTGTATTTGTATTAAAACATCTTTATATACATTATGTTTATAAAAAATTTGTATCATATAAAATGGCATTATTATCTCATTTACAAATATATTTACTAATATAAAAATATATTGTAAATATCTATGTTTTGTTTAAATATTTTATATTCATAATATATATATTATAATGGTCAGGGAAAGTTGGACACTTACTCTGTCTGCCATACAGGGTGCCAATAGGCCATTTGAACCTAGAAAATTTGTAATGTAGGCAGATACTTCTTGTTAGGATCTAATTTTATTTTATTATTGATTGTTAGTCCATGCCACTGGCTCAAGGAAATGCAGAGATTTAATATATAAATTCTTATTAAATGTATTTTTAATATTAAAAAAAAATAAAATAAGCCACTGCCAGTAATAACACACAAAAAACATTTATTTTATGCATATATAACTGAGGAATAAATTAATATTGTTTTAGATTTTATTATTAATTTTAAATTTAAATTGTTATTTTAGTAAGTCCGCACAGATGGATAGTTTATATATTTTTATTTCAGAATGTTGAGCATAGATAAGCTACATAGATTGAGCAATTAAAACTTCAAAATATCCAACATCAGGCTAAAAGTTCATAGCTAAACCAACGCTCGCTTCCTGATATACAGATGCAAGCAATGCAATATGAAGATGTTAGCATAAAACCACGCTGACAGGAATGTGCATCTGCAGCATGATATTATTTTTAAAAAATGATCCTCGTCCAGTACAGGAATGCATCTATCTGGTGAAGGAATCGTGTATATAAAACATTTAAGAGAAATGCTACATATGGAGGGAGGGAGAGCAGTACTATTGCTGACTTATAGTCCCTATCCATAGAGTGAAAGGGGATCAATGTCGCAGGAAATACGTCTGTGTCCATTGCAACGCGATGACTACATCTTCGGGGTCATGCATTCAGTTGGGCATGCTTACCCTGTATGCTAACACGCTTCACATTACATTGATATAAACACCCATATATCCTCCACCACCATCGACTCAACTACGAAACAAATAATCTGAAATTAAACTTCTTTAAACTAACAAACTTTAACGAATCTATGCAGCCATCTACACCCAACTTTAAATTTAATAATTTAATTAACATATAATAAAAAAACAAATGGAAATGATTAGCAAACATATACATAAAAAAAATATTAATAAGGGATTTAGAATTCTTTAAATCAGCTAAGAGCTCATACTTTAGGTTACTAATTGAAAGTTTAAGAGATCGATCTATAAGTTCATATTGAAAAAGTTTATACCTCCCAGAGTAAGTTTTACGAATCCGGGTTGCGGCAGGTTTATGGAAGTTCATCCCAAGTCTTGCATTTTGTGTAAATTGTTCCCTGGAGATGAAATTGCTGCTTGCCAATACTTGGGTCAAGAACTGTCATAGGGAGGCCTCATTTGATGCAGGAAATTAAATCTATTGCAAGACTCCTACATCATGGAGTCTGCAATACAGCTACAGTTCATAGAAGGTCAATAGTCAGACTTAAAACAACTTTTTCTTAAATCTATTATTTTGTCTTTTATAGCCTCTTATCAGCATTTTTACAGATCCATCGAACATGACGTCACTGATCCTAAGGTCCGGATGTTTTCCATTATGGCCCATGCGTGGCTTGGTGCTGCATTGGTCAATCTTTAATTTTTTTTATATCTCTTATCTGACCTTTATTATTTAAGTGACCTAAGGCCTAGTTTGCTTTACATTTAATTAATGAAACAATCATTTCCATTTACTAAGATTAAACATGATTCTTAAAATAGAAATTAATTAACATTTATTTATTTTCTTTTATATAACTTTTTACTAAAAGTACTAATCTTTGGATCTTTATTTTTTTTTACAAAAAAGTATTTTTAAATACTTTTTTTTTTTTAAAGTTTTCCATCTGTGCGATAATATATATGTTAAAAATAACTTTTAATTTTCCATTTTTATTTTTTTAAAAATCATTTTTACTTAAGATTATTCTCTATTTATTTTAATTTAAAAATAATGTAACAGCATATGTATACCGTTATAATATATTAAATGTAAAAAATTGTAACCCATTATAAATATACTACATGTAAGTTTCAAATAATTTTAAAGGTAAAAATAATAAAATAAAGGATTACAATGTAATTGAAAGCACTACTGATTAATTAAGATGTATATTTTATTATTTTTACTAAAATTATTTGGAACTTATATATATAATACAACACAATGTAATCGAAATAAAGCTGGATGAATGAATAAAGCTTAAATATACTACAAATAGTCTGCACATTAATTGTGTCAAAAATTAACAATGCAGATACCCTCAATTGATTCTTATACATTTATATATATATCCTTACATTGTGTAAAAATGTATATAATAAACAAATAAGGTAGTTTAACTATACACGTCTTTAGAAAGATGAAATATTTATATTTTGAGGAGTCATCTATTATCTAAACATGCCAGTTAAACTATAACATTCACATACTTTATGTTCCTTACCACCAAATCATACAATTCAGTGTCAACAATTGATTTTCAACTACTAAAAAATGCAAGTTCAGTATATTAATTACAGCAGTAACAAAAATATTTAATCAATAACAATATTTAATTGTATTCGGTATTTTCATTAATTCACAAAACCAATCAATTTAAAAATATTATTTTACAAAATATATATCTTTGGGTCTGACTTATTTTCAAAATTATTAAATGAAATAAAATTAATCAAATTTTTTAAATTAAAATGTAAAATAAAATATTAAAGCATTTTTTTTTATCTAGTCCTGGGCATATTTTTTAGTTCATATTTAATAAAGCTTTTGTTGCTTGTTAAAACTCTAGATTTTTTTTTAAATAACTTGTTTCAATTTGATGCTTTCCTTGGTTCTTCATATAAAAATGACAAATTTATTTTAGCACATTTTTTGCTTGACATGTAGAATTCATTTTGAAAGATTTTTTTTAAAATAGTAGCCTAAAAATAAAATGAAGGTTTTTTTTTGTGGCTTCTTCAGATCACAAAATCAGACAGTTGGAAAATGATTCAAAAATTTATAGCTGGTTATTATTGTTAGAAGTGGCTACTAGCTTACTAGTGTAAGGCTGTAACACATATTCAGTTGACATAATACAAGTTTTGATAAGAATTTTTTGGAAATTCTCTTAAAACTTTTGAAAAGTTTTTTGAGTAAATAATTTAAAATCTTTTGAAAATAATTAAACTTCAAATCTGAAAAGGTTTTATGTAGTGACTCAATTCAAAAATAAAATAATTGGTTTATCAATTAAAAAAACACAACTTGACATCATTATTTAATTAACAACACTTAGAAAATTTGTTAAATAATAATTCTATACCAAAAAAATTTTCTAATTAATAAAAATAAAAACATTTTGATGTTGACATTATCAATAAATAAAATCTACTTGCAAATTTTTAAGATCAAAAATTAAAGAAATAATTTGCTTTTTTTTTTTAACGAGAAAAAAAAAATCTTCCTTCTTTCCTTTTTTTGTTTTAGAGTTGAATTAAAAATAAAAAAAGTTAAATGTTAAAGTTTTAATCACTCTTACTTTACAAAAAAACAACAATCTTTGTTATAGCTTATGTATCATCACTTATATATGTATGTTATCATGCTATTTTCATTTGACAAAAGGATTTAAATTTTGTTAATATCATTATTTGCTATTATGAGCTATGGACCAGAGTGTCATAGTATATAAATATAAATGTTAGGATTGGATCATATGTGATATCAAGAAAATTAAAGATTGTGACTTTTCATAACAATAGAATGTTATATCTAAAAATGATATACAAAGTTTGTTCTATATTGAATTTTTTACTTTTGGTAATTTTATAAATTTATATGTTTTTACATTTATTAAACCAAAATATGTTCATTCATTTTTGTAGTTATAATATAGATATGACAAAACATAGATAATAATTACTGCTTTTTTACTTGTTTACTTTTCATTTACTTTCTTGTTTTTGTAAACAGAGTTTGATTTTAATTTTTAAGATTAATTAACATTGGTTGACTTAATTTATTTTACAAATATGCAATGGATACAAGCAAAATTTATGATTTTAAATTATTATTTTAAAATAAACAATGCCATAAAAGAAAATATCTTCCACGAAACATTTGCTTACTATTAAAATTATGATTTTTGATCATATATTTTGTAGATTGCATGTATTTATATATAGACAATAGATAATTAAAAATTGTATTGACTATCAGATATTCTGATAATAATTATAAAATTAAACAAAACTGAATAATTATTTGACAACAACAATGAAAGAACTGGCTTATAGAAGGTTAAACGTATGTGAAAATAATGGCTGTTATTATGTTATGACATTCATAAATCAACTAAAATAAAACTAGTTTTATAAAGTGTTGATTAATTAGAGCATTAACAATTTGTTTGTGTGATAACAGAAAGTTGTTTTTTTTTAAAAAAACAAAACAAAGCTTGTAAGCATTATAATAATTTAGTATATATATATATCACTAATTGAAAAATATATAAGTAAGAGATGGTATTAATTTGATATATGTAAATTTATCTCATAAAATAATTTTTCTTTAAAAATAAATTATCCTTCAAAATGTATTGCATATTTTTATGCATTATATTTAATAATATTTTTTTAATAATGTAATTGATAAAAAATTTTATTTTTAATACAGTTTTTCTTTGACCTTAATTGATTCTTTGGATACTTTAGTGGTAAGATGTTATTTCTTTATTATTTACTAATATTTAAGAAGTTTAGATATAAATATAATTATTAAATTGTGCTATAGGTATGTTGGATGTATACATTCAATTATTCAAAAATAATTTTTTTTTGCAATACTTATCTATTATTTTATCTTTTATAAGTTTTCTGTATACAGTACATTTGTTGTGCGTATGTGTGTGCCATATATTTTGATAAACATTTCTGTATGCTTATTCCTTGATTTTTTTTATCAGTCTTCATGATTTTCCTTTTTAAGTAACTTAGTTTCTAAGATTGTTTAATCATAGAACTATAGCTGTTATATTAATAATAATTTAATGTAATAATATCAGTTATTATTTGTAAATGCTTTGAATTTGAATTTATGTGTAAATTGTTTTGTCTTTGATTCTGTTATATATATTTATTTGTAATTAACTTTAATTCTATTGTATAGATGAAGTAATAGCTTGCATTCACAATTTTTTTTTTCTTTTAAAAATTACATTAAAGCTGTTTTAAAATTATGAGTATTCTGCTTTTTTTTTTTTAAATACAGATTTTAGGTCAATTGGAAGAATTTGAGAAGGCTGTTAAATTAGTGATTAGAGATGTGTCATTTGATAGTGATGTAATTGTTTCTGTTTTTGAGACTAACATCAGAGTCTTGGGAGGTTTACTTAGTGCTCATATATTAGCCATATATTTAAAGGATAAACAAGGTTTTATGTCATGGTATAAAAATGAACTATTAGAAATGGCCAAAGATGTCGGTTACCACTTACTGCCAGCATTTAATACTTCATCTGGAGTTCCTTATCCTAGAGTAAGTTTATATATGTACATATGTAATACCACAAAATCTAACATTAACATAATATATACAACTAAAATTGTAAATGTTATTTATTAATAGTTAAGTATCATAGATTTAATTATTGTATTAATCTTAAAATAAGTTTCACGTTCACATTATTTTGAAGACTTTGAAGCAGTGGGTGTATTAATTATTAAAATTCAAGAATCTTGCATTTAATACTCTTGGTTTTAATATATACTATAGATGAAATATATATTTAAACATTGGCATAATAAGCTTAAAAGGAAGCTTTAATGTCTAGTGCATACATGTTGTTAATTGCCATTATTATTCCATAATAAAGTTATACTTAAATATATGAATAGTAAATACTGAAAGCAAAATTTATTTGTGAATGATTTACATTTATAATTTGTGTTAATTTAATTTAGAAACATGTACTTCTAAAAGTAAAAATTAATATTTTACCAGAACTATGTTATGACTTTAAGGGGCCCAAGTAAATTTGAATTTGGGGGTCCCATATATAGTTTTGAATTTTCCTTCAAGGGAGGGGGGAGATATCTCTGGTATATTCTAATCCACACAAAAAAGTCATAAATGAACTCAATTAATCATTAAATACTTTTATTGCAAAATGTGCGCCATTTAGCGTAGTTGGTAGAGCATCTGACTTAGGATTGGCACTCCAGTTTTTTATGAACTCCAGAGCAATAAAGCCATCTACCTCTTCTTTTTCTTTTTTTGTTTTTATTGCATTAAATAATTAACTAAGTGAGAAGTAGAATAACATATTGTGACACACAAAATGTCACTCTATCCACAAAATTACGAAGATTACCCAAATTACGGTGACTGGTACGAGGGTGTCACTAGGCATATAACCTAGCACTAGATCATGAAGAATCTTCAACAATCATAGTGTTCATTTATTTATGTATGCAATAAATTTTAAGGCATAATCTTACATGGACTCTACTAATTATACTTTATGTTCTTAACAGAGGACACAATAGTTGTTAATGTTATAATTGAATTAAAGACAAAGGCATTTAAATATGGCTTTAAATATTTATTATCTTCATTTTCAATATTAACTACTTTTTCAATTCCCTCTTTATGACATTCCGAACTGACTTGATTAAAATTTAAGACAAAATACAAGCGTAAATTTTAATTCCATTCATTTTCATTTTAATACAGTTTTATTATTTAACATTTTATACCTCTTTCCCAAGAGAAATGTGCGACACAAATTCTATGAGCAATAGCGAACCAAAATTATTATGGAGACCTGTCCAAATAGGTGTGAACTTTAAGATGACTTACTAATAAGAGTATGCAGTATTGTGCACCGCTCAAACCCTCTACATTACATGCTAAATAATTATATTCTTTCAAGGGACAGCGTAAGTGTCCATTGTTTGCTTATGAGCATCAAATTTATGTGTTCCTGATTCTGACATAAGTTTCTGACGTTTGCTTATGGGCAGAATTTTTAACTGATCTTTACCCCCCCCCCTTTTGTCTTTCAAGATCGAGCAGTTAATATTTTGAGAACTGTACAAACATTGAATATAATAAAAATGAATTAAAATTATACATAATTTTAATGAATAAAAGTAAATAAAATAACACCATAACCCCGTTTTTATTTCAATCAAAATAACATAAAAAATCCCACTCTCTACTTTTGAAACTTTTAATGTACAACCGTCTTAGTTAATTGAGTCTAGCTATCAAGCTGATACGATTCATAAATGATTTCAGTCCTGAATTGCTGGTGTGAATCCTTTTTTTTGTCCACTGGCTCGATACATCCTCTACTAGCTTGCTGACTTCATTCTTTCATAGTTGGAAATTACTCAGGCAGCTCCAGGTGTGCCTGTGAGATATTTTCTTCAACAGGAAAGTTCTTGATATCCTCTAGCCAGAGAACATTTTCATAGCGTTGGTTAATAACACTTAAACAAAAGCAAACTCTGCAATTTATGTTTTTCAGCGAATAGAATTCACACTTTGCTTTTATTTTTAGATACATTTTGACACTTATAATTTCTGTCCTTTTATTCTTGCTGCATTTTTAATTAATGAAAAAGTTCTTGATTTATTAGCACAATAGATAAACTAACAATATTTTTAATTACAAATACTTTTTATCTTGAGTTTCAACAATAGAGTTAATTGCAAGTCTCTAATTTTCCCCCAACCCACATTTTTCCAAGAAATACAAATTTAAAAAAAAAAGCTTTTAAAAAAAACATATCTCAAGATCTAATTAATTTAAATAAATTAAAAGAAAAATCCACAGAAATTCCGATTTATTTGAGATAAAAAAAAAACTTTAAATTGATTTCAAAGACAATATATTAGTTATAAAATATTTTTATAACTATAGACAATTTTATTAAATTAAATATATATATATGAGATAGCAGAAAATACCATCTCAATATATTTAATCTAACAAAACAAAAACTTTCTATAAATTAAAAATAAAAATAACTCTTAACAAAATCTAACAAATTACCTAATAAAATTCATAATTAGAATGGAAATTTTAAGAACATTGTTATATGTTCACTTTATATGCTTTTTGAATTGCAAAATTATCAATCAGCTCATTACAATCAACCCTGCTAGTAATGCCATTTTTAATGTATAATATTTTCAAATTGCATAACTTTTTTTGGCCTAACGAATTTCTAATATAATTTTTAATTCTTTTAAGTACATTTAAAGAATATATACTCTGCCAATGCATTAGAAACAGGTAATGGTTAAATACATTTTAAAAGTTATATCCACAATAAGAAACATAAAAACTAGTCCTTCTTGAATTATTTTGTATTATGAATAAAGGAGAATTTTATTTTTTTGCAAAATGTAACAAAGTGGATAAGTTTTTGCTTAAAAATACTACTGTCAATGTCATTTGAATACATATGTATTAAATTTAAAATACATTGATCATACTCATTTGGCAAAATATTTTGATAAGCCTCAACATGTCTTTAAATACCTGATAACAATTTATTGCAGATAACATTCAAACAATTTACTATAAATCATTGTTTGTTTGCCAATTGTACGTCATCTTCTCCATCTCTTTTCTCATTAAAATGTAATTTTCTTTTCCCTTTTCTCTCTTTATCTGACTTATAATTTTTATTGTTTATTAATGCAAAACATTCTGACTCTATAGTATTACCATATATTTAAAGATATATGTGTTGTGTTGTATATATATTATAGAAGCAAAATAAATGTGTACTATATATTTTTATATACAGTATATGTATGTATTATATATATGGATTATGAAAACAATCTTGTATATATATGTATATCTATAAAGTATTGTAAAAAAGCTGTCGACATAAATATTATAAATTTAAAAATTATATTTTAAATGAGATGGAAAATTCCAATAAAATTATTGTTATAATTTAATATTATTAAATGTTATTAAAACAGGCAAAACTCTCCATACTGTAGTGCCACTCTGTGCAAGCCAGAGTAATCAATGGATGCCAGAAGGCTTGTGCATAAAATCCCTATCTAGTGCCTACTCACCCAATATCCCCAGACTAGTTTCTAGCTTGTGACTTTCGTTAGTGCGAAGTCTTGTATCTGAGAGCACTGCACCTAGATGTTAGTATTAAATGTAATTGAATTTTCCAATTAAATTATTATTTTGAGTTTTTAGATGACAAAACACTAGAGTAAATAGAGGGGGATATTTTTTTAGTTATATAAATATAGCTATTGCTTGTTTAGCGATTATTATTATTGACTTTTGTTTGCAGAGTAAGATGATTGTCTCATGGAAATCAAAGAAGTTGCTCCTGAGGAGAGATCCACCTGACGTTCCTAAGCAAATCTAGGGAACTTTTATATAGATCTTCCTGATCTAAAATATTATTTTTGAAAAGTCTTCAAGAAGATAAAGAAAATAGCTAGGGTTAGAAATAAAAAGGTTTATATGTCTGCTAGTTTTTAATTAATAAGTTTTGATTATGGTTTAATAATTATTTCTGACTATCTTTTAATGAGCTTGCTTTTCTTCTAAATATGTTAAATAAAATTTGTATCAAGTGTTCAAGAAAAATTTAATCTAGTTCTTTGTTGTTTTATTAAATAATATAGATAGTATATTATTTATTGCTTACCTTTTTTTGCAACTGACTTATCAGTTTTGCATAAATTTTATTTCTTATAATCATTTCTGTCATTGCAGAAGGGATAGGCAGAAATCAAAAAATTCATTATTATTTTGAATGTCTTCTGATATCTACAAAGATAATGATTTTAAATGATCTCCATTTTTTTTACTATAGAATGAGCTTTATAGAGTATTGATTTGGCAACCTTTTATAGAATAATGCACCTCTGTATTTTACAATAATAAGAAAGAAGAAAATTGATAATTATTGTATGACTTTCAATCAATGGGGATAATAGATTAGTATATTTTTATCATATTAAAGTATAGTAATTTATCAGCAATGTAAAAATACAATCTGCCAGTAAAATTAAAATTTGTAAGTTTTCCATTTTTGTTATGTGTTATATTCTTTCATGCAGACAAAAAAATTGTTATAAGCTTCTGGGAAGTATCGTTCCTCAATTATTTAGCATTGAATCTATGGTTAGTCTTTAAAATATTAATTACTCCTGGTATTTTTGAAAGAAGCAGGTTAACTATTATAGAAATCGTTAAAACATTAATAATTGTTATAGCTAAATATGTTTTTAGTAATGGAAAAATTATTTGATAGATTGTTAAAATAAAGCTTAATAAAACGTTTTGTTTGAGTTCTATTTTTGTATTTATTAATGAAAAAAAGAATTAAAAATGAGCAAAGAAAGATTTTTGAGAGAAAATTTGAAAAAATTATAAAAAAGAAAAGCCATTAAAGATATTTTTTAATAATGTGTTAAACATAATTGTTTGGAATGCAAGGAAAAAGGGAAAGAAAAAAAATTATAGTTGATTTTAAAGAGAAAAGTATGTGTATATGAAGAATAGAGTAAGAGATAATTTTAGAGATCATCTGGAATGATTAACTAATTATCATAATTTAAAAATAAATAGAAATGAAACTTTATGCCAATATAAATAATATGTATCAAATTTTGAACTGACAATATTTTTTATCTAATACATAATTTATAGGGAGACCATTATACTTTCATATAATTGTCTAATGTATTGTTATTATGATTATGAAAGAAAGTAAAATGTATCTAAACAATGAAATATTAATTGATAACATTATCAGACTGTTTTCATTATGAATTAGTCATAAATTATGTATTAAATGATTTGCATATGCAATTTTTAGAAATAATTAAGTTCTTATTTTCAACAAACAATACTGAATTGACTGATTTGCATGACTACATTTTGTGTTATAAATTTAAAGCATAATAATTGTGTTAATTTGCTGACTTTGTAATATTATTCAAAGTAATTTAATTAAGTTGTATATTGTTGTAGATAAATCTGAAATATGGAATTAATGGTTCGTCTAAAATTTCTGGTCAAAGAGAAACTTGTACTGCTTGTGCAGGAACTATGATTCTAGAATTTGCAGCTTTAAGTCGTCTTACGGGTGAACCTATTTTTGAAGTAATTATCCCCCCTTCCCATAAAAGGCATATACTGATTTTTTTACTATTTAATTATACTAATTTTCTACATTTATAATAGGACAAAGCTCATAAAGCTATGGAATTTCTTTGGAAGCAAAGACATCGAACAAGTGATCTTATGGGAACAGTTTTAAATATTCATAATGGAGATTGGATTCGACGAGGTAAAGTTTGCAAAATTATTATTTTTTTATTATTCCCATAGTTCTGTATCTGATTTCCTTTTAATTTTTTTTAATGGTTTTTTTTTTTCTACATTTATTTATTTTTTCTTAATTTTTTTTATGTCTCTTCTATTTTTTTTGTATATACATGCACCCATTTTTATATATAGTTGTTTAAAGCCATAAGAAAAATAAGACAAAAACTGAGTTATCATCTAGACTAGACGACTAAGAAATGGTCACTGATTAAGTGATAGCATTTTGTGTTGTCTTTAAGTTTCAGAATTGGATTTTTTTTAAAAATATTTAGTTAGTCTTTTTTGATAAATATGAATTACAGAATCAAAATATTGATATATTTAAAAAGTTTTGAAGATTAAATTTAATTTGAAGAAAAAGTATCAAATTTTTTTTTATTTATTTAAAAAGTAAATAGCCTAGAAGAATAAGAAGAAATATTTATTAAAAATCATTATTTGCATAATTAGGTATGTTAGACGTGAAAGAAAAATTCAAGATTATTTGGAATCTGAAAAACTTTTTGAATTTTTTTAACTTGAATTCCAGATCTTGCATAGCAATTACATACACTAACAACCACATCATGAGGACTTTCTGCTATATTTTTGATTATTAACTTTTTTTTAATTAAAATATCCATCAGTTAGTAGAGAATCTGAACTGGATATAAGAGAATTTACAGAGACTTCTGATTCACCAAGCAAACAATCAGAATATTAAAAAGATTTGTCAAGAAGTCTGTAGTTAGAAAAAATTCATGACATTTGATTCCAAGATTTTTCATTGAAACTTTGTTCTCTGTGTTGAATCTCTTAATTGCTGAATAATGAATGATTAAACAAAACAAAAACTATCAATGACTGGTTTGTCATTAATACTATTTTTAAAGAAATTTGCTATCTCTGTTGTTTTGTCTTTTTTTCATATTTATTGTAATGCCATTTTTCTATCTTTAACTTCTCTGTTTTTGGTTATAAGTGTGGTGTCATCAGTATGTCTTTATATATGTAAGATATATTATTTGGTTTCATCTGTTTATAATTAACAATACTTATTCACCAATCTTTATATGAATCAGACCTCCCATCACTAGATAAGAAATGTTATTTTAAAAACCATCATAGAAATGCTACAAGCACTAATATATAGAACAATATTAAAAAGTTCATCCAGTAAAAATAAAAATTTGAATGTAGATGACATTAAATGAAAAAAACAGTATAAAATCAATAGATATTCTAATTATTGGGCTTTAAAATTTTTTTCTGAATAGGAGAGAATATACATGTCACAACACATTTATTGATATGATAGTATTTTAAGAATCTTTGATGGCTCCTTTGATTTTTCTGTGATGGTGAGCATCTCATTTTGATAGAATCCTGATTTTTGAAAAATCTATATTGTGACCAATATTTATAACGTAGAGGTAAAATGCTGATGATAATGAGGTTTGCTTTACTGTATTAACATGCTCTTCTTTTTTAGAACTGGTATGATGATTATTCATATCCATATAAGAACTTTCACAAACTCCCCATGGGATTTTATAAACTTTATGGATATCAAGAGGGATTGAATTCTTAGGTTTGAAAAGAATATTACTAATTTTTTGATTAATAGTATACTTTGTTCTTAGGTTATAGCATTACAATACTGTTTGTAGTTCCTTCATATTTTTTTTCCCTTGTATATTTTTTTTAGCTTTGTTTCAGGCCTAGACTAAGATTATGATTTTTTTATTGTAACCATTTGCTATCAAAGTATTGCTTACATAGTTTTGATATTTCTTTCACTAATCCTAAATTTTTATTTGATTTTATCTCATCTGTTGTTTTTTTTTTTCTTTTATATTACACATTCTTATATAAGTTAAAAAGATGGCTGGTAATATGTAGCTTTGTTAAACCTTTTTGTTATTGTTAAACTAATCCACCACAGCCTGGTTTTTTAACTTTAGTTTCTAGTCCCATATAATAATTTTTTATTATGAATATTATGATGATTGTTTAACCCATTTTTTTCAAGAACAAGCTTACTTGAATTGTAAAATACATATATATATATATTAGAAAATGATTTGTTTGGCAATCTATAAGTTATAATGGTTTTGAGCATGGGTTCATCCAAGTATCCTAATAACGATTTAGAAAATTCATTACAGAAAAATAATTTCTTCATAGCATCATTAATATTATTTTTAGTAATATTGGGCCAAAATTTGCTGTTTCTGTCAACATGAACATTAATGTCTGCTACAATAAAAGATTGCTCTTTTTAACATTATCTAGGAATAAAAGCTTTTTTCTTTTTTGAAATTTCTAAATTTAATGTTGAAGCATAAACACTGATAAAAGAGACAATGGTATTATTGTATAAAGCAAATTTTAATATTAGTATTTATTAATATATCTAGGAGTTGCAAGAGTAGAAGATATCAAAATTAAACTTCACAGTGAATTCAGTGCCTGTCAGTCTTCTTTCATTTGATGAATTGAATTTTCAAAAACCCTTGTAACTATCTTATCTGTTCAATTAAATGTTCTTCTGAAAGATAAAAATAGCTATTACACAGCTATTACATTCTTAAATATCGACAGCTTATAAATCCTGATTTTATTTAAGTCTTAAAATTCTTATTAAGCAATTTTTTTTACTTTCCATTAACTTATATTTAGAAAAAATTTAAAATAATTATCTTTATTACTATCATTATCTTCTGTTTGCCATTATTATCATTACTGATTTTATGGCTTATTATACTGCTTATTAGTGATTTAGCCAGATTATGTGAGATAGATTATTTCTGGATTGTCTTTTTTAGCCCTTTCCAGTTTCATGTTAGGCAGGGAGATTTCTAAATAAAACTGCCAGAGCAGTCAACCATTGTTGAAATATTTCTTTTCTTAAACCATTTTTAAAGTGATACATTATTGATTGTATCATCACATGCAAAATCATGATTAAGATCTCTTTGCTTGCTAAACATGTCCTTCATCATTTTTTCATTACTGAAAACTTTTATAAAAAATAAAAGAAAAAGAAAATTTTAGATTTAGAATTACTGTGTATTTAATTTTGGAATTTAATTTATTTGGAAGAAAACTAACCTTCACACATTCTCTATAAATAGACTGCACTCTCTGTCAATAAATGTTTTAAAAAAATGGGATGGCCATCCATTCTTAAGCCTGTTTTTAAATAAACCAACATTCATTGACATTTATGGAAATGTAGTGTGATTTTATTTAATAATTAGATTATAAAAGTAGTTTATTACTTGTAAAGATTCAAATTATAAATTCCAGGGCAGAGAAAGCACTATCAGTGGATATTGGTTTATTTAAAAATAAACTCCTACATTGAGTGTTTTTTTAAAATATTTATTGACTTGGAGTGCAGTCTATACATAATGCATGGGTGAAAGTTAGTTTTATTTCATATAAATTACACATATATATATATATTGAGATTGTATTTTCTGCCATCTCATATGTACATATATTCAATTTAATAAAATTGTCATAATATTATAGTAAGAATTTAAAATAATGTATTATCTTTTAAATCAGTTTTAAAGTTCTTTTTAATCTAAAAGAAATCAGAATTTCTTTGTTTGATTAATTTATTTAAATTAATTATAACTCAAGATAAAATAGTATCTTGAGATATAAGTTTTTACTTAAGTGTCCAGGGCAGAGAAAGCACTATCAGTGGATATTGGTTTATTTAAAAATAAACTCTAACATTGAGTGTTTTTTAAAAATATTTATTGACTTGGAGTGCAGTCTATACATAATGCATGGGTGAAAGTTAGTTTTATTTCATATAAATTACATATATATATATATATATGAGATTGTATTTTCTGTCATCTCATATGTACATATATTCAATTTAATAAAATTGTCATAATATTATAGTAAGAATTTAAAATAATGTATTATCTTTTAAATCAGTTTTAAAGTTCTTTTTAATCTAAAAGAAATCAGAATTTCTTTGTTTGATTAATTTATTTAAATTAATTATAACTCAAGATAAAATAGTATCGTGAGATATAAGTTTTTACTTAAAAGTTTTTTTTTGTGTGTGTGTTTGTGGAAAAAACATGGGTTGGAGAGAAAATTAGAGATTTGCAATTAACTTTATTGTTGAAACTCGAGACAAAATGTATTTGTAATTAAAAATATTGCTAGAGTCTATCTATTATGCTAATTGATCAAGAACTTTTTTGTTAATTAAAAATACCGCAGGGACAAAAAGGACGGAAATTGTGACAAAATGTAGCTAAAAATAAATCGCAAAGTGTCAACCCTGTTCGCTGACAAACATATAAATTGTGGACTTTTCATTTGTTTAAAAATTAAGAACTTTTTCTTTAAAAAAGTGTTAATATCCATCATGATGAAAATGTTCTTTGGCTAGAGGACATCAAGAACTTCCAGGGAAAAACATCTCCCAGCATACCTGAAGCTGCCCAAGTGATTTCCAACTATGGAAAGAATGAAGCTGACCAGCTAGCTGAGGATGTGTTCATGAGCCAGTGGACTAAAAGGGATTCACACCAGTGGTTATGGATTAAGATCATACATAGACAGTACCCTCCTGGTGAAAGTTTAAACAGCAGATTGACCAGAATAAATTTGAACTGTTGCTTAAGTGAACTTTTATTCTAATTAGCGTGATAGCAGCCAAGACTCTATTAACTGAGTCTGTTGTACATTAAAAGTTTCAACAATTGAATGTGGGATTTTTTAATAGGGATTTATCATGTTATTTTTATTGAATTAAAAAGGGGATATGGTGTTATATTACTTAGTTTGATTCATTTGATTATATATTTTTCATTCATTTTTATTATATTCAAACATTTATATAGGTTAGATTCCCAAAATTTTAACTGCTTGATTTTTAAAGACAAACACAAAGATCAGTTATGTATTTCACCCATAAGCAAACACTGGAAACTTATGCCGGAATCAGGGGTACATAAAAGTAAAAATCGATGGTCATAAGCAAACAACTGAAAACTTATACTGTCAGTTAAGAATAAGAATAAAATTATTTAACGTGTGAGGTAAAAGATTTGAATGGAGCGCTGTACTGCCCACTTTTATAGTAAGTCACCTTAAACTGCATATCTATTTGGACAAGGCCATTCGTAGGATTTGTGCGGAACATATTTTTTCAGGAAAATGGTATAAATTGGTAAATAATTAGTCCATATTAAAATGATAATGGATTGAGTTAAAATTTTACAGTGGTATTTAGCCTTAAAAATAGATTTAGTCAGTTTGGAGCTCAATGAAGGGAGAATTGATAACACAGTGAGTATAATAACTATTTAAAGCTATACTAAAGTGCCTTTGTTTTTAATTTAATTATAATGTTAACAGCTATTGGGTCTTCTGGTAAGAACATAAATTATAATTAATAGAGTCTACTTAGAATTGTTACACTTTGAAATTATGTGACTAATATGTAAATAAATTAACACTAAGATCATTGAAAAATCTTCTTGATCTAGTGCTAGGTTGTACATCTAGTGGCACCCTCATACCAGTTACCATAATATGGTAATCTTCAGAATTTTGCAGATGTAGAGATGTTTTGTAGTGTTACATAGTGTATAGGGGAGAAAAAGATAGAAAATGGCTTCCCAACATGTAGGCCCCATTAACAATGAATGTCTTGAGAAAAGAGTAAACAACGAGTTAAAAGACATTCAGCTGTTGGCAGGAAAGTGAGATAGAATCCCAATTGGGGGAGGTTTTTGAGTTTTTTAAGATAATTTGAAGAATAGGAAAAATGAGTGAAGAAAAAAACCCAATAGAAAGCCTGGTTGTAGCATTTAAAAATCCTGAGTGATATCAGCTAGAAGTAATATTGAAAACTAGATGATCTAAAAGAGATAGTAGTCAGAGTATAGCAAGGAAATTAAGGAGATGAAAATCATGATTGAAGACCTGAGAAAGAATATGAATGATTTAAAAAACAAGGAGCAGAGTAGAAGTGGCAAAAGTAAAGCTGAAGGGAAACTATTAAAATCTGACACCAAAGTTGGTAAGGATATAGAAGGGAAAAAGGAAGGAATAGAAAGGGAAGAATAGTCAATAAGGAAATAAAAATGAGTCAAAAAATGAAAAACCATAGGAATAGATTTGAATAAAATAATTATGGAGACGAAACTTAACAAAGAAAGGCTGCATTAGCTAGATTTATACAAATCAAGGTTTTCAAGGGAAGAAAACTCATTTGATTACCTGGATAGCCTATGCGATTTCTTCTATTTTCACAGATAAAGTGAGAAAGTGAAAATTATCATGGCTACAAACCATTTAAGTAATCCGACCCAGGAATGGTCAATAGGGAAATAAAAATGAGTCAAAAAATGAAAAACCATAGGAATAGATTTGAATAAAATAATTATGGAGACGAAACTTAACAAAGAAAGGCTGCATTAGCTAGATTTATACAAATCAAGGTTTTCAAGGGAAGAAAACTCATTTGATTACCTGGATAGCCTATGCGATTTCTTCTATTTTCACAGATAAAGTGAGAAAGTGAAAATTATCATGGCTACAAACCATTTAAGTAATCCGACCCAGGAATGGTGGAAGGTTGTAGAATATAACCTGCAGATATTCCAAGAATATAAAACAATGATTTTTAGGCATTTTTGGAGCATCAAAAAATAGGCAATTTGCATCCAGATATCGCAGGTAAAAATATATAGTAACCAGCGGCAAAAGCTATAATCAGTTTTTTCCGATGTCAAGCTGTGAGAGGCTTACCTGATGAACCAATACCAAACCATGAGGATGATATGGTATAACTTGACAATAAGGTTCCAACATAAGCTTGCTGAAAACTTCAGATTATCTATCGAAGAAGTGTTGGAAATATTAGTAGATATGGAATTTAGCAATCCCAGGGAAAGCAAAGACAATTCTAAAGTTAGGTGGGGGAATTATAATGAACTCCCAGTTAGGACCAACAAAGCCCTCAAGAAATGAGAAAGGGGAAAATACTACACTGGGTAGTTGGAGTGGGTTTTTTCCTAATTTTATTTCTCTCGAGAGGGGTCATGAGATGATATTTGTTGTTATCTCATATGTGTATATATTTAATTTAATAAAATTGTCCGTAGTAATAATAAGAATTTAAAATAATATATTATCTTTTAAATCACTTTTAAAGTTTTTTTTATCTCAAAGAAATAAGAATTTCTTCATTTGATTAATTTATTTAAATTAATTATAACTCAAAATAAAATACTATCTTGAGATATAAGTTTTTTTTTAAAAGTTTTTTTTTTTTGTGTATATTTCTTGAAAAAATGTGGGTTGGGGAGAAAATTAGAGAGATCTACAATTAACTCTATTGTTGAAACTCAAAATACAAAATATATTTGTAATTAAAAATATTATTAGAGTATCTATTGTGGCTAATTGATCAAAAACTTTTTTGTTAATTAAAAATGCCGCAGGAATAAAAGGACGGAAATTTTAATTAAGTGACAAAATGTAACTAAAAATAAATCACAAAGTGTGAATCCTTTTTACAGAAAAACTTATAAATTGTGGAGTTTTCTTTTGTTTAAAAATTAAGAACTTTTTCTTTAAAAAGTGTTAATATCCATAGCAGTGAAAATGTTCTTCGGTTAGAGGAGATCAAGGACTTCCCTCCTGGGAAAAAACATCTTCCAGCCACACCTGGAGCTGCCCAAGTGATTTCCAACTATGGAAATGATGAAGCCAGCCAGCTAGTTGAGGATCCAGTGGACTAAAAAGGGTTCACACCAGCAGTTATGGGCTAAGATCATACATGGACAATACCCTCTTGGTGAACGTTAAACAGCTGATCGACCAGGGTAAATATGAACTGTTGCCCAAGTGAACTTTTATTCTAATTAGCCTTATAGCAGCTAACCTTTGTTTATTAAAAGTTTCAACAATGGAGTGTGGAATTTTTAACTAGGGATTTATCATGTTATTTTGATTGAACTAAAAAAGGGGTATGATGTTATATTACTTAGTTTGATTCATTTGATTATGTATATTTTTTCATTCATTTTTATTATATT
The DNA here is from genome assembly GCA_028023455.1 of Epiperipatus broadwayi. Classification (NCBI taxonomy): domain Eukaryota; kingdom Metazoa; phylum Onychophora; class Udeonychophora; order Euonychophora; family Peripatidae; genus Epiperipatus; species Epiperipatus broadwayi. The sequence continues at coordinate 159,900 of JAQFVV010006725.1, read as the reverse complement.
CAAATGATTGTATAGATTAGATTCCAAGAATGTTAATTGCTTGATCTTGAAAGACAAACAGGGGTTAGGTGATAAAAATTACTAAAGAATTCTGCCCATAAGCAAACACCTAGAAACTTACACTAGAATCAGGAGTACATAAAAGTAAAAATTGACAGTCATAAGTAAACAACTGGAAACTTATGCTGTCCATTAAGGATAAGAAAACGTGTAAGATAGAAGGTTTAAGTGTAGCACAATACTGCCCACTTTTATAGTAAGTCGCTTTAAAGTTTAGATCTATTTGGACAGGGTCTCCATATTAAACTTGGGTCATTACCGTTTGTATGATTTATGCAGCATATGTTCCCTCAGGGAAAAGGGGTATAAAATAGTAAATAATTGATTCGTATTAAAATGATAATAGATCGAGTTAAAATTTCATGCTGATATTTTGCCTTAAAAATATATAGAGTTAGTTTGGAGTACTATGAAGGGAAAGCTGGGAAAGTAGTTATTAGTGAAAATGGGTATAATAAATATTTAAAACCATTCTTAAGTGCCTTTATTTTTAATTTAATCTTAGCATTAATAGCTATTGTGTCCCCTGGTAAGAACATAAATTATAATTAGTAGACTCCATGTAGGATATGCCTTGAAATTATTATGTGACCATAATAAATAAATAAATAAATTAAGACTACGATCGTTGAAGAATCTTCTCAATCTAGTGATGTGATGTAATGTGATGCACTGTGGCTTCTCCTTAACGGAGTCATGAATCTCTCAGCAACTATGCCCAGAGAAACCTGTTAGCCACTTTACTTTCCCTTTCCATTTTCCACCCTAAGTTTTCCCATAATCTGCTTCATCCCATTTTCACAACATAATCTTTGTCAACTCTATGGCCTTTATATCTAAATCCCCCTTATCTTCTCCCAAATCCAGCTTAAAAACCAATAACCCACTTTTTGTATAATCACTTTGTTCATATTTATTCTTCTTTAACTTCATTATTTTACCCTTTCTGCTTTCAAGCATTTACATTCAATTAACAGATGCCTAATATTTTCTATGCCTTCCTTACACAATTTGCAGACTAAATCACCCATATTTTTCCATTTATGCCTAGTGGTGCCCTCGTACTAGTTACCATAATATGGGGTAATTTTCAGAATTTTGCAGACATAGTCACATTTTGTAGTATCGCAATATAAAATGTTAAGTAGTGTCACAATATAAAATGCTAAGTTATTTAATATTTATAATTTTAGAATAAAAATATGATTGCACCATCACACAATTCTATTGTAAAAAATTAGTGCAGCAAGATGGCCATTGGCATGAGAAGATCTTGATAACCAGTCTTTATACTAGTTTAATGAAACAATAAGGTAAAAGAAAGTAAAAAATGGAGAGTGATAGAAAGAGCAGACAGAAAAAATAGTGACGTCTCTTAGTATCAGAAATGATAGAATCTTTGATGAATCAACATTTAACTGTATAACAAAGCAGGTGGTATTTTTAGATTATCACTTGTGGTTTGGCTAGTCTCAGTTAACTGTCATATCTAAAGTTATCCTATTATATAATATCAGTGGACCAATCAATAGTCTTAAGATCAGTAATCTAAGAAACTAATACATTTATTTGATCACCCACAAAAGTCATTCACTTTAATTAAAATTGATTTAGAATATTCATCATCATTTTCAACTATCATTGATCTACTGCTAGACGAAGGTCTCCAAGTTTATCTAGTTTTTCAGATCTAGCCTCTTCTCTATATTATGCTAACAAATTTCTCATTTCATCCATTTATTTCCACATGTGATCTCTTTCTCTATTGTGATGTAGTTTAAGACTTCAACTGATAATGGATTATTATCTCTTTTGACAAAATGTCCAGCTCAGTACTATTATCTCTTAATTTTTTCAATGATATCAATGATCCCTGTTTGTTCTTTCAGCCAAGTATTTCATTTTCAGTCCCATCTTGATTCTTCCAATGTATATTCCTCCATACTTCATTGAATGTTATGAAATCTCTTGATTTATCTTTTGTTAAGTGTCCAAATCTCAGATTCATAAAATAAGAACTGCTAAAATACATCTATTAAAAAACTTTCTTTTTAAACACATAGGCATATTTCCTCTTAATATCAAGTTACTTTTATCAAAAGCACTCTATCCAAATTTAACTGTGCAATTAATTTCCTACATTATGTTTTCATCTGTATAATTAATATGCTTATTTATAGTTATTTGCTTCTTCTAATTTATGATTACCAATTTTTATTTTCTTCTGAAAAAATACATTGAACATTATTTTAGAATAGTAAGTTTCTGTGTGTGTATGTGTATAGTATTAGTATTCTAAAATTTTGTTCAATATATTTTTTATGAAGAAAATAAAAATTGATAATCATGAAGTAGAAGGTGTAAGTAGCTGCCAAATAGTCATATGGTTAATATAGTTGGAAACCTAAGGGAGAAAATTAATTATAGAATTAAACTTGGATAAAATGCTTTTGATAAATATAACTTAATATTAAAAGGAAATATACTTATGTGTTTAAAAAGGAAGATTTTTGATAGATTTGTTTTAGCAGTTTTTATTTTATGGATCTGAGATTTGGACACTTAATAGAAGATAAATATATTATAACGGAATGTCGGTTTTCATCAGAAAGAGGGTGCACATCTCACTTCAATCGGACTTAGGGTCTTCAGGTAGAATGCTGGAAGTTAAACGATGAAATTCTAAGTCTATGATTACATCTATCTTCACTATGCTAGCTCAATAATTATTAGACAAATTTAGATGTATTTTAGACTAGTTCATGCACCTCTCATCCCTCTTTCAGTCACCATTATGCCACAATATTCAAACTCATGGAGAATTTGCAATTAACTCTCTTCAGGAATGGATTTAAACAAATCATTTACTACTATGCCTTTATATAAACAATGACTAATAAAATATATTTCTATGATGTTTATAATATTAACATATATATATATATAAAATAATTGTTATATAGTTAATAATGATTAGTCTATTTATTTATAAATATGAATGTAATATAATAATGATTAAGCAGAGAGATCAAATTAATAACTCAATAATATTTAATAAACAATAAAAATATGATGTAAAAAGATAAATAAATTAGTAATGAAAAAATAAGGATGAATTTTTATCATTTTAAAAATTAATAACTAATATCCCCATTCAATATCCCATGATAAAATTTCATACCTAAATAAATTCTTCAAAAGAAAAGATTATAATTCAAACTAATCCTCATTGATTATATCGTACAAGCTTAAGAGAATTGGGTCATATGATCTATGACTCTTATTTTGACTATTTATAGTCTCTGCCTTAAGTCTTATGCAATGTTATATTGCTAAGACTACTAATATATGATACGGCTGAAGATCTCTCAGCCCTATATAGCTATTTGAGTTGGATAGCTGGGTTTGAAGACATGTAGGTGTCTGAAAATTTCAGATTTTCCTCTCAATAGATAACTTCTAGATAAATGCTGGTTTTGGGTTGATATTTTTAGATCTAGTGTCTGAACCTACCCTAGCACCTCTGAGGAGTATCAAAGCACAAAACCATGGTCAGAAGTTGGGGGGGGTCCTGACAGGAATATTTTAAATGCTGGCTCTGGCTAAGCATTTATCACAAAGCTTGTTGAGGAATTGACAATCCTCATTGATTATATCTTACAAGATTAAGAGAATTGGGTTATGTGATCTATGACTCTTATTTTGAATATACAAATCCAAAAGATTTAAATGTAAATGACTTATTAATACATTTATAATCATTGTTCATTTGTTTCATAATTATTATTATAAATCTCTTATTTACAACTGTAAAACTTGTTTTATAAGCATTTATATTAAAATAAATATATCATATGTTTACTATATTAAATAGTAAGAATAATAATTCTGTTTCTAATATCTGTTAAATAATAATCAAAATTTTACTTCATTTAATTTAGATGAATTCTGTCAAACTTTTAAATACCTTTATAAAATTTAATTTTATCTAATATAAATATTTATATTTATAAAATTAAATTTGGATGTTCCCACTACTATAAAGATATGATACCAAATCTGAAATAAAAATCAATAAAATTAAACATATTAAAATAATATAAATAATAATATAAAATATATAAATAGATAAATAAAAACTTATTTTCCTGAGTTAAGTAAAAATGGTTCTTTAGGTCCGTATTTCATAATCCTGGTGGAGATCTCCTGGCAAAGTATCTTTATCCATTGATTTAGTAATCATATATTTATCCTAAATTGATAGATTATTAGCATTATCCAATGGTTTTATTGTAATAAAATAAAATATATTCTTCGAAGATCGATGTTCTTAATCTCCATTTTTCCAGTTAGATGTTTTACACAATTAATATTTTAAATTGGCATGAAAATTGGTTTCGAAACCTTTACGATATAAAGTTGTTTTACTCACTGCACATTGTAAGATTCTTTAAATATATATAATTATTTTAAATATATTTATATGCATAGAAAAACAGTGCAATAAAATAGTTTCTAGTAATTCAAATAGATGTTCTTTTTTTTATGTTACTATTCTCTTTCAGATTTAAAAGAAAATTAAAATGCTTTTCTTATAATCTTTTTTGATCCATAAATTTTAATTTCCATATGAATAAATTAATATTTTAATTTGGAAAAGCTAAACTTTTTCAAATATAGTAGAAATTCAATTCTAGTGTAGAATAGTAATATTCATTAAAAGAAAAAGTTGTTTAAAAAAAAAAAATCTTTTCTCCTCTTTATTATAAAGAGACCGAATGAATTGTTAATATCACTTGTTTTTGTTTCAATTTTCAATGCTTGATTTAATTACTCATTGTTATAAATAAATATTAAGATATAATAAAAAAAAAATATAAAATTGTTTTTTTTTTTTTTTTCAAATCTGGATTATTTAAAACTTTGACATTGAAGTACGTATCATTTTAAGTTTATTTTTATCAAAATAAATGATATATATATATATATGCATATTAAAATAGTCAAATATATTTAATAAATAAATGGTTTAATTAGAGATAGTTATAAATGAGTGTATAAGTGTTTTAGTGTATTCCTATATTAGGTTAATTTAAGTTACCTTTACAATATATAGACTTCAGATCATGCAATGAAGTATGGAGGGATGTATGTTGGAACAACAAGATGGGACTGAAAATGAAATACTTGGGTGAAAGAACAATAAGGTATCCTTGACATCATTAAAAGAATTAAAAGGTAATGGAGCTGAACTGGACATATTTTTAGAAAAGATGATAATAGATTGTCAGTTGAAGTCTTAAACTGTGTCCTATTAAAGAGATTACTGTAAGATGGATAGACGAAATAAGAAATATATTAACATGATGTAGAGAAGAAAGGCTGCAGATCAGAGAAATTGGATTAAACTTGGAGACCTTCATCTAGCAGTAGTTTACAGCTTATCAAATATGTAACATTGATGATATAAATCTATTTTTAACACAACAAAGTCAAAAACATTACAATGATAATTAACAAACCAGATTTCCAAAGAAATGTTTAAGTGAACTTGTAAATAATACCCATATTTTTTTAAAAAAGAATGGTATTTGCAAGTTCATTTAAATAAATTATTTGGGGATCTGGCTTCTGAATTTTCATAATAACATTTTCAGATTTTGTTATTTCTTTTACATCAGTAAAACCTAACAAAAAAGCTATTGCAGGTTAATGGAGAAAACTTGTTTATCCTCAGGAGGATTTTCAATTAGTAATTATTGATAGTTTTCTGGTAACATCAAAAGATAAATTTGTCTCTGTTTCCATTTTTCATGAAAAAATATAATTCAATATATATTGTAAACATGACTACCTTGAATTTTAGAAGAATTGTGCCAGTAACAAATTTTTTTTTTCTGAAATGAATATTTTTTCTGATTGTATTAGCGTAAAGTTATAGATTTGAATGTCTTGTAAAAGTACTGCCAGTAAAAAAAAATTGCGCGTATCATATATGAGTAAACGCGAGGAATAAAACATAATAATTAGTATAAATATTATTTTTATGAAAGACTGATTAGGATAATAAGTAACTTGTTTTGACTTGCCTTATTGATTATTGAAAAACTGATTAATAAATGAAAAGTAGGGAAAAGAAAACTCTTGAGGAAGAAGGCGCAGGCTTGGCTGGTGTAAAAAGGGATGAATAGACAAAAACATATATTTTTTTATTGTGTAATTATTAACCAAAGAAGTCATTAAAATTTTAGCATATAACTAATTTGTGTAACTTAGGCTTACTAACTCTAAGTAAATTCTTTTTTTCTTTTTTTTATTGTTTTTTGAGGAAGTTCAGTGATATGTAACGGTATACATATATGCTGTTACATCATTTTAAAATGAAAATATAAAAAAAGATCCGTAAGTAAAATTGATATATATATATAAAAAACATTAAAATTCAAATAATAGAGATATAAAATGCACAGATATAGTCCAAGTATTTAAAGTTATTTTTAAACTAGCAGGATGGAAATGATTTTTCTGTTAAAATGTAATAATGTAAAATAAACAGGCCCTTGAGGCATTTAAACGATTGCAAATCAGATACGAGATAAAAATTAAAAGATTATGATGTTTCCCGCTTTGGAGCAAACTGGCCAATGAAAATGCCAACAAACACAGTCCAGAAAAGAAAACCATCATGACCAATAATTTCAGCACAACATCAGGAGCGATCAATCCAAAAATCTGGCAATAAGGGATATGCTATACTATAAAAAGAAAGGAAGAAAGAATATTAAAAAAAAAATTGATTGATTATTGATTGAGTAATGGTGGCTGGTTAAAATATTTTGCAGCTGCATTGCGGACTCCACGATGTAAGGGCTTGCAATAGATTTCGTTTCCCTTATTTGTGCTGACTGAGGTTACCTCCAGAGTGACGGTTCCTGAATAAATGGCAGACAGCGGTTTCATCTCCAAGGAAATAATCCATAAAAATGTGATAGCTAGGATGGACTTCAATAAACCTGCCGCAATCTGGAAGATTCATCAAGATATATCATGGGAAGTATAAAACTTTTGAATGCAATATAAACTTTTAAATAGCTAACTTAAATGAACTTTCAAATAGTAAACCTAAGTGTAATTTCTAAATAAATTCTTATCTGACAAGCAAAAGAAACAAAATTATTTATTAATATTTTTTATGTATAATATGTTTGCTATAAATCATTTCCATATTTATTAAACTAAATTACTAAATTTAAAGTTGAGTGTAGGTGACTACATAAATTCGTCGAGATTAGGTTAGATTATGTTGGGGTAATTTTGGGCTGATTATTTAGTAATTGAATTGATGTGGGTGGAGGAATGTACAGCATTTTATGTCAATGCAATCTGGGAAGGCACATTAGATTCTCATTCTCTTGTGCCACGTTAGCATCCAGGGCATAGTACCCAACTGAATGCATGGCCCAAAAAGGGAAGCCATTGCGTTGTTATTGGTGGTAAATGTATTTCCTACACCATTTGATTTTTTACGTTCTTTGGATAGGGACTAGAAGTTGGCAAGGACTGTTCTCCATACTAGGATCACCTCTTTAATATCATGCTACAGATGCAAATTTTTGTAAGCATGATTGTTTTATGGTAAAACATTTTCATTTTGCATTGGTCATGTTGGTATATCAGTATGCTAGTGTTGATTTAAATGTGAACTTTTAGCCTGAGGTTAAATGATTTGTGTCTTTAAATGCGTATTCTATGTAGTCTATTTGCAATTAACACAATATAAAAATATTAAATTACATAAAATTTCATTCATTTGTGCATATGAAGATAAATATCAGGGTTTAAATCTATCTAATAGTGTTAAATAAAGAATCTAATCCTCAAATCTGTTTTAATATATATTATGTGCATAATAAATGTTTGTCTTATTAGTGCTGGCAGTGACTTATTATTTTATCTTTATTAATAATATTTGATAATAGATAATTAAAAATAAGTTTGAAATGTTATATTATGAAACTCAGCTTCTTCATGAGCTAGTGACTAGGGCTGTTGGTCAAATAAAAGTTGAATCTTATCTGTATGTATTTGCCTACTTTATGAAGTATAATAACTACTATTTCCTATTGCATTGTCAAATGTATACTATATAATAATCACTTGACGAAACACTTTATTACTTTTACTGTAAACTTTATTACTTTTACTATAAACTGGAGGAAAGGGTGGGTAATAAAGCATTGTAAAAGTAATAAAGTGTTTCGTCAATTGATTATTATATTTGCCTACTTTATAAATTTTCTAGGTTCGAATAGCCTAGTGGCATTCTGGTATGGAGATAGGGAAAGAGTCTTCGCCCGACCATTGTAATATATATGTATAATAGTTAGATAAATGAATGGTTGGATTAGATGGGTGTGTGGGGAATCTATAATCTATATTGATTTGCATGTATTGATATCAACGCATTGCACTTGATTATTTTTATATTTTTATAATATGTAAATTAACAAAATTAATATTGTTAACTTAGTGTGTGAATTTACAAATATTTCAATACTATGATTAATTATATTTCAGATAGTGGAGTTGGGGCTGGCATTGACTCCTATTACGAATACTGTTTGAAAGCCTATATTCTTCTAGGTAATGATATCTACTTGGAACGGTTTAATAAGGTTTGTAGGAATTTATTGAATACACATAATAGCATTAAGGATATAATGTAATTTATGATATGTTTATACCATTATTTTCTAATATAGTTACATTCACTCTTATTCAACAAGTTTCATAAATACAATCAACTGCATTTATTTAGGTAACTTGATATTAGTTGAAAAATTGATCTTAATGAAAATAAATAATGATGGGGGGGTGGGTGTAGAAGATTATTAATGAAAACTAAAGCATGGTCTAATATTTTAAACAAATAATATTTATTACATGTAGAGGACAGTAAAAATTAATAGATTCTTCTTCAATTCTGGATTTCATTTGGGCAAAAATTTTTGGAAGAATGATATGTCTTATATTTTCAAAATGTTAAAACAAATTATTTTTTTTGTAAAGTTTTTGCATATACTTCGGATAATAAGGTTTGACAAATTTTGGACATGTCACTTCAAATATTACATCTAAAATGTAGTTTTAAATGTAAGACTTTTTATTTTCATCTTATGCTAAAAAATTATAATTGGTCTGAACTTATTATGGTTATATTGATAATATATTTATTTTATCCATCCTCATTTTTATTAATAGATATGGCTTTTCAAAGAAATTATCTGTGAACTTAAAAGGTGGATAAATTTGTGGAAAGCTTTAAATGCTCCAAATATTCAAAAACTAAAACTTATATGTAGTCAAAGATTGCCGTGAATTTCAAAATAAAAAAATTTGGGCAATGATATATCCCAAATAGATGTGGAGATATTTTGAAGACTTTTGTAAAATTATTAATGATGTTGATCTATTAAGTGATTCAGAGATATTGCAATTTGTTAAACAAATATATAAATATTTGGATAATAAAATTAATTTCAATGATATTTTGTGTGATTTAGTTCATTATCTAAATATCACATGATAATAATCTAAACTGAATTAAAAAAAAATAAGTTCAGAGAGAATGAAATGAAAAGTACAGAATCTGTCAAAATTCCAGCTATAATTCAGCTTGTAGACTAAAGAAAACATTTGTTATCTTGCAAAAGAATGAAATTTTTGATTTATATTATGAAGAAAATTTATATCTTATAAATAACATTTAATTTATTTTGTATTTTACCATATTGAACATTAAAGAAATTCCCAGAAAAAATTGAAAAACTAAACATTGATACTATGCAATTTTCAAAATTCAAATTGTACTATAGATCCATTTTCATAGTTATTGAATTTTTAAGGTAGTTCAGGCTGTCTATATATCCAGTTTAGTTATATTTTTGTAGATAATAATATTTTGAGTGCATCATTGTCATTTTCAACAATTATTGATGCACTGCAGGATGAGTGTCTCTCCAAGTTCAGTTCCTCTTCTCTGATCTCTAGCTTCTTTTCTCCTCATAACTCCAGCACCCTTCTTTATTTGATCCATCTATCTCAAATATGGTCCCTTTCTAGGTTTTTTACAATCTCTTGGAATCCAATTTAAGATTTCAACTGTCCATCTATTATTATCTCTTTTGGCAATATGTCCAGCCCAATTCCACTTCCGTTTCTTATTTCTTTCATTGATGTCAGTAACACCTGTTTGTTTTCTCACCTATATATTTTGTTTTCAATCTCTTCTTATTAACATGAACAGTTACTGTATTTTTTTTTCTGTTAAGTGTCCAGGTCTCAGATCTATAACTAAGAACACGTAAAACACATTTATTAAAAACATTCCTTTTCAAGCACATATTTATTTTCAGTATTAGTATTTCTACCAAAAGCATTCCAATCAAGTTTAATTCTATGATTAATTTCATCTATTATATTTCCATTTTTAATAATAATTTAACCAAGATTATCAATCCTTACTTTAAGAAAATCCATTGTACATTACTTTAGTCTTTTTAACATTTATCTTTAGTCCTACTTTCTTAGTTTCATCTGATAATTTTTGCAATATTTCCTGAAGCTCAAAAGCATTATTTGCAAAAACAATTCCATCATTTGCAAAATTTAGATGATTTAAATAATCTCTGTTTATTTTTATTCATTTAACTTCCCATTTTAATCAACAAAATACTTCTTGCAAAACTGCTGTAAAAAGTTTTGGAAATATGAAATTACCCTGTTGTACACCCTTTTCAGTGTTAATCTTCCTAGTATCATTATGTAATCTAATTGTTGCTGAAGCATTTTTATAAATATTCTTCAGAATATGACAGTATCCTGGGTATATATTTTTAATCCCTGAAGAAATGCTTATAAAATCAAATGCTTTTTCATAATCTATAAATCCAAAGCATAATGGAAACCCATATTATTCATTGGCCTTTTCTATAACTTCTCTCAATACTTGGATATGATCCATTGTACTAAAACCACTTTTAAATACAGCTTCACATGATCACCATCTTTTGGTTGGTTTAAATCCAAAGTTGTTGTAGATGAGTTGTAATTATCTTGATATATTGAATTTATATTCAAACCATTTTTATGTAATAGTATACTTTTTATAATATGCCAAAGATTTACATTTGATGAAAGAAGCCATTCAGATAGACAGAATGGAGCTTCTCTATAATATTTATCATTTCTCAGCTAAATAAAAATAAAAAACTTAATTTAGTAGATTGCATAGCTGTTTTTTTCTATCTCATTTGAATGCTAGAACAATACAGGACTCATGTGAACCTAACAGTAATAAAAAACAAAATTATGGTGTAATGATTATGATGAGAAGATTGTTGTTCTAAAGTTTACCATTATTTTTTTTTTTGATTATCACTGGTATCACATAATTGTGGATTTTGTCAGTTATTGCATTTCAGATGTTTTTATAACAAGAGTGAGTAAAGTAGGAAGATTGTAATATTAAAAATTTATCATTAGAAATGGAGTTGGAATTAATGATTATATTAAATGATTGTCTTTATTAATATATGTGATTAGTGCATTATTTTATAAAGTATAGTGTGTTTGCATGTATCATCTCTATTTAAGTAAATATCAATAGTAATATTTTATGAACTTTTTAAATCATTCTGTCCCTTGGTAAGATATGATTCTGAGTTAAATAGAACTATATTTATTTTTAACTTGCTATTTATTGTGGCCATTTCAAAAAATGGGAAAATATTTCAAAAGTAGACAATTTTGACTTGGTCATGGTGCCTACAAAATAGAATGGTATAGAAATTCAGTTTGAAAATCGTTTACTATTAGATTCAAAATGATGGGTGATGTTGATAATATTAATATTGATTCACTGAAGAAAGTAGATTACTGTATTTACTAATGCCATGTATACAATAATTTTTAATTTCTTGATGTGTTGAAGTATGCATTAAATATGAATTGGAAAATCATGTTTCTAATCAGGAAAAAAAGTAACATTCATTCTATATCTACTGTATTTCAATAAATTAGTAAACCTTCATTTCTATCAAATCTTTTAACAATAGTTAAAGTACTAAAAAAATAATTAAAATTTGATATGAACTTGAATTAAAATGGAATAATATTAAACATTAAAACTGCAACTCTCATTGAACTTGCTATTTGAATGTAATATATACGACTTAGTTAAAGTCCAAATTTTATTTAAGCCTTGGTTTGGCAAAATTAAATACTTTTCTTTTTTAAGCTAATAGTTTTAAATAACAAATGTTTAAGATTTTTTTTTTCTTCTGCTCTATTTAAATTTTATAATAAATTAAAAAAATTAATCAAATAACAGTGAGAATTATAACGCTTATTACTGCTGATATTTAATGAAATACTTAATTAACATAACCAGATTAATAGATTTTTATTTTGTCGAGTGTTTCTGTAAAAAATTTAGCTTTTCTGGGTAAAAAAAAATCATTTATAAAATTATTATGATTTTGCCCAACTTCTGCACAAAATATGTATTTTGGGGATCATATATCTTTTTTGCATATGTGTGATCATGTTTTTCTATTGCTTGAGATGGAGTGCAGGATGAATAGAATGAAAAATCCTGAGTTCAAAGTCCTCTAATTATATATAAATATCTTTTAAGAGCTTAAATGTAAATCTAATTTGTTAATATCACAAAGTTATTTCTGAAGTATTTTATCATTTTTTTGAAAATGAAGTGGACTTATTTGCATACCTACTATGCCATTTTTTGTTAATAATTTGGGCTTAAGAAAGAATTATTTTAATTAAAAAACGGTTTGCTTTTTTAATCTGTTTAGATTTTTATCATATTCTTGTTGCTTTTTAATAATTTTTAATACTATTTTTCTGTAACAGAAGCAAATACAAATATAAAATTTATTAGATATTGTTTTTTTATCAGTTTTATAACATCAAAGTAATAATTTTTATTCTATGGTCTAATTAATTTTAGTAAATAAATAATTTTATATGTAAATAATATTTATGTATTAATGTTATTTATAAATAGTTAAATATGCATGTTTATATATAAAACTTACAATTAGTGAATTGTACTGTTATTTCTAATTTATAGGCACCTATTTATATTTTACTATAAAAATGATCATCACACAAAAATTAATTTGGCATAAATTGATAGGTAAATATGAAATAATTGTTGTTAAATCAATTATAGTAATGATTTACTATGATTGAAAAATAATTGTAAATGGGCTACAATAAAATTCATACAATGTAATATTTTAATTGTGGGAGGAAATCATTGCATTGTACCATATGGTCTATGTGTCATTGATTTTTCCAACAAAACTAGGTATTCTATTAGTTTATATGTCTCTCAGCTTATATAAGTTTCCCTCGTGATAAATGATTTTATGTAATCTGATTAATTTTCATTAACTATCCAGACAAATTGAACATGATAAACATTATTTAGTAAATATAATAATATCAGTAAATATAAATTGCAGGGAATTAGTACTAGTTCTTATTTGTGAAAAATGTGAACTAATAATATGATTTGTTATTGCAGTAGAACAAAAAAGTTTTTAATTTTCATAAAAGATATCCCAGTTTTAGAAGATATCTAATAAAGATAGCTATTGCAATAAATTTACCTTATGCAGCATTTTATAACTAAGAATTCACCTATTTATTACACTAAATGAAGTATGTTGTTTTGACTGTAATATGTTTATACATATATATAAATTGATGGATTTTTAAATAAAATTTATGAAGTTTTGAACATTATTTTTGATATTCTTTATGAAGACATTATAACCATTTTTATTTTGGATTTGCACTTGGGTTTTCTTTAATTGAATAAATGGTATTATTGTATGGGAGTGCTTTTTAATAACTTTATTTTGATTTTGTACTAATGAGTTAATAAACATATTGCTAATGTTTTTGGACCATGAGAAGTCATTGTTACTTTATCGGTCTGATGGATATGCTATCTGGGAAGAATATCTGGGATAAACCATTCTTCTACATTTTGCACATATTTTCATTCTATCTTATGTTTTTATTGATTGTAGGTAATTTTTCTTTTTTTAATGCTAGTCTAAGCTTATAATTTAAAATATTTTTTTATTTTGTAATATGTATAAAATTGTGTATTTTTTTTCCATTTCTAATTAAAGATATACATTTTGTTAAGCCATTCAAATAAAGTAAAAATGAAATGCTGTAATGATCTTAATATGAACAGATTAAAACAAGCATTTTATAAAATATATTAATATATCAATGAACAATTTTTTGGCATAATATTTTAACATACTCCTGCCATTTTAGAATTAGGGCTTGAATTTGAATTAGATGAATCTTGGAATTTTTTAGATCACAAAAAAGCTTATAATTTCTTTATTTTTTTTCAAAGAGTCAAGTCATGATCAACTATCTAGCCATTGGTCCTAAATTAATCTCAGTTGGTCAGATGAAAAGCACTGTTCTGACTAAAAATACAAAAAAATATGTTTGTAATATAAGGCAATCTTTACTGTTGAAGTGATGTCGTAGTTCTTTTGTCTTTCAGAATCAATATCACATTAAATTAGTCACAAAGGATTCATAGAATAGAAATAAAGTCACTGGTGACCTTGGCCATAATAATTATAATATGATAAACATCATCATATATAAACTATTGTAAGTTTGTAGAAAGTATCCCTTCACAGAGTTTCTCTGAAGACTTACATTTGAGTTTGCAAAGTCTTTATCACATTAGTATTGAAATCTACATTTACTTGAACTGTTCTGAGATGGACTTATCAGCAAAGAATAAATGGATTGCTAAATATGCAATTTTCAAGAAAACTATTGTAGTTTTTTTGTTGGGGTGGTGATTTTCATTTACAGTAATTGCTAGATCAAAATAAAGTATTTTTGTTTTTGCCAAATTGTATAAGTCAGTTTTTGTAAATATTTATTTAAATCATAATTATCGATTTGTTGTAAGAACTTGTATTTGTTGCAAGAACTCTAATAATATTGTGATTAAAGATTTTACTTAAAAATCTGTAATTTGAGTTATTTGTATGTATTTTTATTGATTGCAAATAAAAGATTATAGCCCTGGTGCAAACTCAAGCTTTTATTCAATGTACATTATATTTCATAAATTTAAATGATTATTCTAGGCTGTTATTGTTTATAAATATTATAATATTAGTATAAGATTGATGCAAAATGTGGCCTGGTTTTGTTGATAAATTTTGTTTTAATTTTCTTTATTAAAGATTAATATTAATATTAGATGTTTAACACATAGATCAGTAATATAAATTTCTTGAATATGTAGTAGAGTTTATTAAATAATAATTTCAATTTGCATAATCATTGTTACACATTAAAATAAAGATTTGTTTATTGACAAAGTCATAATTTTATTAACATTTTAAAATTTATATAAAATCTAAAAAATTCATTTAATTTAGCATTATTCTGCTGTAATGAAATATGTTAGCCAAGGTCCTCTTTTAGTTGATGTTCTCATGCATCGTCCTCATACAACTGCAAAAAATTTTATGGATGCTCTTTTAGCATTTTGGCCTGGATTACAGGTAAGTTTAATATAATTGTTTGTTTGTTTTTTCTAAGGAATTAATTCACAATAAATATGAATGTTTATTAATATCAAGATACTAATAAGAAATATGTATGTATTCAATTAAATTTTATTTTTTCCTTATTTATATATAATTCAATATATGCAAATGGTATAATTAAATTTATAAACTTATTTAACTTATAAATTCTATTTTCTATACACCCTTATTAATTATATGAATATGACAAATGATCAAAAGCAGTGCTAAGCTATAAATTTTAAAAGAATAAATTTATAATCTTTCCGGAATAGTGTACTATCACTATTTATTGAATTATGAATGTGTGTTGAATTTTCTGTCTAAAAGCAAATAGTATACCTAGACAATATAGAAATACTGTGCTCATTGATAACATTTGATTATTGATAGGGGTTTACCCCTGCTTACCACTCTTTTAACATAATTTATTTTAGCATCACAATTTTAGAATAGCATTATAAAAACATTAATGAACCTTAATAAAATTAATAATTTCCTTCTTGTTACAACATTATATGAAGGTAAAGGGATTTGAGCATTCAGTAAATTAAACAGTATTTGAAGTAAGAATAAATAATTGAAACTCTCATCTAAAAGTGATGCTCACATGTATCTTAATGATAAATAGTATAACTGCAGGTACTTTTTAGCTTGGTCTTAGTAATATATTGCCTAATTATCTCATTATTTTATTTAACATAATATTTACAAAACATTTCATAATGAATTATGCATAAATTTCATAATGATGTTAGATATTTGTGGTACCATATGTACATAATCTATAGTAACCAATGACATTCTTTATGTTTTAAAAATATAAATTTCATACTTTTTTTTGCCTTATTATTATTATTTTTCTCTTCAATCATCTTCATTCCACTTTTAGTTATCAAAGCTGTTGACTATTATGTCATAAACAAAAACATATTTGTCAAAATGGTATTATTCACATAAAGCTGATTTCTATAATTACATTTTAAATCAGTATCTTTACCACTATGTAGGTTTCCAATATAGATATCTCTGATATTTGATTTTCTAGTTTTTACCAGGATAGCGAAATATGTAGCACAAAATTCCAAGGGATTTCCTGAAATGAATTGTGTGTGTGTATTTTTTTGAAAAAATAAAATAAAATTAATTCCTGAACAGTTTGACTGGTCAGTCAAAATTTAGAAAGTAAAGCAGTAAAAAAAAAAGCCTTGAAAATAATAAAGTATGAAATTTGAAAAAAAAAAAATACAATGTTATTAAATTTATATTATTATTAGAACATTATTTCAATACTTTGTCATTTGATATTCTAATAAATTATATGTCAACTAATAAACATATTTATACATATATCATCTCACTATTTGGTCTGTGACATGTAATCCCTTTTTGTTATTTACTATTCATAGTCATTTTTTTTGTTTTTTATTGATTTTTTGGTGAAAATTCAATATATAAATTTATAATATATCTTTTAAGTTTGTAACTTAATATGAAAAGAATAATTTCTTTTTTTTTTATTGGATATATCAATTTTTTTTCATAGTGTCTCTGCTAATTATTCGCAAATAGCAATTTACATATTATCTTTATTATAAATTTGATATTGTTGATTATGCTAAGTCATATATGCAGTTGACAGTTTGAAAAATTTAATTAATTAGTAAAGTATTATATATTTATTTCTAGGTAAATATATCTAATATATTGATGCAAAATATTTTTAATACTATTATTATTATTACATTATTTATTATATTATTATTTATTTATCTTGATTTTTTAAACTAATTTATTAAGGTTCTGAAAGGGGACATTAATCCTGCTATTCAAACTCATGAAATGCTCTATCAAGTCATCCAAAGGCATACTTTTTTACCTGAAGTAAGTCCATATGTTTGTAATATTTATCTGTCAGTATATCTTAACTAATTTGATATGATTATAATTAGCAAGAAAAATATTTTTTTAATAAGATAGTGCATATTGTCTCAAATACATAAAAATAAATAATATTAATTTTTTTATTAACAGTTTTTGATGAATAATCAGAATCATTTGTTTAAATATTTTTTAAGTTATAAAGCTACTGTACCTCTTTATAAATGAAAGTGTTATTCAGAAATTCATCATATTGAATTTATTAATGATATTGATATTCAGTATTATAACCACAAAAATAAAACTTTTACAACATTTTTATAATTCTTTTTATTGAGAATTATTAATTATTATAATTTTGTTTGATATTAAAAATGATAATCATACCTATAATTGTATTTCTTTAATTAGTAACCATGTAATGGACACTACTTTTTCATTAATAAATTTTGAAGATGAATAGATTTCATTATTATTATGAAAAAAAAAAAGTTAATCAGTAAAAACAAAATCAGTTCTCTGGATCTTTAAAGAAGCATTTAAAAAAAAAAAAACTTGATTTTTTTTTTCTAAATCTCCAGCAAGTAATTCAGCTAAAATATTAAAACATCTGAAAAGTATGAAATTTTTCAACAAAGCTAAGTATCTTATATTGTATCTTAGAGTTTTCTGCTATGATATTTTCAATAATTTAATATACTGTATAAAAATTGAAAAAGAAAAAAAAATATTAGTGATCATATAAAAATAATGTTTCTTATGAATTTATAATTGAAATCAATTGGACTGGAAATCAAGACATGATTTTTTAAAATGGTATAACAATCGTAACATTCTTAGATTTGCTTTTGCTAACATGCTATAAAGCTGATATTACTGTTATGGATTATCATCATTTAAATATATGTAAAAGTTTAAATATGTTATTACCAATATATACTTATGTGTGCTTCTATAACAATATTATAATTTTTATATAAATATGATTAAATACTTTATAATATCTGTACATAAGATAATTGACAATTTGAACACCTATTTTCCCATTGACCAACTTCATCTAAGAATATTGGTAAAATGATATAAATTTTTGGTTTATATTATATATAAATTATAAAGAAAAATACAGTGTTATGTATATGAAAAATAAATTAATAAGAATTTTATATCAAAAAATACTTAAATATATAGAGATTGTAAAACTAGAAGAAATTATGCAATAAAACTAACATATATGATAAAAATGTATACTTGAGGTAATGTGGCCGCTTGATGGCGCTGTTGTTTGCACAAATAATGAAATGTAATGTACTGGCCGATAATTTTTTGCTTTCTGCTCTCTGCCTATTTTTCAAAGTGTTTTTAAAAAATTTCCAAACAAACATTATTTTATAAATTACATTTTTTAATTATGTGCTGGTGTGCATGGAGGGGGGGGAGTCCGATAGTAACCAAGCTTGCAGCGCATAGAACTGGAATGTGTGTGTGTGGGGGGGCTCCAATGGTTTTGCCGATCCGAAGGAGCAGTCAATACATGCTTTAGTCTGAGCAAACCAAGATTATGATTTCCAAAACAACGGCAGCCATTCGATTACTCTCGTAGCTGTTCTTTCGCAAACATGCCTTTTCACATGACTTACGTGAAATGCTTCAACAACCTACCCTTTTGCAATTCTTTTCACTTTCTAAGATGTGTAGAGAAACACAGCGACAGACTTACAATTATTAGTATGTAATAGTACATTAGGTAAGGTGTAAAATCCTTAATTCGAATGCACATAAAAACACTTATGGCCTGATGAATTCCATACACCCTCACATCCAACAGTAACGATCTATGAAGTGTGCGCTATCTCCATAGTCATGCAAAGCACAGTGTGCAATGACATCTATGCCTGCTAATGGCTAATATGAACAGAGCTGTTCTAGAGGCTGTAAATTGGGCCATGTTAAGTGGCATATTTCTGTGCTTTTGCAAGCAACAGCACCATCAAATGGCCACATTACTCCATGTATACAACTACCAAAATAATAAATGTGACAGACTTTTTGTATTATCAGTTATCTTTCAATAACTGGACCATAGACATTTTCCTATTCACCCATTATCTGATTAGTAAAATAAAAAATATGTGATAAGATTTGGCCGTTACCATTGACGGGGCAGGTATCATACTTTTATAATGCTGAGACCATAGTTTACTTTTAGTTTAATTATCCCTACAATGTGAGACTGCTCTAATCATATCAAGTTTGACCTCCATCTGATAAAACTAGAATATAAATTGAACATTGATAATTTCTTCTCAGTTCAAATAAAAGATAATAAGATTACTTTATTCCTATTGGTCTCATTTATTGTGATATTTTGCTATTATGTTTGACTTTTCTGATTTTGTTTGCAAGTACATACTCTTTGTAATATATAAAGTAAATGCTACTCAATGATAATACATATTATAATGAAAATTTTTGATTTGTTTTAGATCTTTTTTTAATGCAAGACAACTATTTTTATATAACTAGTAAACTTTATACATACTTAGAATATAAACTAATTAATAAAATTCATGTTGTTTGATTTTATTAAATAATAATAATAATCTATATTTGGCTTTTATTTGTTTAATTTAGGCTTTTACAGTAGATTTTCAAGTACATTGGGCTCAACATCCTTTAAGGCCAGAATTTGTTGAAAGTACCTATTTTTTATATAAGGTAAAAAAATGGAGAGTTTTTTGATACGATATTTTAATTTATCATAATCACTTGAAATCAGATTAGCATAAATTCAATATTTTGGATTTTGTAATTATTATATAAATTTGTTATATTTAAATATATATTATAAAATTGGATAATTTATTTTCTACCTGGTATAGTTTAGTAACAGCAATCAGTAAATGTTTTAATTCTTTTGAATATAACTGGAATTATCATTTAAAAATGATTAAAATAGATCAAATTAAGACACAAACACAATTAGAATTAAAAACAGTTTTTAAAAATAAAAATAGGTAAGTCTCCTTTGAAAACTAAGCATTGTACATATTTGTATGAAGCAGAATTATGATTTATGTGATCTTTAGTTATCAATAAGGACACAATAATTAGCAGTAAATAAAACTAATACAGCCAAAGTTGGTAGTGTTAATAGCATTAGTATTAGCAAAAACATTTTGAATATTAAAGATAATAAATCTCTTAGTAATAGTGCTACACATGCTTGTATTTAGCAAATAAGTTGTAAATTGATCAGAAATACCCTACAATGCTCAAATAATTTGTAGCAAAGATAAACTTTTTCAAGATTTTATGATGCTTCCTTTTCATTTATCTTTTAATAATCATTAGAAATGAGTTTGTTGAGAAAGTCTAGGATTTTAAGTAGCGAAGACCAGAACATATTGTGTACAATGACTTAAAATATCTAGTACTAACTTGTAAAAATATTTCATTAACTACATTTGTCAAAATAAATTATTACTAGAAGTAAAATTGGTGCTCATTTGAATGACAATCCATCATGCCTGATGGTGCTGATGTTATCCAAAAGTAGTTTAAAATGCCGTTTATTCAGGCACAACTTCTCAATTGCTAGCAGCAATTGAGTGTTTTGGCTAATGTTAACCTGCCTGCGTATTTTGCGATCATTTACTCTCATAATTCACACTTTGACAGCCCTATCATTTGATAGGTGTTGTTGTTTACCATCTATACAAATTCTGACTTTTAACATGTCATTACTTTTTCATGATAAGGTTTGAATTTTTCGAATGAATACTATTTATGTAAGATGTGTTAATGTTTTTATTTTTGAACAGTAAAGGAAGTAGTGTAAGGTCCTAAAAATTTTCCCACTGTAACAAAGCTGTCTACTAACCTGTTCATGTGTGTGAGTCATGAAATTTGGAGTTTTTTCAGAGGTACGGCTGAAATCTCTGAGCTCGCGAGATTTTCCATTACTGTAAGAAAAGGCTTCTGCCACTGTGGCAAGAGTTGAATTGATCTAGACTTAACCCTAACACTATCATCGTAGAAGAGATGAGGCTACAGCTTTCACAAATTTAAAAATTGTTCGATTTTATTTCTTTGTTTTATGTTTTAATTTTTATGGAGTAAAAGTAATGTTAATTGAGAATTGCAGTCAATATTTTGGGGAGGGGGGTGGTTGGAAATTAATATTTATTATTAAAGTTTTTAAAAAACCTTTAATTATTTGAAAAAATAACAAAAAGTAATTTTTATTACTAGAAGAAATGAGGCCATAGCATTCACAAAATTAGGAATCATTTGATTACATTTATTTGTTATGTTTTAATTAATATTTATATAGTAAAAAGTAATGTTACTTGAGAATTGCAGTCAAATTTTTTTTTTTCTTTTAAAATTGCGTTTTTTTGATCGGAACCTAAAGTGAACGAATATTTGTTTATTATTGTTTTTGAAAAACATTAATTATTTTTAAAAAAATATTAAAAAAAAATATTTAAAAAAAGGAATTTTTATTTTTGATATTAATAAAAAAATGTTTTTTTAAAAAAAGTTTTCTGTATATTGGTTTCTTTGTTATAATATGTAAATAAAATGTAGTGGCCCGGTAAGGGTATATGAAGACATTTTGTTGGAAGAACAACGCCACCAAGCGGGATGAATTGTCATTCAAATGATTACCGTAAAATTTTATCATTTCAGAATACCAGAAATCAGTATTTTCATTCATCAGTTATTGATTCTTCCATCCAAAAATTTAATTTTGTGTAGATTTGATTTTGTTGAATATCCCATCCTGTGGAATTGCATTAAGATAATTTATAACATTATATTTTAAAATCTACTCCTCTTTATTGGTGGATTCTTGACAGCAATTTATAAATCAGAATTTGTAAGAAAATTAACAGAATAATATGTTCATGCAACAACTTTTTCTCTGCACAAGTAAGACTAAAGTAGTTTTAGATATTAACAATCTTATCAAAATAGAAAGCACAGTTTAATTTTAAAAATTCAAAAAATATAATTAAGCTTACAAAATAAAGTACAATAAATAAGATTCTGTTTTATGATTTGTATGTTCAAGATAATCGTGTTAATTTTATCCAAAAGTGCCTTTATTGATATTAAGGAAAACCACATATATTGTCACAAACAGTTTTAGAGCAGAATATACTTTTCTGCTTAGAGCAGAATATACTTTTCTGCATTTTATATATCTGTTGTTACAATGGATCTCACCATCAGTTGTTGTTGAGACAGGATTTAGTTGATTTTGAATAAACCTAATGTTCATCTGATTCACTTAAACATTTATAAGTGCTGATTTGCAGTAATTCTCTTGTAACTTAAAAATAATTTTAGTGCATGATTTTATAACATTTAATAAAGTTAGTTATCAATCTTAACATAATATGGTTTATCGATTCTGATAATTATTAATATTAAATCCACATCTACTTTTTTGCCTATTGTAAATGTCTTCTTCAATAGTAGAATTATCTTTATGATAGTTTCTGATGTTGTGGCTATTGTATTTTTCTACTATATTCAATTTCTGCAGTTTATATCTTAGTGGAGTTTGAAAATTTTTTATTAACTGAACTTAGAATTTTTTCATTAGCCAGTCTATAGCCAACTTAGTGATTCATTATTGATCAGAAAATGGATACAAGGTTATTTTTTACTATAGGATAAATGTCCAAGTTAATATGAGTTGGTCAAATGAATGTTGATGAGCTGATCATAGGAAGATGTTATATACTTGTGGACAACAAATAATAATCTAGAAAAGTACTATTTACAAAAAATACTGAAATTTTATTGTTCTTTGTTAAAGTATCATTATGCAGGAATTGATCATATCCTTAAATATGTCTGTATATATATCTCTTTGTCATGCATTCTTAATTGATAAATGGAATGTACTTATTTTTTATATGTATTTCAAAATGAGAAACCACTTATTATTAGAGCTAATATATTTAAATTAATAATATTGTTAGAAAATGAGTTTCCTTTTTTATATATATAAATGAATTGCTGAATATGAACTGATAGAATATAATCAATAAAATAATAGTCAAATGGTTTGTTGTTCAGGAGTAATATGATGTTTGAGCACATTTTATATAACATTTCTTACATTTGTACTTAGATAATTTATTGTGTGAAATTTTGCTAGATAATAAAGTTAAAAATTTATTAATAAAAACATTTTTAGTTTTAAGAACGATTTAATTTAATTTTTAATCACTCGTTGATTTTGAATTCTGATGAAAAGGTTTAACAAACATAAATTAATTAAATGCACTGAGCCAAGTTTTGGCAAAACATTGCCAGAATCATACTGAGTAATGTTATGCAGAACAGGTGTACTTAAATAATTAATGTGATGTAATATGTAAATAAAGCAATTAGATATTCCATTTTTCAGTCAACAAAATACATGAATCCTTTTTGTTGATAAAATGTGGATCCTTTGCATTTTCCCAAGTCTCTTTGGATTTTCTTTTCTTATCATCCCTTTCAGAGCAAATTGTTCTAACATTGGATGGAGAAAACATGACCTGTGGCACATCATTATCAAGAAAGATCGATCTGTATTCAGTCTTTTGTTTTGCTTTAGTGTACAAATATGCATATTGGGCAATTTTTATGGATCTATTTGCATGAGATTCATAATATACAGCTGTAGGAAGAGATAGTGCATGCAAATTTTATAGACCATCTATGATTCTGGCAGTATTTTATTGAAAGCTGGCTCCAAGCATTTAATTAGTTTACGTTTATTATACCTTTTCATCAGAACTCTAAGTCAATGAGTGCTTAAGAATTATATAGTTTCATGAAAAAAGTTAATGCTTTGAGAAGAATTATTTAAACATATATATATGTAGTTTAAAATAATATTTTCTATGGATTTTTTTGATTAGGCAACTGGAGATCCATATTATTTAACAGTTGGCAAAGATGTTTTGAAAAGTTTACATGATTATACAAGAGTACCTTGTGGCTTTGCTGCTCTAAAGGATGTTAGAACTGGTGGTCATGAAGACAGGTATCTTGCAAGTTTTAAACAAATATTGTTCTAAAAAATATTTGTGTGAATTATACATATATATATTTAATGGCATTATGATATAATGATTAGTGCCCAGATCTGGGGTTTGAATCTGAATGGAGCTTGGAAATTTTTTTAGGTAGCTGAATATTTTCAAAAAAAACTTTAGAATTGTTTATTTTTAGGTAGCTGACTATAGCCATGCAATCATTATTCTTTATCTAGAGAGTGAAAGAAGAAAGAAAAAGAAAAACATAGTCTGAATGACATTTTCTATTTACTCAGGAGGCCAATCAGATTTGTTTAATTTATAAATTTATGTGTATATGTGTCTATATTAATTTTAGATTTAATTTTTTGTATATATTATATAGCAGAAATAAAAAAATAGTATGTATGTATATTTATGATTTTTTTTATTATCAACAGTAAAATTTACATTTCATGAAGGTTTTAATACATTTTGGATTGCATTTAAATGTATTGTTATTTAAATAAGTTTTTGAGAGATTTAATTATTGAATTAAGCTTGAATATATATTACTTTGGGAAAATTACTATTATGTTTTGTTAATGTTATTTTTAAAAACATATTTTCAAAAACAAACGGAAATCTTTTATTAATTTTTTAATAAGTAAAATATAAATTTTTATGATAAACTTTTAATATTAAAGAATTTTAAGATAATTTATATAAGGAAAAACTTGCTGCCATGCCTTTCCAACCAAAAACTTATTTATTTATTTATTTTTCCTGTTGTTAAAATGGCCTGTCTTGGTTTTGAGAAGCTACTAATGAATGAATATACACCTGGGTCTCGTTTTACGCGATAGATAGGTTCCTCAGAAAACACGCACAAACGAAATCACGCAAAAATAGACGTAACTTACATTGAAAAAGGGGGGATGCGGTCTGTGATTTTCCAAAATTCGCATAAAAGCAAAGCACCAACGTAAAATTACTTTAAAATTCGCGCAAAAAAAAAATAAGGAAATAAAATATGACTAATAAAAAATTTCAAATTTGAAAAAAATTGATACAAGACAAACTTTTTTTTCACTATAATATTTAATTTTATTCAAAATAATATATTTTTATGCCTAATTTACAGTACAGTAAACACGTTCGTTTGCAAACTAGTAAAAAATCAGATTCTCATGTGATGTGATGTATTTGGCTTCTCCTTAAACGAAGTCAAGAATATCTCAGCAATTATTCTCACAAGAGGAAATACAACTAGCGCCAAGTTCACTCATGTTGTGTTAATGGTTTTCTGTTGACGACGACGATGATTTTATTAATTGTTTATGAACTTAGACTTATGATAATAAAAAGACATTGATGATTTTATTAATTGTTTATGAACTTAGACTTATGATAATAAAAAGACATTTATTCACCACTGCTGGGGAAAATTTAATTAAAACTAACAACTAAAAATTAAATTCTTATTTTTGTCTTTAATTTTCAATTCCGTTTAAAAATCAAATTTCGTTTTACATCATATTAATTTCAAGGCGCCCTTAAGTAATTTTTAAATTGTTAATTGCAATTAAAAGTCAGATTTTAATTTTTAATTGTGCCCACTGCTATTACTGACCTTTTAAAAATAAACTTGTGGACACTAAATGATTAATAATTGATTACGTTCTTTTTTAAAAAGCAAAAACAGAATGTTATTTAAAATGCAAAATTAACACGCACAATGTTTGAACAAATTTACATTATAATCTTGTAAAATTTAATGTGTGTATACATAAAATGTGGAAATCATGATTTTAATTTCAATATTGCATAAAATCTTACTATTATAAAGCACTGAAAATATTGAAATTACTAAGATGAGAGTAGAATTCCAATAATCTATTTCAATATAATGTAAGTGCGTGAAATTTATTATTTAAAGTAATAGGTCGACTTCCGGTGAAACACGAATCGCATAACTTCAAAATCGTGTTAAATAAGTCCGCATAAAAAGAGACCCAGGTGTATATCAGAGTTTAGTTAAAATAGAAGACAGTCCAAATAATTAATTATCTTTAAATAATGCAACATTAATTATATATATAATTATTATTAAAAGAATTATTCAAAGAATAAATGCAAATTTGATTGGGCTCCATTTGTTGTTCATAACGTATGGGCAAAAAATTTGTTCTGTTGAAAATACAGTTGTTTAGTTGTCATTATTATTTTCAAAGACTTTTATTGATGTTAAAATAATTTCTTTAATAACAATAAATGTATGTAAAATTGTTGTTAATATTATTTAATTATTTAATGAAATTATCCAATTTTTTTATGTATTTGCCTAGCTTAGTTTTTGGATCATTTCCCAGATGAGACCTCCAGAACAAACAATTGATTGTATGATTATGTGATGCCTTTTATTTAACATTCATCTAATTTGGAGGGGGGGGGGGTATCTAAAAAAAAAGTTCAATACATATGTATTTTATTTTTTCTATCTATGTTTTTCAATTGCATTTTTTAGATCAGAAGTAGTCAAATTGTTGAATTTGATATTCAATTCTATTCTCTTAGAAATATTTTAGAAATAGGATTGTTCTATAATTTAAGAATATTAGCTTTATCAATCAATTGTTTATTGACATTTTGATTTTTTATAATTTTAATAATTAAAATAAAACTGGAATTAACTTCATAAAAGATAATGTACTTTTAATCAATTGAGTTATAAATAAATCCAAATAATAGACAACTTGTTTGTATATAATTTAATTTCATATCAAATTGACTTTTGTTCACATATGAATATTTTCAAGATATCATTTTTAAAATTAATCCTACTGCATTTGAACATCCATGTGTATTTGGAAAAGTTAAAACACATAGGGATAATATGCCTGTAAGATTTGTTATGGATTTAATAATTTTATTTTTAGTGGTTTGTGTAATGTAATATATAAAAAAATTGTTTGTGCATTAAGGTTTAGTAAAATTGCATCAATAATGCAGAAGAGATTGTAGATAAGTTTAGTAAAATGGAATCAAAACATTATTACTGCTTTTTTTGATATTGACAAATTGTACCAGAGATGTACCAAGAAAGGAAAGTATTAAAATAGTTATTAGTAAAATTTTAAAAAAATGATAAGTTTTCAGATAGTTTGATAAAGGTTACTGAAAAAGCATTGGTACTTATAAATGATACATTATATTTTAAATACAAGGTGGATTTTTGGAAAATTGGAAAAGAGTGAGTTATAGATGTTCAATAAGTAGTATTATGTCATCATTTATGGTTGATTTATTGAGGAAAAGATAATTGATGAATATATTAAAAATAAATTTTGCAGTATTCTAGATATGTAGATGTTATAATTATAGTGAGGAATATTAGGAATATCATGAATGCATTTAAAGAGTTAAATAATAATAAGTATAATATTATGTTTACTACAGAAAAAGAGAAAGGATTAAAATATTTAGACTTGTATTTAAATAAAGATGTAAATGGAAATATATATAAAAAACAGCTCATTAAGGATAAGGATATTAAAGGGTAATTGATCTAAATCATACCAGCCATGGTTTCAAAAAATGGCAGCTTTGAAAGAATTTAAAATTAAAAATGATTCAGTTTAAATAAAAAAAAGAGGCATATATGCAGAAATTAGAAATTGAGAAAGAATGTATTGAAATTCGTTATAATGGAAAAGTAATTAGGGAAATTTTAAAGCCAGAAATGGGAATTATATAAAGGGGAAGAATAAGAAAATGGATAAAGTTAAGAAGTGGATTTTAATTCCATATTTAGCAGAAGTATATATATGATATTGAATAAATATAAGTTAAATGATGAAGTAAATATAGGATGGAAGAATAATAAAGATTTAAGAAAATGATTAAGCAAAGCAAAAATAAGTGATAGTATTGATAATAGAAATAAGTATTGTTTATATAATTACATGTGACAAATGCAAATAAGATATACATAGGGCAGTCAGAGAAAATGCAATTGAAAGAGCATAATAGAGCAATAAAAAGAAAACGTACTAAATCTGGACCATATAATCATTATTTAGAAACAGGACATATAATAAATTATGAGGAAAATATAAAGGTAATAAAGGATAGTAAAAATTTTAAAGAAATAAAATATTATGAAACATTATATATACAAGAAAACATAGATAAATGTGTTAATATGGTCAATGCTTCAATAAAATTGAGAGGGGAAATGGTCACTGTTAGATAATTGGAAGCTGTCATATATATCAATGTATATATATGTTTTGAAAGTATAAGGAATTAATTGTTTGATGATAGATTAGTAGTTATATGATGGGGGAAAAAAGGTGATGAGCAAGAGAATGGATGTATATATGTAAATTTATATATAAAAAAAAAATAAGGTAATTATAACATTGTCAGGCGCGGCCACTTGATGGCGTTCTGACTTGACAAAAACACCTATAAATGCCGTTTATGAGGCCTGACTTATGGCTAAGAAATTGCAGGCTATTCTGATGACATATCACAGAAATAATACAGCCTTATTTCTGCTTTGCGATACTTACTATGAATACACACGCTTATTTTTTTGTGTAAAGTTTGATATGTGTGTGTGTGTGTGTAGTTTGAGTAGTAACATTTTTACAATATAGGAGGACATTGTGTTTTGTTTTGCTGTCAAATACCAATAATTTGGACTATATGTTTGTTTCTGGTGTCCAAAAAAAAAGGCAGTTGATGTATTTTTTTTTTTTGGTTATTGTTTGTAAACAATGTTGCATTGACTTGGGGAAGTTTGTTTTGGTTGAGACCAAATTGTGGGCCCAAAACCTTTCCATTTGATCCAAATTCATAAATAAAAAGCAAGGGTGAAAAAAAAAAAAAACCTTTTATTGGTTTGAAAACTACACAGTTGTTGTTTTTTTTGTTTTGTTTTGTTATGTAGAAAGCAATAGTTAAGTGAACCAAAAATGTATCAAAAAATGTCTTATACAAATTAGAAACAATAAAAACCATAAAAAAATATGGTTAAAAGTTGTGCGTCAAAGTTAAAAGTTGTTGTTTTCTAAAGACATTGCGGAGTAGCAGTAATTAATGAATCAAACCCCCCAAAAAAAAGGTTAAATTTATGGTTAAAAAATAAAAAAGTTGTTGTTTTCTAAATACAAAATTAAATTAAACAATTTTTTTTTTAAAAGGCAGGAAAAAAAAATTATGGCAATCAATCAATTAATAACAAAAAATGGGAATGATAAAAATTTGTAAAAAACAGTCAGCGATTTAAAAATCGCGTGCCCCGAAAACTGTACACTTTATTGTTTTTGACAGGCAATAACGCCATCAAACTGCCATGCCCGACTATGTTATAATTACCAAAAGTAATAATAATAATTTTTATTTCTTGAATTTATTTCTAATAATGACCACTAGAGAGTGTATAAAAATGTAGAAAGTTTATTATGTTGTGGAAATGGGATGGAGCAGAATACGGGAAAATTTAGAGTGGGGAATGGAAAATAAAGTGGTTAACAGGTTTATATGGGCATAATTGTTGAGATATTCTTGACTTCGTTTAAGGAGAAGCCACAATACATCACATAACATATCACATGATTAATTTTAAAAATGACATCTTGAAAAGTTTCATTTGTGAATGAAAATCGAATTGATGATATGAAATTAAATTGTATACAAACAAGTTGTCTATTATTGTGATTTATTTATAATTCAATTGATTAAAAGTTTTTAATGTCGTATATTTAATAAAAAATGACTATAAGAAATGAAAGATAATATGCTATATACAAATAAATACTGGCTGTACCTAGCCTATATTATATCCAACATCTTAAAAAGCATGTACATTTATTTTACAGGATTAATTTCAATTGTGTTTTTATTATATGCAAATTATAGAGTATTAAATTTTATAATGTTCAATTTTTCTTATTAGCACAGAGATTGTATGTAATTTAAACAGAAGGGATTTACACCCTAAGCACATATGCTGTAATGTTGTTATAATAGCTCAATGATGTCTTGTTGAATACTATCAAACCAAAACATAAGATAGAGACTTGAAAAGATAAGAGTAGTCATCTTTTCTATCTAAATTTAATTATATAGGCCAATTTAAAGTATTTTAATTTGAGAGTGTGAAGATATTTCTTTATTCACTTTACATGCATTAATTTCTTTTATATATATTAACGTTAATGAAATTTTTCAATTTATTATGCATTAATATTTTAAATTACTAGAAATATACAATAATTAATTTTTTATACCTAATTTAAACTGAATATTACATAGTTCCTAATAATTCGTAATATTAACATGTTAATTGAAAACTTTCATGAATGTTAATATATAGAAATTAATGGATGTAAAGTGAATAAAGAAACATCTTCATGCACTCAAACTAAGACAGTTAAATTTAGTTACAAAAGATAAGACTGCTATTCAATAAGACATTATTGAGCTATTATAACAACATTGAGGTGCATGTATTTAGAGTGTAAATCCCTTCTTACTTTTTATAAGATTAATTTCAGTTTTGTTTTATTACATGTAAATTATATTTAATATTGTGCGTGTGTATTTATATAATATCCAAATAGTGACGTTTCAGTACCATAACAAGTACTTTCCTCAGAGCTTTTTTTTTTCTCAAATCATAAGAATATGTATGTTGAGATTTAAAATTGTTATTTTTTTCTTTCTCCTCATTCTCAAACTCTATTGGTTGAGAAGTTTTAAAAAATATTTTATTCTCCACTAGTTTTTTCCAAATATTGTTAATTTTTTTTATCAACTATAACCCTAACATCAATTTTAATAAAACACATATTGTGGCAAAAATTGAACAATATGGCCAGAGATTGCTAAGGGAAGCTATAGAGATTTTTAAAGAAAATTAGTAATATTTGGAAAAAGCTATTGAAGGATAAAATATTTTTTTTAACTTCCCAACCAATAGAATTTGAGAATGAAGAGAAAATAACAAAAGAAAAAAATAACGATTTTAAATCTCACTGCCCACATTCATATGATTTGAGAAAGAAAAAGCGCTGAGGAAAGTACTTACTATTGTACTGAAATGTCAGCTATTTAGCTATTAAATTTTTATTACATGGAAGTTCCCAGAAATAATACTATGAATTTATTATTTATCCATGAGAATATTAAAATTAATATATATATATTATAATAAATGACCATATAAAAGATTAAAAAGTGAGATATGCAGAAAAATGAATCCATATATTTAAATTAACTGTGCATCAAAATTATCCACAGCTTGATGGCTATCCTTCTCAACTAGTTCCATGTGAGTGTATGTCAATAATACTCTCTTACAATGCCATTGTAATATTTACAAATATTATTTTCAATAAAAAATACAGATTGTATTATTAATAAATAAAATAATATAAAATTAATTAGGAACCAAAACTATTTTGATAATGGATATTGAAAAAATATATCCAAGTATTCTAAGATTTAAAAGTATAGAAATATTAATAAAAAAAATTTAAATCAATATATAAATGATATAAACATACTAAATATTATAGAAGAGTGTCACAGTTTATATTTTAAATATAATAATGAATTTTGGAATATACATAAAGGATGGTATACAAGTTGTACTGAATGTCATCAATATTTATAAATGAATTAGAATCTATTATAATTAAAATAATAATAATTAGTCAAGAAATAATACATTATTTTAGATATATTAATGATATTTTAGTTATTGGTAATAAAAGAAATGTGAATAATATTTATAAAGATTTTAATAACTATATATAATATTAAATTTACAAAAATATAATTTGAAAATAAAATTATATTAAAAGATTTTATTCAAGAAAAAAAAATAAAAAAAAATTATTCCTATAGATTCACAACAAGCATAGGTACAAAAAATGGCAGTTATTAAAAATTTTAAATATAGAAATAATAAATGTAATACAGATAAAAATGTAGCTCATTTACAAAAGAATCAATTTATTAAATTATGTAAAGATTATAGATACAACTCTAAAACTATTAAAAATATATTTTTAATTCTAAGAAATCTATAATAAGGGGTAACATCTCTATGTAAAATGATTATAATGATGATAGCAACAATAGTTCAAACAAGAAATGGATCAAACTTTCATATTATCCCAAAATTTATAATATATTAATAAAAAACAAAGATTATATTGATAAGCATATAAATATTCGATGATCAAATTGTTAAAGTTTAAATAAATAGATAATTATAAATTAAGAGATGATATAAAATATAAAACAGGAATTGAATATAAAATTTATTGTGACCTTTGCAATATAATTTACTAAGGAAATATAGGAAAACAGTTAGTGGTAAGAGCCATAAAACATAATGGTGCAATTAATAAACGAGATGATAAATCTGTTTTATATTTAGCATATGGACATAAAATAGATGCTACAAAAAAATATTAAATCTTTAAATTACATTAAAGATCCAAAAAGAAGATAAATATATGAAATATATTACATGAAACAACTTAAATAACTATATAAATATTTACAAAACTTCAATAAATTTAGTTGAGACCTGATCAATTAAAAATGAATGGAAAATTGTGTAAGATAATATATATTTAAAGTTGTTTAATATATGTGGCTGCAAAAAGGAGTTTGCTATTAACTGAAAGAAGACCCTTTGATTCCTCTTGGAGGCCTTAAAGGAACCGAGGAGGGCAAGTTCTAATGTCCACTCCATATGTTCTTGTCATTGCAGCTGTTATTACTATGTGATTTATTCATATAATATATGAACATGGATGGGCTGCTCACCAACATGCATTAGCCAGCATGGTGAGGTTATTAGCTTTTTACCTCTGAGTTTAAGATCAAGAAACCGCATGGTCTTTCTTCTCAGTTGCCTGATAAGGCAGAGTGAATGTTTGTTTAAATGATAAATATTTTTCCAATAGATATATACAATTATGACACAAAAATAAATCATGGCCCTTATTTCCAGGAGGCTGTAAAGTCACCAACCAAGGCAACGTTTGGTGGCTGAAGGCAGAGGGTGCTAAGAATCCCCTGATTGTGGACCCAGGCTGCCATTTGATGACGACTTTTTATTTAGATACTTACAACTGCAGATCGCTTTCAAGTGAAGGAAGATTGCAAGAATTAGAAGAAGAACTGTCTTATATTAAATGGAACATTATTGGACTTTGTGAAGTTAGAAGATGAAGAGACAATTGATTTAAAAAGTGGACATGCACTCTATTATAAAGGCACGAATATTGGAAATACAAGTGGAGTAGGATTCATTATAAATAAAAAGTGGAAGAACAACATTGTGGAGATTGATAGTGTATCGGATAGAGTGGTAAGATTAGTTGTTATACAACTTAATAGTAGATATAAAATGCAGATAATTCAGGTTTATGTCCCAACAAGTTCTCATAGTGATGAAGTAGTAGAAGATTTTTATATGGATGTACAAATGGCTTTTGATCAGAGTAAACAACATTTTAAAATTGTTATGGGAGATTTTAATGCTAGAATTGGTAGATAAATGAAAGATGAAAGTGCTGTAAGTAATTTTGGTTATGGTAATAGAAATGAAAGAAAACATAGACTTGTGGAGCTTGCAGAAAAAGAAAAACTTTATATTATGAATTCTTTTTTTAAGAAAAATGTTAAAAGGAAATGGACATGGAAGCATCGAAATACGTGTTAATGCAAAACTGGAGAGATAACAATTATTAAGAAAAACAATATTTACAGTTGATATTCCTAATCTTCAGAAACAATCTAATGAATTTAAATTAGAACTTACAAATCGGTTTCAAGTATTAGTAGATTTTGAACATAATTCAGATTTGAATGAAATTAATATGAAAATAACTGATACACTTTTAAAAACTGCAACAAAAATAGCTGGTAGAAAAAAGCAGCAATTGACCAATAAAATTTCTACTGAGACTAGAGAATTTATGAAGAAAAGAAGGAATATGAAGATATATAAAAATGATGCATTAAAAAGGTTTGAATATCTCGAATTTTGTAAAATGGTGCGGAAAAGAGTTGAAAATGATATAAGAAAATATTATTGTGAACTAGCAAAGAAAGCTGTAGGACAAAATAAAAGTCTCAAGAGTGTAAAACAACATTTTGGTATTGGTAGGAAATTTATATCTGCAATAAGAAAAAAAGACTGAATTATTACTAAAAAGAGAAATGACATCATGAAATGGGTAGAAGACTTCTATCAAGAATTATATAGTAATAAAGAATAAGTACCTCCTATATCTATTACATCTTCCGAATTGCCCAGAATTTTAAATGAAGAAGTGAGACATGCAATTAAATATATGAAGAAAGAAAGGCTCCAAGTAATGATGGAATTATAATTGATATGTTAAAATAAGTAGATGAAGAAATAGAACAAATTTTAGAAAAGTTATATACCAAATGTTTAAATGATAAAGATGTACCAGATGATTGGAAGAATGCAGTATTAATATTAATATTAACATTTAAAAAAGGTGATAAAGAAGATATTAGAAATTACAGACCTATCAGCCTTTTATCAGTTTTATACACAATTTTTACCAAGAAATTACAACTCTTTTACGGTCTACTCCCGCATGAAGGATTATTTCATCGTGAAGTGGTCTTGGATTTAATAATCCAAAACCATCCAAAAGAAATACAGAAAACGTTATAATGGCGACCCAACTCGGGCTTCGATTTAACAACTACAACCTGAGATAAGTTGTAATGATAAAGAACGTTACAACGATGACCCAAAGAAACTCACAGCTGGAAAATAACTAGTAATTTTTTTAAAAAAATTATAAAAACTAACTAACTAATTAAACCCTGATTATTAAAATATAAAAAATATTTTTTTAATATGACTTCCAGAAAGTAAAAAATGTATGTATATTTTTTCTGATATGTCTAAAAAAAAAAAACACGATCGTGGCTGATGTAGACGTAAGTCACAAGTATTTGACCGGGTAGGCGGTTACTGAAGAGGGGAAAAACATAGCCCCGAGTCCTAATACGCAGTATATTAACATAAGACCACCTTTATATGCCCATCAGACTATTTCTAGCAGGGATCCCAATAAAGGGGAAGGCGGACCAAGTTGCCGCGAGCCTGTAAGACTCAAAACGATGAGCAATGCTCGTTAGTGCTTATAACTTGGGCTTCTTATTGTTACTATTACACTTAAGCGGAAAGGACACAGATGAATGTTGAAATATTTTCTATTCCCGCCGTGTTAGACCTAAAAGTGGGCGTTAAAGCCGAACGTCGCTCGTTGAATGAGTCTACGGAATATATCAGCACGCTACTGCTACAAAAAAAAAAAAAAAAATAACAACAACACGAATATGAATTTAAAAAAACTTAAGAATAAAATTAGTGTAAACCCCTATTTTATTCTCATCTCCTGGCACTGGTGGTATTGTAACGTTTATTTATATACGTTGCAAATATATTGGCATTTGGTAAAAGCTAAAAAATAAAAGTAAATTTAGATTTTTTTTTGACTAATTTTTTTTAAAAAAAATAATGTACAATGAAAGTTAAATTATTCTTTCGTTTTTTTTTATGTAATTAGAAATAAAAGTTAGAATTGGAGAGAACAAAAGACACAAATTACCAATCTAGATAAGAGAAAGTAAAAATATTTCAACTAATTAAAGATGGCAGAATTATGCTGAAAAAAAATAGAGACTTTGTAACATAAATTTTGTAAAGAATATATAAGATTATCAACGGATATTTTGACAAACAAAAGATATGCGCAGAAGTCGGAAAACTGGGCCTCTAGAGAGTATAAAAGGCAGAGATCAGTTTGAAGAAGGTCTTGTTTTTCTGTTTTTCCTTTGGCTGGTTTTGGATTATTAAATCCAAGACCACTTCACGATGAAATAATCCTTCATGCAGGAGTAGACCGGGGCTTTAGCTGACATCATTAAGAAGATGGATACTAGAAAAGCCTCTGCGACTAGCTTTCGGAACAGACTACAAGATCAACTAATAATCAAAGGCCGAGCTCAATTCTAACCCAAAAAACTATGCATAGTAAGCTACAATCTTCATGAATTCACAAAACTTACTGGTAAGCTATGATTCATTATTCCCAATTGTGACAAAATTAAACGTTTGCAAACAATTTTTAAAAATATGTTTAAACAATCCCGATAGAGACATTAATTTTCTTGTGCAAGGGACATTCATTTTAGGAACTTTCTAGAAGAAATTTGGAAGTGAACTGTAATTGTGAAATTGTTTTTTTTATTAATTGATTTATATCCGAATTAGTGTGTGTTCTCTCCAGTTTAATTAACAATTTAACGTTAAATATTTCCGTTTGTTAGAATAAAAGAGATTTTACTTTTATCAATCTTTTTCATTGTGCGTTATTAATAATAAAGTTATTATTTTTTTAGTATTAAATTTATTATTAGTTTAATAAGATTTAAAACGGAATTTACCTTTGCCAATATGTTTGAATAAGCCCAGGAATAATAATCTTAAAAAAATAATTCTCGTTACGGTATGATGTAATACCGATTAGCTTAAAAGTATTTTTTTTTATTTGTGAGATGTTATATGGTGATTTCAGCGAATTCTTAGGAATTCTGGTGCCCAGATTAAATAAATTAAAAGCTGATTTCGTCAATAGCACAATTCTCAACAATTAATAGGCCGAGTTGATCAGGAAATATAGCTATGTTTTTAGAATAGAAATATAACTCTTCTTTTTTGACATAGCTTGATCAACTCAAGCGCAGTTTATATTAGCGTGTAGAGGTCTAGAAAAAAGGAAAACGCTATAACAGAGAACATTGGATTTCCACCAACCAAGAGAACAAGCTGGATTTAAAAGTGGTTTTAGTACAGTAGATCATATCCAGGTTCAGGTATTGAGAGAAGTTATAGAAAAGACATGAATATGAGTTCTCATTATGCTTTGGATTTGTAGATTATGAAAAGGCATTTGATTCTATAAACATTTATTCAATGATTAAAGCATTAGATCATCAAGGTGTAGATCCAGGATATTGTCATATTTTAAAGAATATTTAT
Source organism: Epiperipatus broadwayi (assembly GCA_028023455.1). Classification (NCBI taxonomy): domain Eukaryota; kingdom Metazoa; phylum Onychophora; class Udeonychophora; order Euonychophora; family Peripatidae; genus Epiperipatus; species Epiperipatus broadwayi. The sequence continues at coordinate 122,137 of JAQFVV010006725.1, read as the reverse complement.
AAAAATGCAACAGCAACAATTAGATTACATAATGATACTAGGAAAGTCAACATTGAGAAGGGTGTAAGACAGGGTGCCTCCATATCTCCAAAACTTTTTGCAGCAGTGCTTCAAGAAGTATTTTGTGGATTAAAATGAGAAGCTAAAGGAGTGAAAGTAGATGGAGATTATTTAAATCATTTAGATTTTGCAGATGATGTAGTTGTTTTTGCAAATAATGCTGTTGAGCTGCAGGAAATGTTGCAGGAATTTTCAGAGGAAAGTAGGACTAAAGATAAATGTTAAAAAGACTAAAGTAATGTTTAATGGATTTTCTCAAAATATGGAAATAAAGATTGATTATGATGAGTTAGAAGAAGTTAACAGTTACAAATACCTTGGTCAGATTACTAATACAGATGGAAACATAATGGATGAAATTAATCATAGAATTAAATTTGGTTGGAGTGCTTTTGGTAGAAATAACTTGATACCAAAAGGAAATATGTTTATGTGTTTGAAAAGGAAGGTTTTTAATAAATGTGTTTTACCAGTTTTTACTTATGGATCTGAGACTTGGACATTTAATAGAAGAGCAATACAAAGACTTCAGACCACTCAAAGAAATATGGAGAGATGCATGTTGGGAGTAACAAGAAGAGATCGAACAAACAGGTGTTACAGACCTCATTGAAAAAAATTAAAAGTCTGAAGTAGAGTTGGGCTAAACTGGATTCCAAGAGATTGTTAAAGACCCAGAAAGAGACCACATGTGAGATGGATGGATGAAATAAGAAAGTGAGCAGGGGTGATGTGGAGAAGAGAAGTTAAAGATCAGAGAAGATAGATTGAAGTTGGAGAGACTTTCATCCTGCAGTGGATTGATAATGGTTGATGATGATGATGAATATATGTATTATTTATTTTGTATATTGTTATATAGTCAATTCTTTGAAGTTATATTGAATCTTTATATGAAGGTTTTATTCTATTTTATTAATGTTTTATTGCTATTGTGGTTTTACTTCCATTATGGAACATTAAATGGTGATCTATCTGCAATCTTTGGTTAATGTTAAAATAGATGATTAAAATTTGAAAAGGGCATGAAACCATGTGCCAAAAAAGTCTTTTTTATGTATAATTATTATTAATACATATTGTACTGGTAAATATGCATACTAATGCTTTAATCAATTAATTATTCTTATATAGTGATAATACCTCATCAATTTAAATTCAACCATAGCCAATAAATAATAAATATAAGATATTCAAGATTCGCCAAACATATATTTATAATGAAAAATGTAGAAATATTTCACTACATAGATTTATAAATCTTAGGACTTCTAGTTTAAATCAGCATAACGAAATTAGATGAGGATGATTGTTTTTATTATCGCATTCTCTCAAGTATTTTGTTAGTTTTGGGTATCTCTTTGCAGAAAAAACAGGCACTCAAAAAGAGAATGTTTACTTGGAATTATTAATAGAATAACTATCATCATGTACCAGTTTTTTATTTTTTTATTTTACGATGACACTCGGTGGTTTGCATGTTCTCAAAGCTGTGGATATTTTCCTGAACTAGCATATGTGTGTGTTAAGGTTATAACATTTAATCATATATAAAAGAAAATGAACAAATGGATTAATAAATAACAAAATAAATCATTTATTAAAGCAACAAAGTGTAAGTAGTTTGATGAAGTAAATTTAAACTGTATATTTCCCATCTTGCCTAAAATTATGAAGATAATTATAATAAAGGGTTTATATATTTTATTCCTTTTGTTTAGTAATTTCATAATCTCAATCGTAGAATAATCAATTATTGCCACCAACAAATTCATATATTTAGTTTTCCCATTCAGTAATTTCATGTATAAATAAAAAAAATCAATCATATAATATAAATCCACTTCCAATAAACAAATGCAGATATTTAGTTTTATCCCCTTTATCAATTTCATGTGTAAATATAATAATCATTAAGATATTTTTATTCAACAAACAGTTTATCTATTTTAGTTCTTTTAATAACTCCACATATGTATTGAACCGGATTAATCTCCGTTTCAAAGATTTTACTGCCAAAATTAAAAACTTAATGTTTGTTAAATCTTATCTAATGTTAAAATTTTTATTGTTATTTAAAACACATATGTGTTTATATTTATTTTGATCATTTTCATGTTTATAAAATTGATTTTAAAATAGTTTACTTTCACTACTTTGTTTATAAAATTGATTTTAAAATAGTTTACTTTCACCTGTTTTAATCAATTTGATTAAAAACAGGCAAGCTTGCTAATTATATATTCCTGTTGTTTTTATTTTTAATCATTTTTAAAGTTAATTCTAAAAAAGCAGAGGTTTAATTGTGTGGTTGTTTTTGTTTCAATAATCCCTGGATGGAATTCTTAAATTAGATTGAGCGGGAAATTAATATTTGCCCTGCCTGAGATATAGAATTAGAGACTAATGAAAGTTTTTCGTGGGAGATGTAGCGAGGCAAGGATAGCCTGCCAATTTTTAGATAGAGGAAATTGATTATGAGGATACACACTTGGATTATTGCCTGCGGAGAGTCACACCATTTTGGATAGCAGTTCGGACATTTAATTCCTGCTAAAAACTTAAACCATTATCGACAAACTTCATTAATGTGCATGATGTCAAAATTTACCGCTATGAATTTTGCCATCATTAGAATGTCTTGCTAATTTAAATAAAGGACGGACCCACGCCTGCCAGCTCTCCTTCAGTCATGCCATGAGCCTCTAAAATAAACACTGCCTCTACCTTGCCGCTGTCAAAGGACCTGAAAATGGACTAAAGATAAACTTGCGCACTCTTTGCGAACTGTGCTTTATCGTAAGATGAAATTTTCTTTTATTCTTTCCAGGTTAAATTTCTTTTCATTAAATCTCCGCTCAATCTAATAAACCTGTAATCTAAATTAATATTTAACTTCATATTGATTAGCTATATTTATTCTCTTTTGTTGTACTTTGCCGTGTGTCTTGGAATGTTAGTTTTAAGATTCCAAGTTTGCTTTAAGTGTTGTTTATTGGAGAGTGACGTGTAAGTTTTTCTATTTTATGCCTTCTTTTACTAAATGCTTTGGCAGTCGCGTATATTTTGAAAGCTTACCTGTAATTATTTTAGTAGCCTGAATTAATTTTAAATACTGTGTTTGCGCTTTTGCAAATCACCAAATCTTTTGGCTGGTGACTTTGTTTTCATAGTCTTCATTTCTGATCTCTCTGAAAGCAGAAACTATAATTGTTTTTGCTTTGTAATTTTATAAATCGCCAGCAAGAAGACAATATTTATCCCTTTTGTAAATTACAGGTGAGAGAAACTTTCGCTGCTAAAGCATTTATAGCTTTCATATTTTCGTACTCATGTGCACTCTCCAATAGATTTATTTTGTATTTACTTGTATAGCTGAAAATTTATCAGAGCGTGTACTCACAACTTGTGTCATAAATTTATTTTTTAATTATAATTATTGGTAATTCATTTTCTTTAAATGCTAGGGCAGACATAACTGATTTTCTAATGATTTACTTGTCTCCTATTGAGATCGTTAATTCTTAGATTCGTTTTCGCCAATCGTTTGGTTGGGGATTCGCCAGTCTTAATTGTTTGTTTTCTTTTCATTTTCAATCATATTTTGCAGTTGTTCTTGAGGCAAATCAATCACCTTTATTTTAAATGTAATAATAGGTGCAGCTACTACCGACAGATGACATTCGGGGGCCGTCACATTTTGCGGACCTCGGAAAGCTCGCCGGTGCTGGTTTCGTTGATTTGTTTTGGGAATGTATTGTCTAAGTATCTGAAAGTGAAAACCAATGTTTTGGTGAATCTTCTGCCGAATGAAATTGCTTCCTCCCTGTAGAATTCGTTATTAGAGAGTCAGTAAGTCTACCAGAGCAATGTGTTTAATCTTTCTAGTACATGCCTGAGATAACCCTATTGATTTTCATGTAAACTTTTTCTTAAAATTATTTTGCTCTTAAATAAAAGCTTAAAATTTGTTTAAACTTAATTTGGCTGACGTTTGTCTTTGTGCTTTGATTTCTCAACTGTCTAAACAATATTTAAGATATCTTGTTTCTCCCTGAATTTAGTCCGGCGCATTTTGGTTCGCATATCCTGTCCACCCTTAAAATAAATGTCTAGTTCCAATTTTCGGACTAGTGGCGCCCCAGTGGTCAGTATATGCGAATCTCAAAGATCATTCACCCGTTACAGTATATATATATGAAGTGAAACATAACTCATCTTTTAAATTACTTTCAGTTTAAGTTTATGATCATAATTCACAGATAAAATACAATATACTCTTATATAATATTGAATTTATTTTAATTTTCAGAAATATCTTTTAATATTAGAAAAAGGAATAACTTAATTTTTTAATATCTGAATAATTACCGTTTCACCATATTTAGTGTTCTTCCTCCTAGGTTTTAGATGTGTTTAGTTTTCCGTAATTTCCTTGGTGCTTTGGCAGATTTTTTTCAGAAACATATTTTTATATCACATTATCACCATTTCTTATGCTTGCTCAATCTGTTAAAACAGCCAAAAACTGTTTAAACATATCTTTCTTCTCTTCACACTTTAGATAAGTATATTAGCTTTGTATTAGTGTATTACATATCTAATACACATGTTTTCGGCAATTTAACTGTGTAGTCTGGTCTTTTTCTTTTCTGGCAGGTTATAAGAATTGATACTATAATTTGTCATAGGCTTTACTTATTGGACTAGATGATAAGCTTAGGGTTTTTAACCAACATGCTAGTTGTTATTGCCTAGCCTCTCATGTTAAAAGATTTCCTAATATACTAAAACATGTTTATAGTTTATAAATAGTCAAAATGAGTCATAGATCATATGACCCAATTCTTTTAAGCTTGTAAGATATAAACAATGAGCATTGCCAATTGCTCAACAAGCTTTGTGATAAATGTTTAAGCAGAGAAAGCATTTAAAATATCTGTCAGGAACTCCCCCCCAAACTCTGACCATGGTTTCGTACTTTGGCACTCCTCAGAGAGGCGCTGTTTGAACCTACCCTAGTGCCTCTCTTAGGAGTGCCAAAGCATGAACCATGGTCAGAGATTTGAGGGGAGGCGCGTTCCTGACAGAGATATTTTAAATGCTTTCTCTGGCTAAGCATTTATCACAAAGCTTGTTGAGCAATCGGCAATGCTCATTGTTTATGTTTATAGTTTCTCTTATAAGCTTGTAATTCCAATTATCAGCAAGGCAAATTTTTCTATGCACAGCATACTTCCACTGCCTTACCATATATTTTTCGATATAGAATTTCATTAATCCTCACTGGAATGAAGCTGACTTAAATGCCAAACTGTTTTTTGTTTGCCTCATTGTCTACCACCATACTATAATGTAGATTATCTTTTTCATTAGCTACAGTCCCTATCATAATGATGACTAATCTTGGATCCAGAGAAAAATATTCTCTAGTATCCTTTACCAAAAGAAAGAATAACTGTTTGTTTTCTTTTGTTTACATATTACAAAAGAAACTTCTTTGTCAACATTTCTTATTGTATTCATAATAAAAAAAAAAGTTAATTCATAATTCTTTTTCATTTATTCGAAATCATCATACTCTTTTCTATCAAAATCAATAAGATTTTATTTCAACATGATTTGGAACAAGTTAAACTAAAAATCTCAAAATACTGTTTTATTTAGTAACTGCATATTTTCTTCATCTCTATCATATATAGGTATATGTAAGTACACACACACACATTTTTCTTGAAACCTTAAGTATCATTTCTACTGCTGCCATTAGAGTTATATATTTATATAGCTGTTTGGGTATGATATTTATTTTTTATTATAATTTCTGTTAAAATGACCATCATTTCAATTAGATGAATTGATATGCAGCAAATGATTCTGAATTGTATGTAATCTTCATAAAACTTAATTAGATATGTTCAATCTATTATTGAAATGCATAAGATATACATGCACAGACATTCTTCCATTATTTTTTCTTCCATTTACATGTATATCATTAAACCAGCTTTATTAGATTTGAGAGCTAGAGATGATGTAAAAGACAGGTACAAATTTAACAAAGAAAATCAATTTATTTGTAACACAATAACAATAATAACTGCTTCATTTTTTTTTTAAATCATCTTCCCAATTTCTTTCCCTCAAGTTTTACTTTACATTCATTAAATATTTTATTAAATGATTTTTAATTATCATAGAAATTGAAACGCTAACCTATCTGTGAAAGTTTAGTCATGGCTGTCTCATATTGTGTCGATGTATATTTATGGATATGGATGCACAAGTATTTGCTTAACAAAGATATGTTTTTTTCATCCACACACAGATATTGTAACGGTCAGGAAAGTGTGATTCGTTAACATAGTGCAGAATTCGACCACCACACAGAACTGCAGCACCATCTAGATAGCGAAGCTACCTGTAGTACTGAGTTAGAACATAGTTTATCGGTTCCACAATATAATCTACGAAACAACGCATCTGATGCAACATTAGTAAATATTTCTTTAGGCATGGTGATCAGGGTATGCAAGAGATTCATGATTTTATTTCGAGTTAGCTAATAATAACACTAATATTAATTAAACATTTATATTTAAATAATCGAGGAAACATGTTGAATGGGTATCGAATAAATAAATGAAGAAGTAACGGCAGACGTATAGTTTGAAATTATTTATTAAAACATTATATCATTTAACGGTAAAACTAATAATATTTGGCAATATTTAAATCTCAGTAGCGGAATTTTCCGATACTATTATATTTACACAGATGAACACATTTATTTGATGACGTAATCTAGCTACCTAAAATTCTTGAGCAAGTATTTCTAATGCATGCCTTTAGGGATTTATACCTTTGCAATGCAAGAGTCTAAAGTAAGATTTATTTAATTAAAGATATTACGAAGAACTAGGGGCAAACATTTATTTGAGAGTGAATTATGAAGCTAATGCAGGGACGGAGTTATATATAGAATAATAAAGTTAATAAAAGAAAACATGGTACGCTAGAAAGGTGATATGGAATGGCAGTATCTTGAAACTGCAAAGCCGTGAATGAGTTTATAAGAATGACGGGCTGGCGTTTGCCATCGGCCCAAAGAAGTAAGGTGTCACATAAGCATAACCAGGGACAAGCGGTTCATGCCGAGATTGCCTGCTGGCTGCGTGACGGTCGTCAAGCCCTATGGGAGCATTTATTATGTCCGCTTGTGTAGGACGACTGGGGTTAATTTCAACCCTATAGAATCCGGAATATTCACGGCTTGTAATGGGTCATCGCGTCTCTAAAACGTAACACATGTATAATGTACAGACAATCCTGTTAAGACTTAAATATATTTTATAACTCGGCCCTACATTATCAACATTTAATAAGGAATGTTTGCGACTCTCAAAGAAATGCACATTTTATGGAATTATTAATTACAGTTTAATAAGATATAAAAACAGTATATAGACTGGGTGATTATTACAACTGATACGTCAGCCATTTGCTAAGCAGTAGACCCCTGCATTACAATAATGGAAGCATTGAATGCGTGTCGTTTGTATGAAAATATTAAGTCATTTATGAAAGTAAATATTAATGAAAAATTTGACATGCATCCACTGTTTCAAACGATCACAGATTTATATTTAGACAATTATGAGCATGCAATAATTAAATAATAAATATAGATTTTAGAAATACGCACCCAAGAAAGATAGAGTTAGGCAGGCTAGATTATTAAAGAAGTTTACATATTAATTATTAAATTTTTAGCATTTCAAATGATAGTTCTACAATTTATAAGTTATATACAGAATGAATAAGCATAGCTGGATATTAGTAGAGTACTCTAGAGAATTTGGACACAGGTACCTGTTTTATGAGAAGTTTTCCGATTCCATTGGTCAGTAGCAAATTGTTCATGATTAGCAGTTCTTTCCTGTATTTAGGTGGTTCATTTAATTTAACAGCAGCAGCAGCTTTCTCATTATTTTAGGCAGCGGATCTTCGTGGTTGAATTTATGAAGGGCAATGGAAGGTTTGGCATCTGATAGGCCACCTCCAGGCAGAGAATAGTCTGGGCGCTTTTACTCGGTCATACCGTGGCAGGAAAAATTTATTTAATATCTTGGAGACTCTCAACTGATTGAGAGCACAGCTAAAGTTAAAGTGAAAAGTCTCTAGAAAGTCTAAAATGGCCTCTTTTCTTATATCTTATCTTTCACATTTTTGTCATAGTTTATTTTTGGATTCCACTTAATCTGCCCTGAGGATAATCAATGCATTTTTGTTAATTTTAATTATCGAGAAAGCTGCCATTCTATTGTTTACGTTTAGATTTTACATTTAATTTTTATAATTACATTTTAGGGAATTTTTCTTTTTAATTAATCTATTATCTCTCACCGACCGATGCTTTTAAAATTTCAAAGACAAAAAGGGAACATACGATTATTTTTACTTTTAATTAAATATTACAATCTATTTCTAAATTATTATTAAAGAAAATTTAAACAAAGCAATAAATAACGGATTTTACAATTTAAAATAAATGGTTAAAATATATATTTTTTTATAACTAAAAGAAGAAATCTAAATTATATTATTTATCTTTATTTATTGCCTTAAATTTGAGATCGAAATGTGTGCATGTTTATGGTGAATTCTACATATATCTATACATTTTTAATATTGCTACACACACAATTCGATACCAAAAAGTTTAAATTTGGGTAGGATAGACCGGTGAGTGAGAGACGATAGAAAAAGGTGAAACTTAAGATTCGAATACGAATCTTACTGTTTCGTTTCCCCGTACTTGCCGTGAACAATTAAGGAAGAACAAAGGAGGCAAGGAAAGAGAAAAAATAATTTTGCTACATCACATAATTTAAATACGAAAAAAAAATTTTTTTTTTTTTTTACAGATATATAGAAATATAGAAAGCAGAGATTATATGAAGCAACAAATAATTTATATACCCGGATCTAGAATTTATAGTTTAATTTAACATGGCCTAATTTGGCCATGTCTGGTTAGAAATCTTATAGTAATATTAGTTAAACTGATCATATATAAAAATTCTTAGAGTAATATTAGTTAAGATAATATATATAAAAAAAAATTCTCAAGAGTAATAGTAATTAAGATAATAATATATATAACAAAAAAAAATTTCTATCTAAAGCCTTATTTAACCAATGTAAATTCCATTCAACCAAATTCATTTTACCAAATTCGTTTTAATATTCTTATATACGTTTAATAACCGTCCTAAGAGTCTAAAATATTTTTACAACCCCGGGTCAGGTGGATAATATCGATCTCTCATCGTCGATGACTGCAGCCTTGGGTTTTCTAATTTTTGCCTTCTATCAGGTGGTTCTTTGGCCCAATAGTTAAAATCCAATGTAGTAAGAAATTCAATCATTTCTTCTATGTCTTTTATTCGACTGCCTGTCATGAATGGTCGGATGGTTAGCGGCATGTTACATCGGATAGTTCTATATTTCCATTTCCCCATATTCCACCAGTCTTTAGCCGAGCCTTGTAGATGGTAACTGGCCATAGCTATCCGTAAATCTGGTCCTTTCTTATGAAATTGGGAGAACTTTTGTAAGCTCTCTAAGTGGGTTTGAGGGTTTTCCTCTATCTTTCCTTTAATAAAGATTTTAATGTGGATCATCTTTGCTAAGTAGCTCTGGTGTCCATTGTCCATTTTCATGATTTTTTTTATGACCTTTGGTCCTTCTATATTTTTTTTATCCCCGTCCATGCTTGTCTCCTCTTTAATGTTGACTTCATTCTCTGGTTCTTGTGGGCCTTCATTTGCTGGAATGAGGTCTCTTTGCTCTTCACACTTATTTACATTTATTACACTATCTGTCTGCTCTTCTATGATCATAGGTTCGTCAGATCTTTCTAACTTCCTTTCATTTTCCATATCTTTAATTTCTTCTTCCTTTTTACTAACTCCGGATATGCTTGTTTCCTTTTCAATGCTGTCTTCATTCAATGGTTCTTGTGGGCCTTCATTTGTTGGAATGAGGTCTCTTTGCTCTTCACACTTATCTACATTTATTACACTATCTGTCTGCTCTTCTATTATCATAGGTTCGTCAGATCTTGCTAACTTCCTTTCATTTTCCAAATCTTTAGCCTCTTCCTTTTTATTGACTTGGGTTATTCTATATTCCTCTGCTATCATTCCTAACTCTCTCAAGACAGATTTTTGAATTTCCTGATACTTCTTAGCTCTTATCTTTTCTTCTTCCTGTATCTTTTTTGATTCTTCATCTCTTCTTCTCGCTTCCTCCTCATAAATTTTCCTCATTTCTTCCCTATTCTGTCTAAGTATTTCAAGTAACTTTAAATTAAAGTCCATTGATCCTCAAAAAGCTTTGGATAAATCTACTTGCTCTATACTAACATTTTCTGCTTCCACTTTCTGAATATTATTTATTTATTTTATTTACTAGCATTAGACTATTCCCCACCGGTATCTTGGTCCTATCACACTCTTTCACTGCCCTCACCTACTCTACATTGCCCTATATCTATATTTTCTATATTGCTGCGTTTAACATATATATTATAGCGAACTACTGCTAACGCGTATAATAAGCCACTGCTGTCTATATATATAATAGCACTTTAATAAAATATTTACTGTTAACATATATAACAAGCCTCTGCTGTCTATGATATATATAATGGTGCTTTAATAAAATATTTACTGCTACTTGCTTTCTCATTTAGCGACTGATTACTTTTTTTTTTTTTGACATATATATAAAAAAAATATTTCATTAGATCCGAGTATTTTCGTTCCTTCTTAAATTACACACACATCCCTGCTTTCCTTAAATTTGTTATTACGTCTACCGTCCTTTCATTCACTCGACCCACATTATTTCACTCGATTTATTTTTTTCATTATTTTTATCAAAACAAACTCGTATATATATAGAATAATTAGCTAACTCGGTAACGAACGCTAAAAGAAATTTATATGCGTTATATTTTTGCTCAGGGTATATATGGGTTTTATAATCGAAGCCTCCACGTTTGTTGGCGCCAAACGCTAAAAAAAAATTCTACTATGTAACGGTCAGGAACGTGTGATTCGTTAACATAGTGCAGAATTCGACCACCACACAGAACTGCAGCACCATCTAGATAGCGAAGCTACCCTTAGTACTGAGTTCGAACATAGTTTATCGGTTCCACAATACAATCTACAAAACAACGCATCTGATGCAACATTAGTAAATATTTCTTTAGGCACAGTGATCAGGGTATGCAAGAGATTCATGATTTTATTTCGAGTTAGCTAATAATAACACTAATATTAATTAAACATTTATATTTAAATAATCGAGGAAACATGTTGAATGGGTATCGAATAAATAAATAAAGAAGTAACGGCAGATGTATAGTTTGAAATTATTTATTAAAACATTATATCATTTAACGGTAAAACTAATAATATTTGGCAAGATTTAAATCTCAGTAGCGGAATTTTCCGATACTATTATATTTACAAAGATGAACACATTTATTTGATGACGTAATCTAGCTACCTAAAATTCTTGAGCAAGTATTTCTAATGCATGCCTTTAGGGATTTATACCTTTGCAATGCAAGAGTCTAAAGTAAGATTTATTTAATTAAAGATATTACGAAGAACTAGGGGCAAACATTTATTTGAGAGTGAATTATGAAGCTAATGCAGGGACGGAGTTATATATAGAATAATAAAGTTAATAAAAGAAAACACGTGGTACGCTAGAAAGGCGATATGGAATGGCAGTATATTGAAACTGCAAAGCCGTGAATGAGTTTATAAGAATGACGGGCTGGCATTTGCCATCGGCCCAAAGAAGTAAGGTGTCACATAAGCATAACCAGGGACAAGCGGTTCGTGCCGAGATTGCCTGCTGGCTGCATGACGGTCGTCAAGCCCTATGGGAGCATTTATTATGTCCGCTTGTGTAGGACGACTGGGGTTAATTTCAACCCTATAGAATCCGGAATATTCACGGCTTGTAATGGGTCATCGCATCTCTAAAACGTAACACATGTATAATGTACAGACAATCCTGTTAAGACTTAAATATATTTTATAACTCGGCCCTACATTATCAACATTTAATAAGGAACGTTTGCGACTCTCAAAGAAATGCAAATTTTATGGAATTATTAATTACAGTTTAATAAGATATAAAAACAATATATAGACTGGGTGATTATTACAACTGATACGTCAGCCATTTGCTAAGCAGTAGACCCCTGCATTACAATAACGGAAGCATTGAATGCGTGTCGTTTGTATGAAAATATTAAGTCATTTATGAAAGTAAATATTAATGAAAAATTTGACACGCATCCACTGTTTCAAACGATCACAGATTTATATTTAGACAATTATGAGCATGCAATAATTAAATAATAAATATAGATTTTAGAAATACGCACCCAAGAAAGATAGAGTTAGGCAGGCTAGATTATTAAAGAAGTTTACATATTAATTATTAAAAATTTAGCATTTCAAATGATAGTTCTACAATTTATAAGTTATATACAGAATGAATAAGCGTAGCTGGATATTAGTAGAGTACTCTAGAGAATTTGGACACAGGTACCTGTTTTATGAGAAGTTTTCCGATTCCATTGGTCAGTAGCAAATTGTTCATGATTAGCAGTTCTTTCCTGTATTTAGGTGGTTCATTTAATTTAACAGCAGCAGCAGCTTTCTCATTATTTTAGGCAGCAGATCTTCGTGGTTGAATTTATGAAGGGCAATGGAAGGTTTGGCATCCGATAGGCCATCTCCGGGTGGAGAATAGTCTGGGCGCTTTTACTCGATCATACCGTGGCAGGAAAAATTTATTTAATATCTTGGAGACTCTCAACTGATTGAGAGCACAGCTAAAGTTAAAGTGAAAAGTCTCTAGAAAGTCTAAAATGGCCTCTTTTCTTATATCTTATCTTTCACATTTTTGTCATAGTTTATTTTTGGATTCCACTTAATCTGCCCTGAGGATAATCAATGCATTTTTGTTAATTTTAATTATCGAGAAAGCTGCCGTTCTATTGTTTACGTTTAGATTTTACATTTAATTTTTATAATTACATTTTAGGGAATTTTTCTTTTTAATTAATCTATTATCTCTCACCGACCGATGCTTTTAAAATTTCAAAGACAAAAAGGGAACATACGATTATTTTTACTTTTAATTAAATATTACAATCTATTTCTAAAATTATTATTAAATGAAATTTAAACAAAGCAATAAATAACGGATTTTACAATTCAAAATAAATGGTTAAAATATATATATATTTTTATAACTAAAAGAAGAAATCTAAATTATATTATTTATCTTTATTTATTGCCTTAAATTTGAGATCGAAATGTGTGCGTGTTTATGGTGAATTCTACATATATCTATACATTTTTAATATTGTTACACACACAATTCGATACCAAAAAGTTTAAATTTGGGTAGAACAGACCGGTGAGTGAGAGACGATAGAAAAAGGTGAAACTTAAGATTCAAATACGAATCTTACTGTTTCAATATATATATATCTTACTTTATGTAGCACTTATGTTTCATGTTTATTGTGAGCAGATCATTTGTGTCGATTTTTATGTCAGAAGACTGACTCGCATCACTATATAATACAGTTACACTAAGATTCTATTTTGGTTGTATGGAATTATGAAAGATCTTTATCATTTAACCATATATACTAAACATATAATAACAACTTTGGAATGCTATATTAAATGTTTGTAGATCTTGGAGAATATCCATTTCAGAATATACCATGAGGAACTAAAATTATTTGATAATAATCTCTTGTGTTCTTTAAAATATCCCTATCACAGGGCTGTATTATTGAGAATCAATTACTATCACATTCTTAATATTTCAGCAAAGATTTACATGAATCAATATTGTATTTATTTTTTTAAAAGCTCTCTAAACTTATATTAAATAATACGCACAGTTGAAATCAACCAATAGTTTAATTGAAATGCATATGCAATACTAAATTTAACTAGCTTTACTTTTAAGTGACTCATTCTCATATAAAATATATACTTATGTTTTACATTTGCCATGTAATATTTTAAAAAGATATCTTGGGGCTTCTGAATTTAATAATATTCTTTTTATAGATTAATTATTATGAAATAAAATTTAAAAGAATGTTAATCATCATATAAATTTAATTTATTATATTCACAAATGAAATATTTTCATAAATCAATTATGGTGTAAGGAAAAGAATGAATAGAAATATTTTTAGTTAATAATTAGAGAAATGTATTAGCAGTGGAATTGATAGATAACTAATTAATTATTATTGACAGATGCTAGTCAATAATAGCATTTTTTTTGTTTTGAATTTGTAGATTAAAAAAAAGCTTTTTTCAATGCTAGATCAAGTAATTTAGTTTGGGAAGTGTGGGGAGACTGTCAATAGTCTAGCAACATCATTGCCAATATATTTCTTTAAATTATCACATGGTAATATTCTCTTCATTCCTTTGTTTAAATCATATACATTATAATAGAAAAGATGTGCCAACATGAGGGGAAAAGATCATTTATGCTTAAATCAGTTATGCATTGATTGCCCATTTGATTAAAGGTACATGCTTTATTTATTTATTTATCTCTTTATTTCTCTTGTTTAAATTTTATGTGACAAGCTAATTCAATCATCATATAATCTGACTCATGATACCCACTATATCAATCCATATAGATCCGTTCTTTAACCCTTTCCAAGCATACGCTATTATATTTTAATGCATAAAGTAATTATTATATCTATAATAGCTTTCAACAATCATCAAATTTTTAGGCTATCACTTTTTATATATTACTAATCTTAAATAATAGAATTTCATTATATAATATGAGGTGGCTATTTAGGTTATCCTAATCATATGGATTACTGATGAAAACCATACTACTTTGATGAATTTAAACTATTATATTTTTATCAATCAAATAGCATCTTTATAGGCAATGAATTAATTCATTCCTAAGCACCACTTTCAATTATGAAAGGATACTTTCTGACTAATTTATCTACTTCCCATCTTTTGTGGGTTACTTAAATCTTTTTCAACATAAAGCATGATCCTTAAGAGACAGTTATAAAGTTTACAAATGCTTGTTTGGAATGAGATCAAATCATACACAAGATAGGTTTTAACAATAAGTAAAATAAATTTATTTAACCAAATACCTAATTATGTATATATTGACATGCATGTACAAAGTTAACTTAAAATTAAATAAAAAATAAAGCAAAAATTAATACATTTTATACTTAATTAATTAAATAGTTAAGATTTTACTTCATTAACGCTTAAATAAATTAATATATATATGTGCTCTGCGCACAGTTAATGAAGCTATTAATAAATTGTCAAAATTTTTACTGCCAAGCGCTTTCGGGACAGTCTACAGTCCCATATTCATGGTGAGTTATTCTGTTAATAACTGTAAAACTATGCAAATTTTATGCAAATTTATATGCAGATGTTACGTGGACCATTTTCTACCTACCACAGCCAGTGTCGTTTGCTCTGAAACAAACGACACCAAACGTAAAGTTAGGGAAGCTTACTTCATTGCGGCTGACCCATCGGCAATCAACAGAAGAGAGGCCTGCTATTCCTTATCTCGTAAATGGTCCACGTAACATCTGCATATAAATTTGCATAAAATTTGCATAGTTTTACAGTTATTAACAGAATAACTCGCCATGAATGTGGGATTGTAGACTGTCCCGAAAGCGCTTGGCAGTAAAAATTTTGACAATTTATTAATAGCTTCATTAACTGTGCGCAGAGCACATATATATATATTAATTTAATTAATTAAAATAAATATGTAAAAGTTGTACTATTATGAATAAATCATTAATAAATGTTATTCATGAATAAAACAATATTTATATATATAATATTAGTAGGCCTTCTATAAATTGTTTCCATTAATAAAAATAAATGCTTTTCCTACCTTTCAATGTGTAATTTGACTGCAGATATTTTTAATGTTATAGCACCATGTCATTTACTAATTAAATATGTTTATAAAATTTTATTTTAAATTACACACAATCATGAATATTAATTAGTCTTTCTTTAAATTCTAATGGCAGGCAAAAGGATATTTTTCATCATGAATGGATAATGGATGTCTTATGATTTTGTCATTTCCTCTTCTCTCTTCATGCAGGTAATAGGTGATTATCCTCTAGAGGAAGACTACACGATTCAGAGTCTGACTGACTCTGATTTTTTAGCAATGCATTTTTGTTTCATTTCAATAGTGATTCTGCCTCCTTAAGTAAAGGCAAGGAACAGTCAAATGTTAATTATTAGTTCTAAATGCTGATGATCTTTAATTACTTTGCCATAACAGTTCTGCCTACTATCTAATGATTGTTCCCAAACTGTCTCCTTAATGCACCTGCAACACGATGAGTTCTGTTCAGTAACAAGAAGCAGAAAATCATAACAATACAGTGCAGCCCTCTCCAGTCACAATTTTAATTAATTTAATCATATTTCATTAAATCATTAATACATTTTTCTTTTAAATAGTAGAATCTAAATTTAAAAATTCAAATAAAATATTACAGACATAATTATCTCAAAATAAAACCAATATTTACTTTTTCTTGTATGCTATCTAAAATATTATTATTTTCTTTTTTGTTTGTTTGTTTTATAACCAAAAGAAAATAAGTTATGTTTTTTTTCCTTACCTTCAATTAACGTAAATTAATTAAGGGATTATTTTTAATTATATCTAAAACAAAATTTTGTATCGCTTTTTGTTTTTTATTTAATAAATTAATTACTATAAAATAATTAGTTTCGTCACATATTGCTATTGAAATATATACTTATAAAGACATCATAATGATATGCATGTTTACAATTATATTTATATCTAAAGCATACCAATAAATATTATTGTAATAGTATCATTTCATAATAGAAATATTCTGTTATTTGCAATTAAAATTTAGAGTGGCAACAAATCATTTTTTTTAAAAATTAAGATATGTATAAAAATACAAACACATACAACTATTATAACTATTGTCTCTATGTTGCCTTATACTTCTGTAGTTGGTTTTTTATTATCAATATGGCCTTTTTGTAATATCGAACGATATATTGACTTCAGTTTGAACTATTACAATATATTGCTTGCTCATATATTTACAAGATTCCAACATATAAACAAAATAAGCACAATAGCTTTTATAAGTGAATAAAATAAGATCTGAATTATTACTTGTAGTCATATGAATGCATTTCACAAGTGAAAATAAATTTAAATCAGAGTAATAATTACAGAAGGATTTTAAAAAATTAGAATTTCTATTTCCTTTTTCACATTTTGGGACAATAGTTAGCTTTTCCCTATTTTTTGGGAATTTTTTTTTTTTTTTAACAAAGTAGTAGGTATTTATAAAGAAGCTTCAAGATGTTTGAAAAGGCCTTGGAATAAGTGAAGAGATCTACTTTGGAAGCATGTGTTTAAATATATGATAAGAAACTCATTATTGGTATAAAATTAAGATCTCTAAAATATACATTGAAACTGAATTAGTATCAAATCTACATAACTATGCAAATGAATTAGCTTAAATCAAAACTTAGAGAATTTTTTTTAAATTTCAAGTTTTAACTAAAATATGTAGAAAAATAATTGTTATATATGTAAATGCATTACTTCTAGGTTTGAATCCTAATCCTCACTGATAAAAGCAAAACTTAGAAAATGCTCTTTCTCTCCATACAAAAATGTCATCCAATGTAAGTCATAGTAATTAATAGATGATAGAAGGTTTGTGCATCAAAATTCCTATCTAGTGCCTACTTATCCAATATCTCCCGGCTTAGTTTCTAGCTTGTGGCTTTCATCAGTGAGGAGTCTTTGATCCATGCTTGCACTGGATGGCATTACTATATGGAAAGAGTTGCTAATTTTATCAGATTGTGTAAGCATAAGAAATAGTGACCATGTGTTTTAGTGGGATATAATAGCACTATATCTTTTCATATCCATTGATTACTCCAGCTTACAGTAGATGGATTTAGAATAAGCGAAGAGAACTGCTTTTGGAAGCATATTAGTGAACATATGAAAAAGTTATGATTATCTTGGAAAATAAAACATAATTTGTTCCATGGACAAGAAATATAAACATCTAATTTTAACAATAACAATCATGAAATTAAATAATACCTTACAAATTGAAATGACTGGTAAAAGAAAAACAAATATTTCAGAAGTGAAATTACGCACATATATAAGTGATTTATGCAAATGGTAGATTGAAAATATATAAAATGGATTATGGAAAACAAAAATTACGGATGGAGAAATTGATAACAAGACAGACCATAAAGAAATCGTGAAGACACATTGATTGGTGGAAACACAGAAGAACGGACCATAGGAGTAATGCAAGAAGCAAGCCAATAAACAAGTAAATCCAGCAAGGTGTGAAGATACTTCACACAGCACACAAAAATACTTTTGTTTTTGTATGTTAAGTAGTATAGTGTAATCTATGAAGTAATGTGTACTCGGAATATTTTCTTATTGGAATAAACACATAATGTAGTAAAAAATAAATGGGGTGTCTGTTCAATACACGACAAAAGTTTGGCACAGTTGACAGGATATCTTGAATCTACGGAGTTAATGAATTAACTCAAAAGTTTGTAAGAACAAGTTAATATGTCATTGGGGCAAGGAAGTATCTCTGAGTTCGACGTTGGGAATGCAGGAAAATGGCCTTTGTCACTCAACTCGAAATTTTTTTTAAAGTTAAATAGCATTATTGAGAATAATAAAAAATGGCAGCACTGTTATGCCTGGTGGGAAGAAGAGTCGTTGAAGTTATACATAAGCTAACGAATGGGCCAGTAATGGATGAAACAGAATACGAAAATATTATAAGCAAATTATCCAATTATTTCAGCCCACAATCATCAAGGTTTATGGCTCGGTTAACCTTGTGGAATAGGAAACAACACAAGAGATGAAAGCATAAGAGACTTAGACATAAGTCTGAGACAATAAAGGATTGCCAATACAAAGAGTTTGCTGAACAAGTTCTACTGGATCAGTTGTTATGGGGAATGAATGAAGACCGGCTACATCAGAATTTGTTAATGGAACCAGATTTGACCGACATAGCAATAAGGAAAGGAATAGCGTATGAGCTCGTAATTGAACAAGTAATGTGTTTCAGAGGCAAGATAAATGATAAACGGTCATGGAAAATACATAAAACAGAAAACGAATATGAAAGAATGGAATGACAGAGGAAATCAAATAAAGTATTACTGTTGTGGAAAACAAGGGCACATATCAAACAACTGCAAATGGTGTACATATACTTGTTATAATTGCAGAAGGAAAGGACATCTAATATCAGTCTGCAGAAATCCAAAAACACAAGAGAAACTACATATGAAATATAAAGTAAAAAAAAATGTATGCGCCAAATCCCAAAACAATACATGATAACACTGAACATATGTAAAAAAGACATAGAAATGGAGATCGATAGGGGCTCGGCAATATCACTCTTATCAGAAGAAAAATGAATGACATTACCAGAGGGCATAAGGGATTAACAATACAGAAAACGAACATTAGAGTCAAAGAAGTCAGCGGAAACACAGTAATAGTAAAAGGAAAATCCGAGATTCTAATTAGGTACAAAGAAGAAATATTGAACCTACTTATTTATATAGTAAAAGTCAACATAGCCCCGATAATAAGAAGAGAATGGTTCGAACAATTAGGAATTACTGTAACAATTATAAAACATGTCGTTTGAACAAGAATACATTAAAGCATATCCAGATCTGTTTTCAGAACAAGTAGAAGTATTCAAATCAGACCCAGTGGAGATAGATTTAAAAGAAAATGCCTGACCAATTGTGTGCAAACCCTGAAAGATTCCTTTTGCACAGCACAAAAAAGTAAAACAAATTCAGAAATTGGTAAGTGAAGAAGTTTTGACACCGGTAGAGACACAAAATGGGCCACACCGATCGTAATAGTAACAAAGCCAAATGAGCAGATTAGAATTTGTGGAGATTACCAAGTAAAAGTAAACAAATTTTTATCCAAAGGTGCATATCCAATTCTGAACATCTGCGAACTTTTAGCAAGTTTAGCCAATGAAAATTTTTTCAAAAAGTGAGATTTAAATGCCGCCTACCATCAAATTAAGGTAACCAATAAAGCAGCTCAAATGTTAACACTAACTATGCCTTTCAGTCTGTTTCAATGCAATAGGCTACCTTTCAGAGTAACAACAGCACCTAACATTTTCCAAGCAAAACTCAACACATTATTGCAGGGAATGATGCCATATTATGGCGATATTTTAGTCATGGCCACTACAGAAAATGAGCTACATAAACGATTAACTAGAATATGTAATAAATTAAAAGATGTGGGGCTCAAACTGAACAAAGAAAAATGCATATGGAAAATGCAAGAATTAGAATTTCTTGGACATGTGATTTCTAACAATGGGAAAAGACCGATGAAAGATAAGTGCCAGCAGTCAAAAATGTGCAGAGACCCAAAAATGTAAAACAATTGCAAACCTTTTTGGGTTTTATAAATTTTTTTGAAATTTTTTTAAAAGGCAAAGCAATGATGGCAAATACATTACATCAATTATTAAGAAAAGGCCAAAAATGAGAATGGACCCAAATCCATGAAGAAGCGTTTGAAAGAACAAAAGAATTACTCTCTGCAGATACACTATTGACACATTTTGATAACATGTTAGAAGTAAGAATTACGATGGACACATCAGAAATAGGTGTGGGAGTGGTTTTGGCACACCCAATGAAAAAGTGGCGAGCGACCGATTGCATATGCATCAAGGACATTATCAAAGGCAGAACGCAATTATAATCAGATAGGCAAAGAGTCTTTAGTGATAATCTTTGCACTAAGAAAATATCATTAATTTATTTTTGGTAGACCTTTCCAAATCATTACAGATCATAAACCTCTCCTACCAATTTTAGGTAATGACCAACAAACTCCAGAACATCTAAGCCCATGCATGTCTAGATCGTGAAACATACTGACTGCATATGACTATGTGCTGATTTATAAACGAGAGAAAAGAAATAGCTCATGCCGATGCTCTATCAAGATTGACAACATAGATGAAGCAGGAAATGAGTTAGAAATTAATTACATTGATTCGATGAAGTCAAACAGATTAAATAGTAAAACTGTGGAAAAATGGATGAGAGAAGACAAGGGATATAAAAAATTGATGGATTGGATTAGAAATGAATGGCCAGGAAACAAACCAAAGCACGTAACAAACGGGATTTGGTCAAATAGACAACAGTTATCTATATGCAAAGGATGTATTATAATGGGCGATAGACCAACTGCAGGCAGTGCTGAAATTACTACATTTAGGACATCCAGGAATAGTGCTAGCTAAAGCTCTGGCTCATAGCTATGTATTGTGGCCAAGAGTAAATAAAGACATCAATCACTTCATCAAGAAATGTTTGGCATACCAAACTTATGCTGCGATGCCTCAAAAGAACCTGACCACCTAGCAGCCAGCAACATGGACCATGCCAGACCAGTAGATGGGAAAATATTGTTTATACTCATAGACATACACTCCAGATGGATTGAACCACATAAAGTACAAGACACGACGGCGAATGAAACAATCAAATGCCTTAAAAACATTTTCGCGATTCATGGGTACCCAGAGGTTTTAGTATCTGACAACAGTGCTGCATTCACTGGAACAGAGATGCAACAGTTTTGTGAAACACAGCCCATAAAAAGACTTGTTTTTGCATGTTAAGTAGTATAGTGTAATTCGTGAAGTAATGTGTACTCAGAATATATTCTTATTTGAATAAACACAATGTTGTAAAAAATAAATGGAGTGAGTGTCTGTTCAATACACACACACATCAATAAATATATTATTATTATTATTATAAAAAAACAAATCTCAAGAAGTAAAATTTATTGGGGGCTAGTATTATTTATTAAATGGAGCTAATGCATATTCTTTAATAATGACATTTAAAAAATAAAGTTTCAATATTTATTCTTGAATTTATAGGTACAAGTGTATATCAATAATAATTAAAAAAAATCAATAAAATAGTGGATTTTTAAATAAAAATAATTTATATAACAAAAATATATATATCAATAGCAGATAAAATATACTTAAAAATGCAAATCCATAATAAATGAAATTCCAAATATAAAACAATACATTGCAAGTCTTTCAAATGTAAGCAAACCCAAAAAGTGTGTAAAATAAAAGAAAGCAAGATATAGTTTACAGTGATACATGTGTTAAGTGAAAGGAATCATAAATCATATGAATGTAAGCCCAAAAGCAATTTATTTGGAGAATAATAAAAAATGAAAGCATCATAAAATGCATACAAGCCAGAGCATATATTTCTTAAATTGAAACCAACCATAAGTTATGGTGGTAAATGTTGCATTACCATTCAATGCTGTAGTATGAAAATAGTGAAGGATGGAACTTATGGTTGACTTCATTTTAAGAAATTTATGCTTTGGCCTATGTGTATTTATTTTTCAAATGAATACCTTTTTAGATTATACCTGCATTTGAATTTGTTATGGGTTATCACCATGGATTATCAAAATTTTGCTTTATATATATATATTTGATACACATTTTATGCTTGCTTTTATTTCATAATTTCCATGAATGACTTTATTTTTGAAAATTTATTTATTATGGATTTGCATTCCTACTTATATTTGGTTTGTTATTGATATATTTTTTTGTTAAATAATTTATATTTTTGTGCTAAATTAGTTTTTTGCAAAATGTAATATTTTCTTGATTTTATTTAATGTACACTTGTAACTATAAATTAAAGAATAAATAGACATTTTTTATCATTTCGTTGCTGGTTGGGTCTAAAATGACTTTAAATGAAGTCAGAAAAGTTTGAATAAAGTTTGTGGCAAAATGAAGTCAGAAATTTCTATGTTTAGATTACATGCCTAGAAATTGTTAGACATGTTAAACAATTCCTTTCTCTTAAACCATTATATATCATAATAAATTCATCTATTTCCTGCTTTTTAATATCTGGTTTTTCATTAATCCTTGTTTATTACCCCCTCCCCTTCTATCTCATTTAATAAATGCTGTTTCGATAGTTTTACTAACCTGTTCTCATTTTCCTCAATTTCATTATACATATCTAAACAATAAAATCTCTTTCTTTCACTCTCTTTACCTTTAAATTTCTTCCACTTTCCATACAATTAATTGTGATCCTTTTATCAACATTCTGCATTCAAAAAAATAAAAAAAAATTATGTTTACAGTCCAAATTTTTTTTCTAATTTTGCCTTTCTTTAATATCTAAAGCTTCTAACTTTGCATCTAATAACTGAAAGATCTTTTTAATGTTATCATACATTCTTTTGTAATGTATATAATTTTTATTCTACAATTCCAAGTTGTTGTTTTTTTGTCATATTTATTTTCCACAATTCTGTCATTTTTCTGTAACTTATTTTTTATTTTTCCTACCTCTAATAATTATGTACCTATAATATATTTTCTGTACATTCATTCTATTTCTTATATATGGAAATAAATTATTTATCTCTTAACTTTGCATATTTATAAACCTTTTTGCCCAATATGTTTGTTGTCCTCTTCACATATTGCAATTAAACACTATTTTTATTAATTTATTTTTATTTATATGTTGAGATCTTTGAAACATTTAAATGTACTTTTGATTTACTTCATTAAAAAAGAAATCCAATCCATGGGTAATACAAAGCACATCATTTCCAAATATTAAAGCAGGCAGCATCACTCTTACAAATTTTTAATCAAATCCAATTTGTTTTTGTTTTTTGTCAACTTTAAATTCTCAGATATGTATATAATTCCTTTTCCTATTTAATAAAATACCTAAATATCTATAATCCACTTTTTCAAGACATGTATCTCCCATTTTCTATTCTTCAAATTTACCCTTCCTATTAAATATTAAAATCTTAGTTTTTGTTTGTTTGTTGTTGTTTTTTTCTTCACAAAATTCAATTTTTTATTTTTTCCTGTTTTTTCATATTCCTCTTATAATAACTTCGTAACTTACATATTATTTTCAAACAAAGACTATATCTGCAAAAAAAAAAAAAATTGATACAATATATATTTTCTTAATTTCAGTTATAAGAATCCCATCCCTAATTTTTCTATCTCAATCTCCAATTCTCTTAGAAACAAATAAATAATAATAGTGATAATGTAATCTCTGTTTTAAAACAATTTCATATTTAACTTCTAATAATTCTTATCCTCTATAATTGATATTTATAAAAAAATTTTTTATAAAAATTCACAATTATTCTTAACAATCCTAAATATATTCCCATAGTTTTCAAGACTTTTTCATAATCTTTTCTATTCATCTTATTTTAAGCGAAAAGTGCAATATATAATGGTTTATTTCTATTATGACATTTCATTTAACTGAGATCTCTCTACCCTTTTTGGATGAAATCCATTCTAAATCTGCCTCAAAATCCTAATCTTTTTCAACAATGTACCTATACTTTAAGATATATGCAAATAATTTACAAAGTATTTAAGTTATTGCTATTGGTTTATAGCTAGAAAACAACTCTTTTCTTTGTTTAATTTAATTCTCACATTCTTCTATTCATCTGGAATTTTATTATAAGCTTTGCATATTTTTCTATATGTACTATTATTTCAATTGGCATACCATCTAATCTTCTTACTTTTTCTTCTTACTTTTTCTTTTTTCAATCTTCTTATTCTCTTAGATTTTCTGAATCCATCATTCTACCCATCACACACATAAAATTTTTATTCCAGATTCAAATATTTTTTGGAAATTCTTCCCTATCCTCACATTCCACTTTGCATTTAATAATTTAACATCTTTTTTACTTTTTTATTTTTCTTCTTTCTATACCTCCAAAATTTTTTACAGCCTTCATTTCCTGCATTGCTAATTTTCTCCATTATCTTCTTATCAAGTTCATCCCACTTCTATTTTTATGCTAGGCATTTTTATTTTATTTAAATAGTAAAATCATTTAATATTTATCTCCTTTTTACCCAATTGTTTCTTGACAGTTTCTTTACTATTTCTATCTGTCTTCCTTCTTTCTTTTACACTTTCTAAAGTTTTTCTCCTCCATTTTAGTTCTAAACATTCATTTGCAATCTTCATCATATTCATTCATTCTTCATAGCTTCTTAATATCATTTTTCATAATGTTTCTAAGATACTATTAAACCTATTCTATTTATTTCGTTGCCTATTTTGCCACCATCTTTGTCAACCTTCTTATAATTTCATTACTTAGACTTTCAGATACTTGTAATTGTACCACCATAAAATTATGATTATAACTAAATCCTTTTTCTTTTTCATCAAATTTTTCAATTCTAATTCTTTTTATATTTTCTAATTTATCTTTATTTACTGACATATAATCAACTGTATCCTTGAAATTCTGCTTCAACCATGTAAACTTGCTATCATATACTTTATTTGCATTACCAATTTCTTTTTCTCATATAATATTCCTCACTCCATCAATTTTATTAGTATGACAACTCATGCAGTCATTATAATTATTATTTCTTATTTATATTCTAATATAAACATTCCAAATACTTTAATTCCACTCTGTCTTAGCCTTATCATTTTCAGTAACTATATTAAATATACTTTAATTAAATATACTCTTTAGCAATTTCAAAGTAATCTACATATGTTTTTTGCATTTTTTTTAAAAAATATCTTTCTTAACTATAATCCCTATTTCTCCTTCTTTCTTATCATAACACCATTAATTTAAATCCTTTCATATATCTGAAAGTATAATTCTTCATCCCTCAAATATGGTTCCACCACTGCTAATAAATTCAAATTTTTTTTATAAAAACCCTCATTTTTCTCCACTTATTCAATTCTATATTTTTTGTTTATTTATGAAAAAAAAAGTTTATATTAACATTCAGTTTTTTTTTTTAAAAAAATATTCATATATGTTCTTTTTTTATAAATCCTTTTTTCATCTTGTACTCTTCATCATTCTATCTTCATCCACATTATTTTTTATTTTATTCATATCTTTAAATATAAAAATTTTATTTTCATATCTACTTCTAACATTGCATCTTTACCATTACTTACATGTCTATAATAAAATTAATTCCACCTAATATTTTATTCCTTTTTTCTAATAAATGTTATAAATCTATTTCTAACGAATATATCCCACATATCTAAAAAAACACAAGCATTTTAGTCATGTATTAAGTACATAAATTTTATTTGAATTTATCCCTTTTTCAAATCTTGGTAATCTCACCACCCCTATCTGTCTATTCCTTTCTTTCAAATTCACAATCATATCTTCAAAATGCATTACTGGTTCCTCAGTATCTATTTATTATTGTGTCTCTCTACCTATACTACAATATTATTATTTTTATTTGTTTTATTCCATTTTTCCTAATAACTTAGCAATATCTAAAATCTCAGCTTTCACCTAACACATCTTTCTAACCTTCTCTGTTTCATCTAGCTAATATTTCCACAACTTCCATTGAATCATCAATAATACTTTTTTTATACTTTTAATGCCCTTATACATCCCCTCTTTTTGTAGTGTATCCTTATCTTTGACTTGCTGTCAACATATCCCTTCAAATCTGTAGTTTCCAGAATTATTTCTTGTATTAACAATGTTTTACATTAAAAACATAATACTCTTGATATCAGAATTCAAATTTAATTGTTCAACTACATTATATTTCTTAAATAATGAATGCTCACAATTGAAATTGGAAAATAAAAAAATTGAAATATATTCAAAATATTGTTGAATTTAGATTTTTAGATTTTACATTATTATGAATTCTAACATGCTACTCCAAAGCATTGCATTTAATGATAACATTAGCACTGCTTTCAAGTGAAGCTATAATCATATGTATTAAATTAATATATGTATATAAAGTTATGTGATGATTAAACAACTTTTTACAGATTATTGGTAAGAACTACGTAATTCTAGCTCATCAGCAAACTGTAAACTATATTAATATCCATTACTGCTTCTTTTCTATACATTTTTTAATTGTCCTCTATAAATTTACACACATAGGTTATTAAACAGACATATTCTATAAAATATTAAAAAAATAAATATTATTTAATAACTTTTAATAAGTTTTTCCACAGAAAATATATTTATTATAATTTTATATATGAGCAATATTATAATAGTTTTACTTCTAAACAAATGTATTGTTTCTCTGTGATTACTTAAAATCTATCTACACACTCACATGCTACCTATGATCACATTTACACATATTTTTTTCTAAAATGTTAATAGAAAAGACTGTATGCTAAAAAAATATGAATGTTTATTAAGAAAGTAACTAATATTTGGACATGATAGAATATGTATAGTGGGATAAAAATGTGATTGTATTTTTAATAAAAATAATTTCCAAATCTTATTCTATTTACATTCTAAAATCATGCATACCTAACTTTCATTATATATATATATAAACAAAAACTCTGGAATAAACTCTACAATATTCAATATAGAATTATAAAAAAATAAGATAAAAAATCTTATAGCCAGCTTATGCTGTAAACTGACTATAGCAATTTTATATTGATATATTGAATATTGTAACAGTTTATTCCAGAGTTTTTTGTTTATGTATAATATATAATATTAAAGAATAAATATTCTTTAACAACTTCTAATAAATTTTTCTAAAACTGATTATTTTAATTTTAAATGTGAATGGTTACAATACATTTATATTGTTTCTGTGAGATTGAAAAAAATTCACTCATTCTTTTATTTAAGTATAATACATAAATTAATTATTTTTATTTTATTATGGCAGAATGGATTCTTTTGTATTGGCAGAAACATTGAAATATCTTTATCTTTTATTTGCTGAAAAGGAAGATTTAGTTGTTGACATAGATGATTACTTATTTACTACAGAAGCACATTTATTGCCTTTGACTTTAGGAAAAATAAATATTACAAATCCTAACAGTTTTTCTGATATTTTCATTTTTGGAAGTAATAAACCTGTAAGTATGTCCACTGTTTTTAAATATGTAAAATAGATTAAAAGTATTATCTGTTGTGACTTATCACATTTTATTTTAATTTTTTAACATTTTTAATTGAATTTTTGATTTTTTAATTAATTTATATTGTGTGGTTTTTCATAATCTAATTTTAAACTTGAAAAAAAAAAAAGCAAAAAAAAAAATAAAACAACAACATTATTTTAAAAGAAGTAACAGAGAAAATTACTTTTGAAATAAGTTTTTACATAAAAACAAAAGTTTATTTATTTATGTTTGAAAAATAAATTGAATTTTTTTATAAATATTTGAAAGGTTATCTTATAATAAATTTAAAATCATTTTCTTAAAAAAAAAAAAATTGTAATAAAATATGCATCTGGAATTTGGCAAAGATTAAAGTAGAAATAATTATTATCAGTGTTAAAGATAAAAATATTTAGACATTATATATGCATATGTATGCACATTTTTGCATACTATTTAAAATGTTAAAAGTTTATGTGTATGTATATGATACTTATATGTAAAATATGAACTCACCTAATAATAATTATTGCAGCAACAGTACCTATTTCAAATATCACTTGAATTTCACCTTAGGTGAATTTATATTTTCTCTTTTGATTTTCAATATAGCATTAGCATTGATTAAATTATATTTAGTGCTTAAATCACATGTGGTTAAAGAATCAAAAATCAAACAATATAAAGTTTGTATGGGTCTTAAAAAATATCTGATAAATTAATTGTTTTAGAAAATTAGAAGTACCAAATATCTTAAAATATAATAACCATAATGTTTACATAGCAAATATAAATATTGAATAATTAATTATTTGGGCAAAAGATTGATTAAGAAAATTAGGCACAATAAATTTAACTTATTCAAGATTTTACTTTCTAATAGTTTATGAAGTTATGAAAGGTAACTGACCGGTTTTTGATTTTTGTGTTTCTTTTGGTAGACGGCTCTGATTTTCATTTGACAATTGGACAGCCATCATTCTATTCAAAACTAATGGTTCAAAATTTGTAAATACTTTAACATTTTAATTCAAGTGAACTTCAGAAATATTTAATATTAATATAAATCTTATTCAAAAAATTTGTATTAACAGTCTTAATAAATTGAATAATAATAATAATAAAAATCATTGTAAGAACTTCTACTATAAAACACAAATTTTCAAATGAATATTGAAATAAATTTAATGAACAGATAATTAATCACATATAAAATGTAATCACAAATGGAGATATTATATACTTGCTTTGAATAATTAGGTTGAAAATGAATTTAATTAAAATAAATTAGTTTCTTCTTGTTTATATAAAGAAATAATCAAAACCAATTCAGAAATCACCAATATGTTCATTGTTTTATTTCAAAATCTTTGATAACATGTTCATGTCATTGACAATGTGGATCAGATGCTATAGGATTTTAAATTTTCAATTACTCATTAGAAAATCTTTGCTCTATGGATTTAGTAAAATAGTAGAATGGCAGAGTTAAAAGTTAAAGATTTCTGAACCTATTCTCACTGAAATGGAAATATACAATTTTTTTAGTAACCTAATTTTAAACCATATTATTATTTTTTTATCTTATTTCATAAGAATGGTTTACAAGTTTGTATTATAATTATTAAGCTTAAGTTATAAAGATATTGAGCAGAAATGTGCATAAAACAAATAAATAAAAGTATCATATATATATATATATAGTAATGACAGGAATATATGAAGTGATCATTAGCGTCAAAGAGAAATTATAATGTCTGTTTTCAGTTAATAGTAAATTGCTTTCTGCAGCATTATCATTGTTATTTTTTTTTTAATTATTGTTTTTTTATTTTTATTGTTTTTATTAGAATGGTACATTATTAGAATTGGCTGATGATATCAATTTTGAAAAAAGTTGTCCCAATACTAACTATCTTTTTCCTGGAAAGAAGGATTATGCTCATTCAGTACGTCAGCCTTTGAAGAATCTAGTTGAAGAACTATGTCCCAAAACAAGGAGCAGGTAGAAATTATAATACATTTGTTATTTATTGTGAAAAATATTGTATACATACACATTTTTATCATTTAAATAATTTTATAGTACAACTAAATTGCGACATTTTCTAAAAAAAAATATTTTTTTTTTTATTTAAATTTACCCACAAAAATATTAAAATTGCCTTTCAATTATAATAATATAGAATATTAAATATAGCTTTCTTTGAATCTTTTTTTATTGTTTTTATGATTTATTATTTAATTCCCCCCTTTTTCTCTTTCTTATATTGAAGATTAAGATTTCAAAATAGAAAATAAAATGCATTGAAAACTGATATTTTAACTAACAAATCTATAACTTTAAAAGCATTATTATATAATATAAATAAAGTGCTAGTGCCACTCTCCACTCCCATTTATCTTAATCTTATTTTTAAATGGTTCAACTTAATAGTCATCTCACTATTTTTGATGCTATTACTGCAGGAGTTACAGTTGAAAGCTAGAGTACATTGAATTACTTTTACTTTTTTTTTAATGCTATTTAAAACATTAAATTAAAATATTGGGGATATTATCTAGACTATAATAATAAAAATAGATACTAAATAGATACATTACAATACAGTGTCTCGAGCTAGAAAAATATTAATCAGCCAGAAGTAACAATAAAAGTTCTATTTGTACTACCATCTATGATTCATTGGTTAGTGTTTGCATAGATTGGATAATAAAATTGAATAAAAAGATAAACTTATTTAATGTATTTGGATGCTGTATTCTTTCACGAGTTCTTCAGATATATGTGTGTTGGCTATTCTATCTTGAAATCCAAGACTTTTGTTTTTGACTTAATATCAATTTTTAATCTGCAAAGTAGTACCACTTGAAGTAAGTAGTGCAAATGAATCTAGTTGTGCTTATAGAAGTTAAACAGATATGTAATCCATATAATATCAACTATATTTTACAAGAAATTTAATCAAAGGTAGAAATAATAAAAAAACATCGAAACTTTCAATTTATTTAGTGTTTAATAATATAGTTTTCAAATATACCTATTTTGTCTTTTATATAAAATTGTTCTATAAAACGATAGTTGAAATTATTTTTGTTTATACATGCGCTATATAATATATTAATATTTTATTGCATAAGTTTATATATATATATTTTTAGGCGATTAAGGGCATCAGATTTTATAGCAGGAAACCAAGAACAATTGGAGATTCTTAATAAAATGGGGATTCGTCTTATTAGTCTACCTGATGGTCGCATACAATTACTTCACTCAGCATCACAGGTATAAAAACCATTATTTAGTAAATTATTTGTTACTTGACTGAATTTTTGAATTATAACTTTTTAAGAAACATGTTAATACAGATGGATATCACTTAATATTTGTGAAAAGCTTGCATAAGTTCAAAGTTCTTATATCAACTCATTGTTAAAAATTATCATATTTTATAGTGAAAGAAGATTTATATTTAAATATATACATTTTTTTTTTTTTAACTTGAAAGTGAATAAAATTATGAAAAAGGACATTTAAAAATCTTATTCAAATAATCATTGCAAAAGTTTGCTGCATGCATTTTACTTATTAGAAATATTTTTTATTTTCATGATGAATTTTTTTTTTTTTTTTTTGCTAAGTGGATGATTTCTTAAATAATCATAATTTTTTATCATACATAAAGAGTAGTTTTTCTGTTCTGTCTGTATTACATTTTGATAATGTGCTTATAATATGTAATATATTAATTTTTTTTTTTTTATCCTGAGATTTCAAATTGATTATAAACTCATGATTTTTTTTTTTTGCTATCCATTCATAACTTATAATATTTTCATAGTAATAGTATTTTATAAATTATTAGAGATCAGTTTCAAAAGTAGAATTATTTTGTATTAATAACGATGAGTAGCAGAAATGAGTTTGCTGGGAGGGGGGTTGTTTTTTTTGAGACTTTAAAGGAACTAAGCAGAATAAAGTCCTAATGTTCAATCAATATGTTCTTATTATTTGTAGCTGTTACATAGAATGTTTACCATGTGTGTGAATGATCTTTTTTTTAAACAAAAAAAATAGATATTTACAATTGTTTCAGTTAAAACTGAATTATGGCTCTTATTTCCAGGAAGTTCTAAAGTCATTAATCAAGGGTATGCTAAAAATCTCTTTATTGTAGACCCCAGGCTGCCATTTTATGACAACCTTTTATTTAAATAAGTGAAAGGAAATGCATGAATTAAAGAAAACGAACTGTCTAATATTGAATGGGATATTGTTGGACTTTGTAAAGTTAGAAAAAGAAGTGAAGAAACAATTTAGAAAGTGGATGTGTACTTTACTACAAAGACACAAATGTTGAAAGTATAAGTGGAGTGGGATTCATTATAATTAGAAGTGGAAGAGCAATATTGTGGAGAATAATAGTATATTAGATAGAATTGCAAGATTAGTTTTTCAACTTAATAGAAGATATCAATTGCAGATATGCCTTAATAAATTCTTATTGTGGTGTAGTAGTAGTATATTTTTATATGGATGTACAAAATGATTTTGATCTGATAAAACAAATATTTTCAAATTGTCATGAGAGTCTTTAATGTTAGAATTGGTAAAGGAATGAAAGATAAAAGTGCTATAGATAAATTTCATTATGATGAGTGGAATTTGCAGAAAAAGAAAAACTGTTTATTACGAATTTTTTCTTTAAGAAAAATAATGAATAAAAATGGAATGGAAATATTCACTGAAGCTACAAAAGAATTGGATTATTTTTTGACAAAGAAAAAATATGTATTTCAAATTTAATAAATTCAAAATGGTAAATAATCATCAATTAGCAAGGTGTATGTTAAATGTTAATGTAAAAAACTAGCAAGATAAAAACTATTAAAAATGTCAGTATTAATAATTGATATTCCTAATTTTCAGAAATACTCTAATGAATTTAAATTAGAATTTGTACATAGTTTTAAAATATTAACAGACTTTGAAGTTGATTATGATTTGACTGCTGTCAATAAGAAAATAACTGATATTCTATTGAGAACTGCAAGAAAGATAGGTGATGCAAAAAAGCAACAATTTATCAATACATTTTCTACTGAGACAAAACAATGTATGAAGGAAAAGACTGAAAATTTTTTAAATGATTATGAATTAATAAGAAAGGTTATAAAAGAGAATAAGTATCTCAAAAGTGTAAAAAAAAATATCTTAGTATTGGAAGGAAAATTGTTTTAGCAATAAGAAAAAAAAGAAACTATTTCTAAAAAGGGGATGACATCATGAAATGTGTGAAAGAGTTCTATAAAGAATCACATAGTAATAAAGAACAAGAAACCAAAATACTCTCTACAATTACTACCTCTTTTGAATTACCAACGTATTCTAAGTGAAGAGGAAGAGATGCAATTAAATCTATAAATGAGGGGGAAACTGCAGGAAATAACGGAATTATAATCCATATCTTAAAAGAAGCAGGTGAAGAAATGGAATAGTTATATGATATTTAAGAAAGGTTATAAAACAGTATTTGTCTAAAGGTTTGTAATGATGGTATATTATAAGATGTTATATGCTGGACTATTTCCATCATTTATGAGTGAATGTTGAATGTATAGAAAATTTTAACTTTATTTAAACTTTCCAAATACAAACAACTTGTTAGTAATAACACACAAATAGACAATACAGGTTAGTAATTATACAACGTATTTTTTCAGGTGTTGTTGGCCTATATGCACAGTGACAATATTCGCTTAGAAGTTGAACTCACACCTTTAGATTCTTGAATATCAAATTGAAGGCAAACGCTCTACCAACTGAGCTATTCTGTTAAAGGCAACATATAGTAGAAATTTGATATATTTATATATGAGGGTTGATTCAAATCCTCCTGAGTCCTTTAATTTTTAATTTTATTTACTAACCTGTATTGTCTATTTGTGTGTTATTACTAACAAGTTGTTTGTATTTGGAAAGTTTAAATAAAGTTTAAAATTTTCTATACATTCAACATTCACTCAAAAATGATGGAAATAGTCCAACATATCACATTTTATTATAAAGCAGATTAAAAATTACAAGTCAGTCAGGCTTCTATTGGTTCTATACACAATCTTTACCAAAATAATTACAATTCATCTACAGCTAACTTTGGATTTTAATCAATCAAAAGAAAAAGCTGGATATAAAAGTGTTTTTAACACAGTGGATTATTGTTCAAATATTGAGAGAACCAGTGAATATGAGTTGCCATTTTGCTTTGGATTTTTGGCTTATGAGAAGGCATTTGATTCTTTTAGCACTTCACAATGATTTAAAGTTTTGGATTATCCAATTATAGACTCAGGATTTGAAGAATATTTATTTAAATGTGACAGCAGTGATTAAATTATATGGTTATATTAAGAAAAAATAATATTGAGAAGAATATATGAAAGGGTGATTTCATATCTAAAAACTTTTTATAACAGATTTATAAAATTATTTTGTGAATTAAAATGAAAGAAGCTAAGTGAATAAAAATAAGTGGAAATTATTTGTCATCTATTCTTTATTCTGCAGATGATGTTTTTATAAATAATACTTCAGAGCTTCCTAAAATTTTGTAAGATTTAAATACTAAAAAGTCTAAAGTAATATTCAATGGATTTTCTCAGCAGAAGAAAAAGAATGGTATTCATGAATTAAAGGAAGTTAACAATTATAAATATCTTGATCACATTATTAGATTATTAATACAGTTGGAAAGATGATGGATAAAATTAATCATAGAATTAAACTTGAATTGAGTGCTTTTGGTAGAAATAATAGTCTTAAAAAATATGTATTTGTTTCACCAGTTTTACTTATGGATCTAAGATTTGGATACTTACCACAAGAGCAGTACTGAGACTTCAGATCATTCAATGAAGTATGGGAAGTATATGTTAGAAGTAATAAGTAGAGATCAAAAATGGAATATATAGATGACAGAACAGACATCCACTGATATTGAAAACATTAAGATATTGGAATGGAACCTAGTTGGACATATTGCTAGATGAGGTAATAGACGTGTAGATGAAGTTTTAAATCAAGAGCTAGAAAGAGACACCATGTGAGGTGGATGAAATAAAGAAGTTTGAAGTTTGCTGGTGTGTTGTGAAAAAGAAAGGCTATGGATTGGAGAAACTGGATTATACTTTGGAGAGATCTACATCCTAGTGTGTATTGATAATAATTGAAAATGATGTTGATGAATGAGAATTTTTTTTGTGTGTGAAACTATGTATATTTTTCATATTAAGCCAACATTATATATTAGTGGAATTTATCTTAAGGGTAACATTATTTCCATATATATATTTCAATGGGGTCTGAAATCTTCTTTATGTTAAATGGTATTTTGAGAAAAGTTGTGTCATACTAATAAGATCTCTACTTATTCAGATTGCTATGAAAATTAGGACAGTAAATTGATACATTTTTCAAAATTCATTATTCATTAGTTATTGACTTCCTATTTGCATATTTTAGAACATTTATCTTATCTAGTTGTATATAGTAGCAGTAAAAAATCCTTATGAATGAAGCTTTAAAAATTATTGACTTTTTTAGAGTTAAAAGAAATTTCTTCTGGCTGCAGCATTCTTAATGTATTTGTGCATCTAATTAATCCTGCAATGATTTTTTACTTATTTTTTTTAAATACTTGAGATAGATTTTATTAGTTTAAATATCACATCTTCATCTGTAAAGTTCTAAAATAGTTTTCTGCATTTAATGGTCGAGTTAAATGATTCACTGTGTAGTTTTTATTATTCTTCAAAAATATTAACACAGATAAGTGTTAATTCTTCCATTGAAAATAGTTTAGTAATTCAGGTATCATTTAATTTAGGGATCATATCCATTTAAACATCTTTTGGAAATTACCGTACCATTTTGTTAACTAGTTTTAATATGCTTATTTTGTTCAAATTATGATGCTTGTCATAGGGGAGGAATTATTGCTAAAGCCATAATCTCTTTTGGGAATATTGTGTTTTTCCATTATGAGAATAAGGTTTTTTTTAGTAGTTTTTAATTATCCATCACTTTTATCTCTCTCTCCCCTATATTTATTTATGCTTTTTTATATTAATTCTATCAATTCACAATAATTAAAATAAACTTTGTGTAATTTTTTTTAAAATTTTACTATTTTCAAATTATTGTTATTTTCTATTTTCAAATTATGAATCATTTTAAAATTATTATTTGTAGATGTATTGGATCTGATCTTTCTTTTTATTTTTATGATATAGAATAGTTGAAGATTTCTTTTTAATTTTTATTTGCTATCCTTACTACTATTCTTCCAGTAATTATAAATATCCATTTAATGTTCTCAATGCTAAGTGGTTTAAATAGTCTATTAATATTATTATTGCTAAAAAATTGAATGAAACTATTATTTTACATGATTTGCTTATATTTTTGATATAACTTTTTATTTTGTTAACATTCTTTATCTTTTTTACAAAAAGAAACTTTGAAAGTCACTTGTCTTATTTAAAATGATAGTATCCATTTTTTATTTATTTAAAATTATATTTTAAATTAATATATATATATATATAATTAGCAAAGGAGGATGATTATCAAACTGATAGAGTATCTTTCAACCCAATAAATCATTATGTAAGCAAGGAGGGAAATTAAAGGAAACTAAATGATTATGCAGTCTAGAAGCTGGTTTCTAGCTAATTGGTCTTCTGATTAAAGATTTCAGATTTTTTCACAGTTCTCAATTTAGGGGCCATTTTTTATCTTGATATATTCATTGTTTATATTGTGATTTTTAGAATCAGAAAAAAGAAGTTCTTGTGAGCTGTAGGGAAATCAGTGTATATTTAATAGGTTTCAGTGTATATTTAATAGGTTTCATCTAGTTTAAAGTTAGTAATCTATTGTCTAAATGCTTAAATTTATCTTTTAGCTAAAAATTTAACATTTATTGCATAGACTATAAACAAAACAATTTATCTATTTTGTTATATATTATTATGATAATTTTTGAGATTTTCAGTTTGTATATATTTAATGCAATAAATTTTCGTAAAAGTGCAACTTTGTATGTAATTATTTTAAATTTAATAAAAGCATGATTTTTTTTTTTTATTTTGAAAAAACAAAAACAAATATATTTCCACATGATTTTTAGAATAATTTTAATAAAAAGTATATTAATTAATAATGAAAAATTATAAAATTTAAAATGCTGCTTTAATTTGGTGTTTTATAGACTGCATTAAAAATTATTTGTAATAGTTTTATGTTTACAAGTGCCTGTTCATGATATACTTATAATTATTACAATGTTATTTATTAAAATTTTAGATTTATTAATTAATACAAAAGTATAATGTTCATAATGGTGTGATTTAATATGCATAAGACTACCATAGAATTTATTATCTTATTAGATTACTTATTTATGAGGATAAATGAGCATGCTTTGGATTTTAATGATGTTTATAATAATAATAATAGTAACAACAGGTAGTAGTAGATACTATTGCATATATTATTACTGATATCTACTGAACACTTTTTAATTACAATTTATAAACCTTTAATGTTTTTTTCATAACTATTTGTCTTATTAGTTAAATATGTGTTATCAATGACTTTTTTACTTTGTCTAATTAAGTTACATGAACATCATCCATATAATTCTACAATGTTTTAAAAATATCTAACTAAATTTTCAATTTTTTAAAAAAACAATATGCAAATAAATAAAAATAGGATCCAAGAAAGAATTACATATATAGATATGCCTTTTTAACTATGTTTTATTGTGTTGTTATCATGAGATTTCTTTGAACTATCAAGATAGAGATTCTAGATAAAGAATATTTATTAGAATATAACAGCAGTTGATTATATTACATGATAACACTAAGAAGATTAAAATGGGAAGTAAGTGAATAAAAATACATAATTTTATTTAATTATTTATTTTTAAAATAATA
This sequence comes from Epiperipatus broadwayi, assembly GCA_028023455.1. NCBI lineage: Eukaryota > Metazoa > Onychophora > Udeonychophora > Euonychophora > Peripatidae > Epiperipatus > Epiperipatus broadwayi. Next base: position 83,774 of record JAQFVV010006725.1, on the reverse strand, counting down.
TAGCTATATTTGTACATAGTATTTGAGTTGAAACATAATTTGAGAAATTAATCATAGATAAAGTTGGATGGAGTGCTTTTGGTAGAAGTAATTTAATATTAAAAAGAAATATATGCAGTGTTTCAAAATTTAAGATTTTTAATGGATTTGTTATTCCATTTCTTATTTGTAGATCTCAGACGTGGACACTTAACAGAAGAGCACTATGGTGACTTAAAATATAGAAAGATATTTATGTATATATTAGAATTAATAAAAAGGGATCGAAAGTGAAATAAGAAAACAAAAGATCTCATTAACATCATTAAAAAATTTAGGAAACTGAAATGGAGCTGGGTTGAACATGATATGATAATAAATGAACAACTTGATTTGAAGAAATTGTAAAAGACTTAGAAAGAGATTACTTATGAGATGGATTGGATAAAATAAGGAAGTTTGCTGATATGAAATGGAGAAAAAAGGCTATAGATTGGAGAAATTAGATTAAACTTAGAACCTTCATCTTGCAATGGATAGATGTTGATTGTAATTTAGGATGATAATCATGGGATTTATTATATCTGTTATTGTACTGTTGGATTATTATTTTGAAATAAAAACTTTTTTTTTTTTTTACTAGGCTTTAACTCCTGAAGATGCCCGTGAAGGAGTAATATTTATGCAGGAAATGTTGGAATACTCCAAACAACAAAGTCAGCAAGGTGAATTAATTAGAAACTTATCATTGAATATTTCTTTTCTTCTAATATATTTTTTAAATAAATGGTATAAATATAAAATAATAGAAAATTTATCACTGTTATTACTAATATATTATTATATTTACTATTCTTAATATAAGTCATCTTAAATGTATGCGCTTGTTTTATAATCTAGATCTAAATGCTTAATATGTTAAATAATTTTTTGAAAGGTAATTTTTTGCTCTGAAGTGTTTTCTGTTAGTAGACAATGATATTCTGCTTTAACAAACATTTGATTACTTTCACTGATATTTTATCATTTTTAATCAATCACGTGTTTTCAATCTGCATTATCACTTTCAGTTGAATATTGCCTGGTTATATCATAACAGAAATTTTATCTAAATTATTACAAAGAAAAATTCCCATTATACTTCAATATTTACATTTATAAGTCTGAAAATCTTTAAATATATAATTCTTTATGGGAGATTTACTTGGTTATTTGATTGTTACCTGGATATTCATAGCTAAAATTGTATTTAGATTATTGCATAGAAAAATTCCTTGATATTTTAATGTTTACTTCTATAAGTCTGTGAAAATCTTCAAATTAATATATATATATATATTGTAAAGGTAGCTTACAATCCAGTTTAAGCCCACCCTTATATGTTTACAGTAGTAGACTAAACCCATAAAAAAAGACAAGCTGAAATAATAGGTTAAATACATTTTTTTTATATGCAAACATACATATAAATACACACACACACTTGAAGTTTGTTTTAATAAGTATCAGACCAAAATAATGATGAAATGAAGTAATGCTCCCTTTTAATGAAAAGAAAAGTTTAATCTTAGAAACCTCTTATATATATTGTAACGCTACTGAGAGCGCTCATTAAAATTGTGTTTACAATTATTAATAAAATAAAATTCTCATAAATAATGCAAAAGTTTTAGTTGAGAAATTGTTGTTTATAAAAGTCTAAATAGTTTTTATTTATTATTAGTTTAAAACGAAATACACTTCGCTAAAAAAAAGAAATAATCTATAAAAGTTAGGAGCAATTGGAAGGTGGAGAGAAATTTATTTAGAAAAAATTAAAAGTATAACAGTTTAAACTATAAGATACTCTCTTTTTATGTAAGTTAAAAAAAAAAGGGAAAGGAAATCTTAAAACTAAAAGAAAAAAAACGAAATTTCTTTCGTTTAAATTATTGATTAGAATAAAATATACACGTGCATAAATAGTGAATGATTGATAAAATAAATATGTGTGTGTTCAATGTTAAGGAATAAATGAAAGTTAAAAAAATATTGTATAATCATAAGAGATATAAATACAAAATTTGCAATGGCTACGAATTAAAAATCCACAAAACAACAAATTTGCAATGATTACCAAATGAAAACACGTAATCAAAAGTTTATCTAAGGAATGTATTCAAAAACAGTGGAGGAATTTCAACAACAAATATAGCTGGCGGACATAAAAACCAATTACCAAAGTGACAACAGGTCATCATATAAATAGTTCAGATTTTCATCAATCTATCAGTTGAGTTCATTCAATCAGTTACTCAATCATTTCTCAGTCAGTGTTCTCATGCATCTGTTAATAAAGGCCATGCAGTGCTAACAGCCACTGGAATCATACGACTTTTCTCCAACCCGAGTCCGATGGAAACAGCCAATTTGCCTGGAAAAAGTGATACCTGCATAACAACTTAAAAACCCGCTAAGGATATCGAACTGTCTTAAAGAATAGTGCCACGAAATAAGTATTAAACTTCCACAGAACCTCAAATCCAACTGGTTGGAAAGATTTTCACATGAAACAGCAACCAGCAAGAAGACAAAATCCTACTGGAAATAGATTTCACAACAAGCAGCAAGAAGTATCCACATTCCGAAATCCTAGGTAATAAATAACATTTTCTTATTTCCATTTCGAATTAAAGTAGCCATTGCAATCCTTATAGCCTCCCAGAGTAGCATGCATAAAGAACTATAGATGTGCGTGTTTTTGAAATGTCGTGTATGTTAATGCTTTAGGATATTTTATATTGATTTCATGTATTTTAAAATGTCTTGTATTATTTAATATTCTTTGTTATATTATATTGCTATTGTATATATGTGAGCCTGAGGTTATGATAAGTTATTGTTTCATTTAATTAAGTTTCATATAAGTAATTAAAATTAGAATAATAAATGTTTAGTTAAAATAAATTATCTTGAAATGTAATATTTGTCGGTCAATTCTTTACCACTAATTAAAGCAATAATGTGTTAGATTATTCTTTTGATTGAGCTAATCATAGGATATTTCGAGCGCTGGATTATGGGCCTACTATCCCGGCCCATTAGTTCTCGTAGCTAGCTGGTGCCTGAGGTTTACTCAAAACAAATAAAGTGCTTGGATAGTAGGGGTTTGAATCGAGCAGTCATGGTGGACCACTGTCTGGAAATGTGCTTGTGTTATGCGTTGCATAACTCAGTCTGATCATGGGTATCGTTGATAGCTCTGCTATTGATGGTATTCTACCCTCTGCTCGAAGGACCGGTCCGTTCATGTAATATTTATAATATAAAATTATGATAAATAAGGTTTAAACCCAGTTAAACCTAGCAAATAGAGTACTCCTGATCATCTTCCAAACAAACCAGGTACAATATATTGTAACGGGCACAGACGTCATTACATTGTTTTTTTTTATTAGTAAACATGAAAAAAATAAAAGTTCGCAAATAAAACTTTTTTTTTTTAAGAATTAAAAATTGAAAATTAAAATTCTATACTAAACTCGTATCTATATAATCGCACAGATGAAAAAAATTATTAAAATAAAACTTTATTAAAAAAAAGAAAAAGTATTTTAAAACTAAATTGTCAGTAAAGATTTAAAGATAAAAATATATCTAAGTTTGTACAAAACAAATTAATTAATGTTATTGAAAAAATGGAAATGATTAATTTAATTAGTCAAATGTAAACTAGCCTTGGGCATTTAAATGTATAAGCATCGGTCAGATAGGAAAACAATAGAAACTAATAGCCAATGAATGAAAAACAATGGAATCGGACCTCAGCGAAAGGACCATCACATCGTCGTGACGTAATGTCCACTGGATCTGAAAGGCTACTATAAAAAGTGAGTGGAATAATAGATTATGACGAGATGTGACTATATGTGTTAGTGCGGAGTTGAAGGAGAAGGGATTGAAAAGATGCACTCTTCAATCCCTTCAGTTGTTATAAAAAAAAAAAGAAATGAAACATCGCTTTTCTTATACTGAGGACAACAGGATCATCGGGGGATTTAATGTGGATTCCAAACGGCATGCAATGGATAAAGAGGAACGTTTTAAAAATCGTAAGAACTTTAAAAACATTTTGAAACACTAAGAACTTTAAAATATAAACTTTCTCAGTCTTTAATTTATAAGAAATAGAATCCTATCTGACCAACGTTATTTATTAATTAGTTATAATTTTATTTAATGTATTTCTTTTGTAAAATCATTTCCATTTTTTTTTTTTGTTCTTTAAGTTTATTTATGATTTTTGTTGTGCGATAAATTAAATTATATAAATGTTAAACTTAAGTCGGGCGTGAATGGCTATATAGATTTGTAAAGTTATATTAGGGGAGGGTAATCTTAGGTTATTTGTTTCGTAGTTAAATTGGGTCAATGGATTGGATATATTGGTGTAATTAGTAGATGTAGTATGAGATCCGCTATGGGCAGGATTGCATATATACGCCACACACCTTCTGTTTGCCTATGGATGGGTTTGTAAGTCGGCAAAGGACCGCAGTCCATTCCTATGGAGTTTTTTGTTTATTGTTCTACTCGCCAACAGATGTAGCATTCCTGTTGGTAGAGAGACAATGTCTTCTCTAACTCTACTTACTGTTCAGATGTACATTCCTGACAGTATAGTATTTTGTGTTGTCGTATTTTCATGCTACATTGAATACATAAATGTATCAGATGGATTGGAGCCGGTTTGACTGCGAACTTTTGGCCTAAGGTTAAATAAGGATAGAATATTTTCTTTCAAATGCAAATCTATGTAGTCTATTCATACTCGACACTCTAAATAAAAATGCATTAAATTTAAGTTGGGTATGGAAGTTGCATGGATTCGTTATCGGTTAATTATGTTTTTGGTTTTCATATTTGATCAAAATATATAGACATTCGGTAAATAATGATACCTTACGGTGAGTATCTAAAATGTATTTATTCGGATGTCTTTTAAGTTATTGGTGTCACTGCGGTATCTTATGATGAATACCAGTGGGTTTCTTGTATTCCCTATGCAATTGACGGTATCAATGATTTTGTATTTTGATCGTTTATGTTTATTTTGAAATGTTTTTGACCGTGTAATCTATGTAACCGATCTATACTCAACATTTTAAAAACACATTTTATAAATCCGTCTGTGCGAACTTATAATATTTAAAATGTAAATTTATAAAAATTAAAATGTAAATTAAAATCAAAGTTAAAAATGTAAATTAAATTTTAAAATGTAAACATGCTAAAATAATAATGTTAAATTTTATATATATGTGCGTAAATAAATGTTTGTATGTTAATTACTGGCAGTGGCTTATTTTATTCTTTTTTAAAAAATTATTCTTAGATAAGAATTTATAAAATATAAATCTCTGCTGTTCCACTGAGCTAGTGACAATGGGCTAACGACCGGATATCAAAATATATAAAATAAAAAAAAATTTTTTTTGACTTACGTATCTGCCTACTTTATAAATTTTTCTAGGTTCAAATGCCTAGATGGCGCCCTGTAGTGCAGATTACGTTAAGCTTCCATTTCTCCGGATCGTTATAATTGGTCTCCCAACTGGGGCCGATGTTTAATAAACCACGAATACCCTGAGTAAATTTTTTTTTCAAAATGAAATATTTTTATCTGTTTACATAAAGTCGTATACTTTAAATCTTATAAAAGCGCTGCCAGAAAGAAATTGCACATATATTAAACACGAGAAAGTATTAATAATTTTAAATTGTACTTTGTTAAAAAGAAAGTCAAAAGGTTGCAATTAATATGTTTTTTTTTGTTAATATATATTATGCTTTAACGTGTATAGGCGCGCACAGCCACGTAAGTTTATGATCATAAATGTAGTACCTTACGATGAGTACTGTTTGGGAATTTACTTCAGTGTAATCCTATGTAAGCATTTCAATCAGTCATAAATAAGTTGGTGGTATTTATAATTGTGCTGCAAATATACACATATAAACCCATTATCTTTCAAAACGTATTTACTTCAATGCAACCTTCCTAAATAAATAACTTGTTTGTCATGCCGTGTGTAAAAATAAAATGTATAAAAAAATAGAACGCTTGGGGGGAGGAGGTGTAAACATAGATGGTCCTTAGGAAAGCGATGCTCAACATTTTTTTTTTGTATATAGTCTTTTTGTAAAATTACTAACCGGATGTTTTTGTAAATGTCTTCGTTAATCGTGTACCGTAATTACTAACCCTAAGTAAAATATTTTTTTTTTTCATTTTTTTTAAGCAAGTTTACTGATATGTAACGGGCACAGACGTCGTTACATTGTTTTTTTATTAGTAAACATGAAAAAAATAAAAGTTCGCAAATAAAACTTTTTTTTTAAGAATTAAAAATTGAAAATTAAAATTCTATACTAAACTCGTATCTATATAATCGCACAGATGAAAAAAATTATTAAAATAAAACTTTATTAAAAAAAAAGAAAAAGTATTTTAAAACTAAATTGTCAGTAAAGATTTAAAGATAAAAATATATCTAAGTTTGTACAAAACAAATTAATTAATGTTATTGAAAAAATGGAAATGATTAATTTAATTAGTCAAATGTAAACTAGCCTTGGGCATTTAAATGTATAAGCATCGGTCAGATAGGAAAACAATAGAAACTAATAGCCAATGAATGAAAAACAATGGAATCGGACCTCAGCGAAAGGACCATCACATCGTCGTGACGTAATGTCCACTGGATCTGAAAGGCTACTATAAAAAGTGAGTGGAATAATAGATTATGAAGAGATGTGACTATATGTGTTAGTGCTGAGTTGAAGGAGAAGGGATTGAAAAGACGCACTCTTCAATCCCTTCAGTTGTTATAAAAAAAAAAGAAATGAAACATCGCTTTTCTTATACTGAGGACAACAGGATCATCGGGGGATTTAATGTGGATTCCAAACGGCATGCAATGGATAAAGAGGAACGTTTTAAAAATTGTAAGAACTTTAAAAACATTTTGAAACACTAAGAACTTTAAAATATAAACTTTCTCAGTCTTTAATTTATAAGAAATAGAATCCTATCTGACCAACGTTATTTATTAATTAGTTATAATTTTATTTAATGTATTTCTTTTGTAAAATCATTTCCATTTATTTTTTTTTTTGTTCTTTAAGTTTATTTATGATTTTTGTTGTGCGATAAATTAAATTATATAAATGTTAAACTTAAGTCGGGCGTGAATGGCTATATAGATTTGTAAAGTTATATTAGGGGAGGGTAATCTTAGGTTATTTGTTTCGTAGTTAAATTGGGTCAATGGATTGGATATATTGGTGTAATTAGTAGATGTAGTATGAGATCCGCTACGGGCAGGATTGCATATATACGCCACACACCTTCTGTTTGCCTATGGATGGGTTTGTAAGTCGGCAAAGGACCGCAGTCCATTCCTATGGAGTTTTTTGTTTATTGTTCTACTCGCCAACAGATGTAGCATTCCTGTTGGTAGAGAGACAATGTCTTCTCTAACTCTACTTACTGTTCAGATGTACATTCCTGACAGTATAGTATTTTGTGTTGTCGTATTTTCATGCTACATTGAATACATAAATGTATCAGATGGATTGGAGCCAGTTTGACTGCGAACTTTTGGCCTAAGGTTAAATAAGGATAGAATATTTTCTTTCAAATGCAAATCTATGTAGTCTATTCATACTCGACACTCTAAATAAAAATGCATTAAATTTAAGTTGGGTATGGAAGTTGCATGGATTCGTTATCGGTTAATTATGTTTTGGTTTTCATATTTGATCAAAATATATAGACATTCGGTAAATAATGATACCTTACGGTGAGTATCTAAAATGTATTTATTCAGATGTCTTTTAAGTTATTGGTGTCACTGCGGTATCTTATGATGAATACCAGTGGGTTTCTTGTATTCCCTATGCAATTGATGGTATCAATGATTTTGTATTTTGATCGTTTATGTTTATTTTGAAATGTTTTTGACCGTGTAATCTATGTAACCGATCTATACTCAACATTTTAAAAACACATTTTATAAATCCATCTGTGCGAACTTATAATATTTAAAATGTAAATTTATAAAAATTAAAATGTAAATTAAAATCAAAGTTAAAAATGTAAATTAAATTTTAAAATGTAAACATGCTAAAATAATAATGTTAAATTTTATATATATGTGCGTAAATAAATGTTTGTATGTTAATTACTGGCAGTGGCTTATTTTATTCTTTTTTAAAAAATATTCTTAGATAAGAATTTATAAAATATAAATCTCTGCTGTTCCACTGAGCTAGTGACAATGGGCTAACGACCGGATATCAAAATATATAAAATAAAATAAAAAATTTTTTTGACTTACGTATCTGCCTACTTTATAAATTTTTCTAGGTTCAAATGCCTAGATGGCGCCCTGTAGTGCAGACGACATTAAGCTTCCATAACTCTGCATCGTTATAATATATACCAATAATGACTTGAATGTTAATGTGTAAATATCATGATATCAGACTGTAATTCAGTCGAGGTAGTGGTGACCTGAGGTCGAGTCAATATCTAAGCAACCAAGTGTTGGAAAATGAGAATAGAATTTTACTATGTAATTTTATTACATAACATCAATAACAACCATTAATTCTCATAACAATATGCACCTATAGCGAGAGAAAAGGAAATTGGAAATGCAAGTTTGCTGTACAACGGATGTTAAACCCCAGTATAAAATGAAACCCAAGTCATTTCCATTCTCTTTCACATTTTATCAAGTGTTATAACAACCATAAGCAGCAATTAACTTACTATCGAACATTAATAAAATGGATGATGTGTTGGAAGATATTTCTATTCTGTATAAGATTTTAAAGTGCTAAAAATTGAAACAAATCATTATAAACATTTAAAACGGTAAAAGTCAATAACTTTAGCAGCATAATGAAAGAATTAAATTAATTTTATAGTGACAATTGAAGACAGAAGTAGAGCAACTGAACAAAAAGAAAAAGGAACATTATATATAGCCAGCACATACTGATAAAGGATGAAATAAAACTTTCCTGCACGTAAATTTACTCAATGCCAATAATAAGCTGAAGAAAGCTTAAATCTTTTTTCTTAAATTATCAAACAATGTATATTGGCTAGATAAACATGCCATAGGACCGGGGTGCTGTCTTAATTGCCATGAAGTGTGATTTTGTAACTCACTTGTATAAATAATGCCTTGAAAAATACCTAACTCCTAATCAGAAGTGTCTGAGTGAAGCCTGAAAGGGCGTGATGTCTGAAATAAAAACAACCTTGTCCAAGTGTTACTGGAGAGTCTGGAGAACGATGGAGGAATTATCAGAATGGACTATATCCACGAAAAATACTAATGTTTAAATTATAGATTCTAATTAGGAAGATTGAAACAAAATCAAAATTATCATGTTATATATATATATATTTTTCTTTACTTTATACGTTTGTAAAATGCTACTTTTATTATTCTGACACTTGGGAGTTTCAGCGTGTTTGCAATCGGGAGAGTTCCATAAGAAGTAACATGGAATGGGAGGGAAGGTTTATTGAGCTAGAATTTTTTTTTGTTTTGTAAATAAAATTTAGGTTGATTCCCTCCTTAGTGATTTGACTTTCGGTCATCATCATCATATAATATGGTTGGAGGTAAGAATTTTTGATTCTCTTCCATATTAATTTGCACTCCCTAGGATAGGACAGAGTTTACGTTATATGTTTGTTTACTTGTTTGTGTTTTAACTAATAATTCTTACATTTAGTTATTTGGCATGAGTGATTAACATTCTTGTATGAAAGTCTTTTTTTATCTAATTCAGGAAACTTGTACATAGGGATCCCAATGAAGATCTCTCCAGCAGGAATTGAATCATGGAGCTATTTGACATATTGAAATATAATCTTATAAATAGTTAGTTATCTTCGCAATCGTTACGACGATGAAAAATATTTTTTTCTGTTATTTTATTTTTGTATCTTAGCTAATCTTATTGACTTTGTGAATAGAGAGAGCATATCTACCAGGGGCATGGGTTGGTATAGTGAATAATTTAGTTATTGAAATGGTAGAGATGCATATGGGACACATATAAGCACATTTTTTGCTGAGGGAATGGAATTTCAATTTTTCTGTTCTTAATAAAATTTGTTGAGGTGTTTTAAACTAAATTGGTCTCTAGTTTATCAAACTCGTTCATACACTCGTCCAGCAACTTACTTAACTAAGTACTGTGTATACACACACACACATTATTATAATCTATAACACAATAAGGTTTAATGTATAATTTAGTTGCTACATAAAGTAAATTTACCCCTGAAGAGAGCCGAAGCAACATTCTCACTGGGTTCTAATACTGAGGCATAATGGAATCCTAAAGAGGGGTGAGGTATGGATGAACTAGCTTAAATTGTATTTAGATTTAATGAGTAAACTAAGAGCTACCCCATTGGAAGTGGATATAATCATTGGTTAGTTACTTCATTGCATTACTACTAGCATCCTACCCAAAGACCTTAGGTCCGACCATAGTCAGATGCCCCCCTCTCTAGTGGAAAACCCGGACCGTTACAATATACACACACACACACACAAATAAAATATTATCTTAAAAATAATTGAATACATCTAATATTCAGTAGAATACTATTGTTAATATAATGAAATAATGTTTTGTGACAAACTTATTATAATTAATATTTAAGGGATTCGAACTCAGACTTTCACACGACCCTCAGCTCTCCATGCCATCTCATATTGCTGACCCACCTGATCATGCACTTGTTGAAAAGATAAATAATCACCAATATACATATTTCATGCTAAACCAGCAATCATCAGTTGGTCCAGATTACTATCTCCACACATATATACAATCAGTGCTCAGCTTTATATTAAGATGATAGCCAATTTTCATACTTTAATGGACAGGCTTCAAACTACTCCAACCTACAATTCTTCAGCCATCCATTTCCTTATATATTGCATTATATATGTGCAGGTGTGTGTAAACCTGTACAGTGTATTAATTTATATAATTAATATTATAGAAACTGGAAGTGATATGCTAGAGGAACTATAAAATGAAAATTGATAGATGTTATAAAAATATGAGTATTTGAAAAGTAGAGCAAACAAAAAAATTTGGGAACTTGGAAGTGATATAAAGTGAATTAAGGAAATTATTCTCAACCAAGTAGCTGACCATAATTAAACATCTTATTGCTATGGTAATGATGAAATTATAAAATAGTAATTTGATATCAAAAGAAGATTAATAATTTTTTTTCAAAAAGAATAAATCAGGATTAAAATTATTTTGTTTATGAAATACATAAATTATTACTTAACTAAGCGTTATAAACTAATATATATATATATATGGGTTGTTTGCACAGATAATGCAGCTAGAATAAAGCAAAATTTTTTTAATTTATTAAAATATAAAGCTATTAAATTAAAGAGCTGAGCACTTTCAAGAGAGCAAGTAGTCTCTTGAAAGCTCTCAGCTCTTTAATTTCATTATCTGTGCAAACAGCGCATATATATTTGTTTATGAAAGAAGGAAACATAATCAAAATTTTATCTTGCAATATTACCAAAGACAGAAGGAAACAACGATCTTTTACAAAAATTACAGCATAGAAAATGCTTGACTTTGATTATCTAATATATGTGTACCAAAATCTTAGAAATAATAATCTCATCAATTAGTAATAATACAAAGTGTATAATAATTTCATATATATTGTACTGCTGCATGTATATGCCTAAAAATCATACATTTAATTTTTGCAACATGAATTATTATTTAATAAAAATTGTTGAAATCAATTTTAATTTATCGATATGGTTTAAAATTCTAAGATCAACTTGTTTGTAGTTTTTTAGTTGTATTTTTTTTTCTTATCTATTGTTCCCGAGGATTTAGATAATAATAATAATAGTAGAAATATTTTATCTATAAATATTTATCAATAAATAAAACCTTGATGGTATAGTGATTAGCATTCCACTTGCCAAGCCCACAATCTGGATTTGAATCTAGGTCAAATGAAACTAAGCTTTTTCAGGTTTCAAGCAAGTTTAGAATTTTTGAGGCTGTTTCATAATAAATTGTGCAAATCATCTATTTAGTGTTCAATAAATGGATATGTTGCTTTTCTTTGATAGAGAGTTAAAACAGGAAGAAACTCTCGCCATTTGATTTATTATGCCTTCTCCTTGAGAGTTATTGTAGAAACCTTTACCTTGTTATTTAATTAGTATTCTTATGAAACTTTTTTTTTCTTTCAGAACACTATCCAAGAATTGTTCAGGTTTTATCTCCATTATCTTTAGAAAATACAGTCCTTATTGCAGGTCCAGCTCAGTTTGGCAAAGAGCTAAAAGGATCTTCAGGGGTAAATATTAAAAATTATAATGATTGGGATAAATTCTTTTTAAACATTTTTTTTTTCTCTATCGTTTAAAATAAAAATGAAATTTTGTGTTATTTTATTGATAACCATTTTTTAATTGTAGTGTTTATTATTGTGTATAGGTAGAAGGATTTGTTGAAATTGCGAGTCCTTTTCGAGCCTGCAGTACAATTGGGAACAGTCCTTCTATTGTAGGAAAAATTGCTATTATTGAAAGAGGAGATTGTATGTTTATAGATAAGGTATTTTTATTAAAATATATAAAATAATTCTTTATATATATATATATCCATATATGTGATTTGTATGTGCGTGTATTAAATGCTACAATTGATTGTTTTAGGCCCGAAGAATTCAAGAAGCTGGAGGAATTGGTGGTATTGTTATAGGTAAATATTTGTATTGTAAATTATCACTTATCATTTTTTTAAATTAAAATATTAAATTATAAATTATTGCTGGATTAGAGAACTTAACAGAAATTAAACTTTTGAAAATTTATGCATTAACTTCACAAAATTAATTTTTGTGATTTCGAGAAATATGTAAAAGAATTGTAAATAAACATGAGACTGTAAAATATTGAAAAATATAGCTTAAAAAACTATTTTTAAACTTACTAATATAGAAATCCCTTCCAAACTATGATGTCTACTTTTATATAGATTGAGTAATCCATAAGGAAATAACTAATTTTTTTATTCTTTAGTTCAATAAATTTAAATCTGAAGATTTAAAGAAATGAAGTATCTAGTCATATATAAAATTAGTTATTCTTAATTAATTGTGTTAAATTTATAAAATTTTCAACAAAATAAATTTAATTTGATTATTAATTAAAGTATATTTTTAAACTTATGCAAAGCTTATTCAAATTTAATAACATCTATTTTAATTTGTGCAATTTAGTTCAATAATAGAATGACTGACTTAAGAGCTAAAGGAATCATGGCTCAAAGTTCAATCTACTACATGACCGTCTGAGCAAATAAAGTGTTGATAATTTTCTTTTCAGTTATAGTCTCACATCTTAATTTAAATAAAAGTAGCTAATTGGGTTATACTTGTTGGGCTACCATAAGTTTTTGCAAAATTTTAGAGATATTAAATGAATTTTGGAGAAATGCTTTTTTCAGTGTAATGATTTTTGAAAACTATATTTGTAATTTTTTGGTTATTGTTGTTTCCTGTACATAAACCTTTCAACATTGAGAAAGCAGTGATGAGGTCAGGTTTAGCAGACTGAGAGTCTTTAGTTGTGATCTTACATGAGGCAATATTAAAATACTTGGAAAGTGGATTTATGTTTGAGTAGCTCTATTTAATGATCTCTTGCCTATCATACTTGTGTGACCTAAAAATTGTCTTTCTTGCAAAAGTTAGCAATTGGATTGTTCATTAAAGTGGTAGAAATAGTTATAAAATTAATACTAGTGATTCTGGCAAAGTAGACAATAGTAATAAAATAAGTTTTTCCACTTTTTTCTTAATATAGGTACATGGACTGTAAACTTTTCTTGATAGGAACTTATTAAGATTTGAATATATAAGACAATATTTATAACTAGGGAATTGTCATGATTTAATAATCTCATCTTAAATGAAAAATAAGTTTAACTGAATAATTAGATAATTAAAGTTTTTCTGAAAAATTGGATTATCAAATGGAAGGCGATTTCATGCTCTTGGATTCACTACGAGTACCTGATTTCATATTATCATTTCTTAGGCTTCAAATATTAGATTAAAAAAATTAACAAAATGAAAACGTTTATTCCTTATTAGATAATGTTATTACTTCAATATTATTTATTAAATTTTTTTTTTTTTCTTTTTGGAGACTGTAATAAAAATATAAGTAGGGACAATAAATTTTGGCTCAAAATTATTGGGTATAGTGCTATTGGCTTTGAAAGTGGAAGCTCTACTGTTGTTGAATTAACTATCATGAATACATAATGTTCAAAATAATATCTTATGGATTATATTTTAGTCAAAAGTCTGAATGTAAAAGAAATCCACATAGGTGCAGATAGTCAAGATTATAAATTAATATACTCCAAAGTTAAAATGATAATTATATTAAAGAATAGATCGTATTCTATATTGAATTTATTCTTGTTAACTTTTAAAAGCTATTTAATACTAAAATTACCATTTTGAATTTCTAAGCTTTTAATGTTACTGAGCTATGGAGTTTTCTTAAGGAGTATACTGGTTTTATTAAAAGAAAAATCTTGTGTTAATTCTATGATCATTATTGTATTATTAATGCTTCGAGTGAAATGAAACCTAGCATTCTCTTTATGACAAAATATTAAATTGAATCTGGGCTTTATAAGAAATACGAACTCACTTGTAGTTGAACTGGTTGTAATAGGGAAAAAAAAGAAAAATTAAAAATCTGTAAATGATTGGAAAGTGTATCCAGAAGAAAAGAGGGAAGAGTAATCAAGAAGACATGGCTAATAGCACATACTTTCACCATTTAAATTATTTCAATTTGTTTATTAAACAAACTCTGGTATATTTAAAAAATGTTTCTGTGAATGCATTATTCTACATCTTTCTAGAATTAAATTGTGAATATATATATATGTGCAAAAATATATATATTAATAGCTAATGGATTTTTAAAGCTATTATTACATTCCTCAACTGATTGTTCATACTTGTTACTGTAATTTGTTTGTAGACTTCACATGTAATCAGAACTGCTACATGCAGGATGTGTGAGACACAAAGACATTTCATTAATGGGGGCGCTAAGTTACCGTGATAATTAATAAAATTTAAACATAAATGAAAATGTTTAAATTTCTGAATCATCCCATTGTTAAAAACACATTCGTATTGTAAATATTTTTTATTTAAATGCAAAAGGGTTATTTTTTTTACTTAGCCTTATGAGAATTGCTCAAAATAAACTACATATTTACTCTATCTACTATTGTGCTAAATTGAACAGATTGGTGTCGGGGTCATTGCAATAATTAATAAAAGTTATGTGTAAATGAAAATTATTTTTATTTAAATATCCTAATTTATCTAAAAATGGCACATTACTATTAATAATTTATTTTAAAATGAACTTATTTATAAAATATTGTCTTATAATTATGACAATTCTGCAATATTTAAGCCAATAGTTGATAAAAGGTAATTATATTTATTAGTCATAGTTTATAATTACCAGAGTAATGTGCTTGATATAACATAATAGTAGAGTGTCAGTCGATCAATTCTGCTGTTGTCTCAAAAACTTTTATTACTACAGATATCTTTTTTTTTTTTTAATGCTGATATACTTTTTTTACATTTTATTAATCTGGTTTTTCTTTTGGACTGTTGTGAAGTTTATATCTAGTTAAAACATCCCATTTGATCCATAATATTATCCAAATGCATGATAATTCAAATCCAAGGAAAACAGAATTAGTAAAAAACATGAATTGTAAAAAATATTATTGCCTGCATTTCTTCCCTTAAATAAATGTAATGTAAAATCTTTAACCCCTAGTTATTGAACCATATAGCATATATATATATTGTGCCATTACAATTTGGTCACTAGCCAAATTTATAGTAATGTGCATGTAAGAAAGTGTAAAACAAAATCATCATCATATTTTTATATAACCATAAAGGAAGTTGTAGGGCATCCAAGTTTAAACCCTACAAGGTCCAAGTCTAAAAGCTTTAAACAGAGATAGAGTGGGTCAACAATTATATGCTTTATTTGTTTGTGTGTTGATAGAAAGGTAATACACACATTTAAACCATTTAATTTTAATTTTCTGTTAAAAAGCAAAGTTATAATGCATACGTATAGGCAGTGTATGTGTAAGCTATTTAATTGTTTTATATTTCAAATATTCAACATTTTAACTTTCTTTAAAACTAACCTATGCTTGATCAATTTTAATGTCTTGTTCTATGCTTCTATTTTGCTTTTCTTTAATTATAATTGGGATTTAAAAGTTACAGATTTAATTAAATAATTGGGTTATAATTACTAAGCTAGCAATTATATTATTTAATGTTAGTTTATGAATGATTTGAAAGAATGAAGGATGTGTGTACATTACATACAGAAATTTACATTTACTAAATATTGAAAGAAAAGGAAGGATTAAATCTGTCAAATTATTTTTTTTGTACAATTTTATGTTAAAGGAGGAAATTGTTTAATCAGATATCGATCTTTGTAGCAATTTTTTTTTTTTTAAATAATTGTTTTTCACTTTGGGAGCTTATAATGGGTGAGAGCTCTAATTTTGAAATTGTCTTATCTCAAGATCTAAAGAAGGAAGCTCAAAGATTTGAAATGTTACCTGGATGTTAAAAAAAAAAGAGAAAAGAAAGGAAATAAGGATTAAGTCTATTTTTTTTTAAACAAAAGTGTCTGGAAAAAGGATTAAACTTTTCAGTTGAAAAATAATTTAGTTGAAAATAAATTAGAGATCTAATTAAAACAAATTTGTCCAAAAATAGCAAGTGACGCTATCTCTGATTGGTTAAGTTAGCTAAAAATTGGATATAAAAAGTGTCTGGAATTTTTTTTTTTTTTTATGATTCAGATTATTAAACTATCAAATTGAATGCTGAAAATATAAGAAATGTCTGGCTAGAAAAATTATATATATATGTCCCATTTTTGCTGACCATCTGGAGGAAGCTGCACATCACATAGGAAAGAAAAGATGTTGTGTCTAAAATAATATTCTACACCTTTCAACTGACCAGAGAAATAAGATGTTTTTAATAGAAGGAAGAAAGCATTCACCTGCATTCAAAGAAGATGAATTAATCTACTGATAAATATTAATCATCAAGTCCAATTAATTGTTACAACAACTGATTTTAAACTCAAGAAAATTTATAAATGTGAAAACAACTGCTGTATTTCATCCACAATGCTTGACAGAAGAAAGAAAAATTAATATAATGATTTCCAAATTATCCACTAAAGCAAATAACCTCAATAGAGTCATCATCATCAAATAGTTATACACCTCAAGAAAGAGATTGTTCCCAGTAAAACGGAAATGGTAGCTGCAGAAATATAGACATTATACAAGACAAGTTTGAACATGGAAATTCGCCACAAACAACAGAGCGGTAATATGACTTTTTTATATCTATTTTCTTTATGATATCAGTCTTAATAAACATTTTAGCAATAAAGTGGTATATTTTATTTAAAGAACTTTTAAAGACTATTCAGATCGATTAAAAACAAGAATGTCTTACTAATAAACTTTGAGCTTCATAAATGATCTTGAATGTATGAAAATTATTTGTTTATTAATTTTACAGTTATGAAAATATTAATGTGAAAACAATTTTTTTTATGGTATTATGATTTTAGTTTTAACTAATATATTATTATTATTTTGGTTTTAAATAATATTTTGTTATTATGGGATAAAACAGCACATACATAATAATATTTTTATATGTGTATAATTGCGAGTGAATGTGGAGTAACAAGTAGTATTAGAATATTAGATTAGTTTGTTTCAAGTTAAGTATAGCATTTCAGAGGTAGAAGAGAGGGGGGAGAAAATAATTTAAAACTTGTTTCTAAAACTTGCTCTTTCAATTCTACTAACATTTTTTTTTACATTCTATTTACATGTTAGATTTTTAAAGTATGTGTGCTAATGAGCAGATAATATTTTTTTTTCTTGAAATACTTTTCTCATGGAGTGAAAATCATGGTCAATGTGACGTCCAACTTAATACAAAATACATTTGAAGGGAAAGGGGGAAGAACTTAAAATTAATCTGAGGATTGTTATATAATCAATTATTATTATTATTATTCATGTCAATTTTCATATTTATCTAGAAATTTTTATGTATATGTTAGAAATGTAGTAATAAATATTAGTTTGTTTTATTAAACGAGGCGTATATATTTCATTAAGTGTAGTCTTTGTTAAGTGTGATTATTCATCATCATCAATGGTTGAATATTAGTTATTTAAGATATAAGTAAATATGCTAAAATTAAGCAATAATTATGAATTTCTTTATAAAAATTAGTTTTATGTTTAGGCTTAGTCCTAGAGCTGTAGTTGAAACCCTTGTCATTATTGTTATTATTATCATCATCATCATCGTCATCAACGTTTTAATTAATGAGCTGTTTAACTGTTTAAAGGCCATAAATAAATATTGATTTTATAATATTTAGTGATTTCTTAGTATTATTATAACCACATCCCATCATCTATTTCATGCAAGGATGAGTGAATTGCCATCCTAAATTAGTTATATATAATCTGAGCTAGTAAACTTATAAAAACATTGAAACACATTTGTTATGCTAAGATCTGAGAAATGATTTATGTCTAATATACTCCACTTTGGTTTGAAGATGTTTTACTTTTGCCTAAATATTAGTGCGTATAGTGATATGGCTCAAAAAGCAAAATCTCTCATTTTATTAGAAATAAAGTACCAAAAGGGGATTCAAACCCGGTACATGTGAAAGGTTATTAGATATAACCGTGTCTAGATTCAGATAATCTAGTGGCGCCCTGCTAGACCATATTCACTTAGTATTTGTTTAAACATGCACTTAACATCAAACCAAGAAATGAAAGTGGATAAAACCTACTGTCTGTATACCTGAGTTATAATACTTGTTATTAATAATTTGCTTATAATTATTGATATTTGGATATTGAGAAATCCAAAGTTATTTTAAATATTATGATCATTCTATGGACTACCTTTCAACTCAGATACTTTAATATCTTTTGAACTACTTTAATTTTGTTACAATATATATATATATATTTATAGTATGTACAATACTGAAATAACATGCATATGAAAAAATTAATTATGAATTTGTGTAAATGTTCTATTATTGAATGAAGTTATGAATGAGAGATTCCAAATTAAACCAGAATTAACAAACAAATTATTTTTAACAAACTAATTATGATGTTGGTTCGAGTCAATGTAGGTAAAGCTAAATGTTATTTATTACATGCAAAATTTCTATAAATTATTTTGTAGCCACCAAAGTCAAAAGAGTTAATATGTAAATAAAAAATTAGAAGTGTGAATAATTATAATTTTTTAATGTCCTACTGTTTCTGTATCATTTGTTAAACAAAATTGTATAGAATTTATTTTGTTTGAATTTACAAATTTTATTTTATGGGACTGAAGGCACTAGAATTTACCTTGCATAAAGGTGCCTCTTATCCATGCACAAGCTCTGTGTTGTGTAATTTTATAAAATTATATTCTTTCTTAAATGTCTATATATTTAATATACTTTTATTTAACCCTTGCCATTTTATTTGTAATAAAAGTAATTTTTAATAGAAACAAAAGTTGAAATAAAAAAAAAAAAACAGTTGTATATTGAATATGTTAAATATAACTTTATAAATTATTATTGAGTATGTAAAAAATACAAGTATGAACTGCTAATAATATTTTTTTTTTTTTCTAATAAAAGCAATATCTTATTTTTAAAAAAATAAGATTGGTTTAATCCCTAGAAATTATCCAGAAATTTTATAATAGATTAATAACAATTGTATTTCTAATTTGGAAATTTATAAAAAAAAAAAAAACGATACATTAAGCCACCAAATCTGCTGAAAGTGAAAAATCTCCAGTAATTGATACAATTAATTCAGATATACAGAATGAATTTGATTTATAACATATCTATAGAATACCTAACAATTTGCATCAGAGTTGTATTAATAAAATGGGAACTACATATAGGAGTTAGAATCACAATACATCTTTTTTTATCAGTTATCTATTGAACAGAAATGTTTCATTCATATAATCTCAGCTTTTGGTAAAATTAAACAAAGATAATCCTGACTTATATTTAATAGAATTTTGCAAATTAACATATATTCACATTTGCATATTAATTGAGTGTTCATTCGCTAGATAAAAATTCCTACACTTGTGTACTAAGAATAATGATGGACATATAGAGTTAGTTCTGAAAATCTTGTTTTACCTTTTTAATTTTTTTTTTCTCCCATGATACTGGTACATTACTACTAGTCTACTACCTTGTATTTACCCAAATTTGGAAACTTTAACACTAATCTTGATATTTTTAAAAAAGTAATATCCCATTAAAAACTATGCAACTATTGTTTGCTTTAGCTTTATATATTCAAAAATTAATTGAAAATAAAACCAATATAAAAACATTCCCATGCAATGGATTCACTGCCTAGATAAAAGTGTTTGATCCAATAAAACTCCATTTGTTATCCAAGACTTGAAAAAAATGAACAAACAAGAATAGTGACTTGGATTATTCGAAAAAATTTATATAATTCTAATGAGATCAAAGCTAAAATTTTGATAAATTTAGAAAGATATAATTTCTTCCGATCTTGTAAAGCAAAATTGCAGAATGATTTTAATCATCTTTGATTTTCTGATGACATTGTAATTATATTTATTTTTACAATTGAAAGACATTATGCAGAAAATAGCAAAAGATTAAAAATCAGTTTGAAGAAAATGAAATTGATGATTTAATACATTTATTGAAATTAAATATAATTAAATTATGTATGTACTTGTATACATGATAATATAATGAGAGAAATAAATTTTATGATTGTGCTTTTTAAAAAAAATTATTTAAACTATATGTCTTATAATGTTTTCCTGAAGGTTTGTGATGATGTTCTAGTTGTATTTTTATATTGGACTATTTCTATCATCTAATATGAGTATTGAATGTCTTTAGAAAAATTTAACTTTATTTAAATATTCCAAATACATTCAACTGTTAATAAGAGCACATCAAACAGGTTAGTATATGCATAATGTTTCAAGAGGTATTCTCCCCTCTTCTTCATGTGTTGCTGGCCTGACTAATGACAGTACTAGCATGGGATTCGAACCTGGACCCTTAGATTCTTGAATTTTAAGGTAACGCTCTATCCAACTGAGCTATCCTGCCAAAGGCAACAATTAATAAAAATTTCATATACTTATCTATGAGATTCCTCCTGATTTTTCTACTTTTTCCTAAGAGCAAAGTTGATTAGTGGTTTCCATACATTATGTATAGTCACACTAGGTTGGCTTATGGGATATTTTGCCATTGTCATATAAGCAGCTTCTTTAAATTTTCTTCTTTGTACCACTAATCAACTTTGCTCTTAGGAAAAAGTGGAGAAATCAGGAGGAACCTCATAGATAAGAATATGAAATTTCTACTGACTGTTGCAACTCTTTGGCAGGATGGCTCAGTTGGTTAGTGTTATTTTAAAATTCAATATTCAAGAATTTAATGGTCCAGATTCGAATCCCATGGTACTTATTGTCACTAGTCAGGCCAGCAATATCTGAAGAAGAGGGGAGAATAATACCTCTCGAAACGTTGTGCATATACTAACCTGTTTGATGTGCTATTTGGAATATTTAAATAAAGTTAATTTTTTCTAAAGACATTCAATACTCATATTAGATGATGGAAATAGTCCAATATAAAAATACAACTATATGTCTTATAGTTTATGTTCAAAATATTTGAAAAAACAATGGACAAACAAAAAGAAATTAAACACTAAGTAAAATCAATAACAGAATCACAAGAGTATAGAGATTAAAATAACAATCAGAAGCTAAAATGATAAGATGTGATCATTAATGGATTTTAAACATTTTGAATTAGATTTGCAAAAGTTAAAAGAAATCTAGTTAAAATTATATAAGAAGGATGATTGAAAATCAGAAAAGATATAGTTGTTAGACTGAAATAATTGAAAGATGAGTAATTGAGAGTATGATATATATTATACATCATTATATTTATATATGTATGTTTTTATATGATATTGATATATTGTTTTTTTTTACTTTCACAGATAATAATAAGAGCACCAGTACGTCCGGCACTGCTATTTTTGCTATGTCCAGTGATGGTACAAATGATATCAACATTCCATTTGTTTTTCTTTTTGCTTCAGAAGGTAATATTCTTTTGGAAGCAGTTCAAAAACATCGAAATGTCAAAGTACTTCTTGCAGAAAAGGCTCAGACAACAAGTATGTTTTTTTTTTAAACCCTAATTCTTGCCTATATATACATATTTTTTATTTGAATATATTATGTTTGTTCAAGTTTTCTGGGAGATTCTCATGTGGTCTATTAATTTTTATCTGTGTGTGTTTTTTTAAGAAGAAAAAATAAAATCTTTATACATCTTATTTTATTAAGCATTAAGAGTAAGATTTATAAGTTTTGGGTACATTGAACAAAGAAGCAAATCATCTGAATTTTCATATATTGAGATTTTTTAAAAATTGAATGAATTAATTGTATTTCTGCAGCCATTTTCATAAATATGCATGATACAAAAGAAAGTGTATTCATACAAACCTTTGATAGTACTTCTGAACTAAATTATTATTTTCTCAAGCAATAAATAAATATTACTTAAACAGGATACTTTTTTTTTGTCATTCATGCACATATCTATAGTTTAGTTATATCATTAAGAGGCTAAACATTGAAATAAAAATTTAATTAACCAAAAAGATATTTCTTTATTTTTATTTTTCTCAACTCTGAATTTAAATTTGATCCAGAAACCTTCAGCTGCCCATTCCTCAAGATACTATATTCAATATAATTTGAATCCACCACTATAAGTGCAGTATATTTCAAAACAGTTTTGAATAAAACAATGACAATCCAATCATATATTTTTTAATATGTTTGAAGTGGATTGTTTTGAATGAAATTGTAATATTGATGTGTATATATATTTAAAGCATTGAAAATTTCACACAGTAGACTCAGAATTCTGGGTCGATTCCCCTGTTTAAAAAATTTCTTTGGTCAGCTAATTTTGCTCAACACTTTGTTAGTTTAATATATATTGGAAGAGTAAAGGTTCTGGCACTAAATCTATGGATCATGACTTCAACTTTGTCAGTTATGGTGTTTGAACATATTTGAGCTATAAAAAACAATTATTTTTAGCTTATGGCTTAGATTATTTTAGTGCTAGCAATAAAATGTAGGATAATGTGCATATAAGAATTTAAAAAATATATGTTTTATAAGTAATACTTATTTATTGCAAGAGAAGATAGTACATTTTAGTTCACAAGCATTGCTAATGAACTTTGTATGTTCTAATTTGCATAAATAGTCCATTCACAAGCTTTTTGCATAACCAGATTTATGTGTAAGTTAGAAAAAAATTAAATCTTTATCGCTGTGATGTATCAAAGCATCTCTTCTTTGAAAATGTTTTTATAAAGCAGTCCTCTACTTTCATTTCTAATTGGCTTTTGAAATGTGTATGAAAGTTGAAATGTACGAAAGTAGAACAGTGTTAAAAAAACAGCAAAAAGAATGTTCAAAATGCATACATATATATATTTCTGTTAAATATTATGTTTCGATTTTTTAAAAAAAAAGTTCAATTTTTATACTTTGGAAATATTTTTTAGCTAATTTTTTTTAATTTTAATTCAAAAAAAAAATGAAGCTAAATAGATAGACATGTGTGACACACAATCATATACCTATAAAATCTAGACAAATAATATTAAAATGTTTAAAAGTATAATGAAGATTAATTTGATAGTATGTGAATTTGGAAATATGTACAATTTTCACAAATTTGAATGTATTCCTTAATTTTGTTCTTGTTTTCATGATTGAACATATTGTCGATCAGCTTAAATTATACGAACAAACAATTGAAGCAAAAGATTTGCCATCTTTTTCTCTTATCATATGGAGATTATGAGACCTTGATTTCTTTTTGTTTGTATCAACACTGCTGTTTTTTAGTTTTTCACTCATGTTTATGAATTAATAAGAGTATTTTTTTTACCAAACAGAAAGATTCATAGTGATAGTGCATGTACTAACATAAACAGACAAGACACAACTTATCAACACTTGCACTAACTACCTGTGATACTGAAAATGGATGTGATTAATGTCTGAGAGGTGGGAGGGACTAGTGACTAATAATCCATGAAGAAGGAAAAATCATTACATGAAATTCGCACATTTTGTCATATATTGATAAAGATCGAAAATACAAAATATGTATGAAATAGCGAATTGTACGAAAAAAGAGGACTGTATTATATTTTTAAATTTTAAAATAATGTATGCACTGTAATTAACAAATTTAAGTTAACATTTTTCTATTTCATTTTATTTTTTTTAAAGAAAAAAGATTTTTTATGCTATTTTAAATTGACTTATTATTCAAGTTTGAACCATATGATGATAAATTACATTCATTTAATTTCTGTATTTGATTAAAGATAAATTTTCACAATAACTTCAGTTCATATAATGTTAAAGATAAAATGATGTATGTTCCATAAAGCTAACATACTATAAAAAACCAATATAACTGGAAAAATTATCATAAAATTTAAAAAAAATTACTCATAAATTGTGAGTTTTGATGTATAAATTTTAAAATAATGATTTTTATTAATAGGTCTAAATTAATCTACATAAAATTGTGATTAAAATATATAGTAGTACATATCATTCATACTTCATGCCACTCTATTTGGAAAAGTGAGAATGATTTGTGATTTCATTTTTAATCCAATATTCATCTGTGAAACATACTTTTAGGGGAATCAATCTTTCTTTTGTAATAAAATAAATATTAGATTATATAATAATTTGTTTTCAAACTTTTATTTAATAGCATTGATGAATTACAATTTGGAAGTGTAAATATTCATTAGTTATTGGATTTGGGCTATGTATACACACATTCATATATATAAACAGTTGCTTCCATAAATTGCTAAAAAACTTTTTTTTTTTATATATAAAAAAAATAATTTTGCTTTCTGAAATATTTTATCCTGGCAATTCAGTATAGCATAATATATTAATAAAAAATATAATTATTAATACTTTTATACTTGTCAATTCCTTTAGTTTATAAAAATTCTTCATGATTTATTTTTATCTATAAAAAAAAATTTTTTTTTTTTTTTTAAAAAAGTTTTTACAAAAAATCTCATGTAAAAAAACAACTTTAACCATATTAAATTTTCTGTAAGATGATTTTTTCTAAAGATATGTATTATATTGGTTTTTCTGTATGTTTAATATACAGACTGAGTTGCCATGTTAAAATTAGTTCATTGTTAAATCTAACTAAAGTTTGTGAAATATATCTTTCCTCTCTTCCTTATACCACTAATTTTAATGTGAAAAAAAATGATACAATATATTTAGAATGTTTTGTAGTTTCTGAGTGTGTATATATTGAGATGCATGTCTCACAGTCCATAATATCATTCAATAGTATTAATTTACATATTTTATCTTGTGAAATGTTATATTGTTTTTTATATAGTATAATACTTAAATATATCTTGACACTCATTTATAATTATTATGTAATATAAAAAAATTAAATCGGAGTTTAAACCATGAATATGAAGTGAAAGAGTTGAAAGTATACTTGGTAATAATAATTCAATAAACATATTTAAATTCTGATTTAATATATAAATGCAAACTCTTTTAAAATACTTTATTAAATCATAAATGCAAAAAGAAATGAAGGAATTTATTTGCTTTCCTTGATTTTAAAATTATGTTTTAGTTAAAATTAATGTTCCCAAACTTTTAATTGTATTTTTTTTTTTTTTTTGTATATTTTAAAATAAGGAATTTAAGTTTAATTGGAAAATGGGAGAAAAAGAAATCTCTTTAAAAACAATCACATTGTTTACTAAATTCATCTGATTTTTTTTTTGATACTGTCATTTTGGTAAAATTGCTATCCAATTGCCCAACCAACAGCTGCAAAGGTATGGGTTAAAGTCAGCCAAAGTTTGCCAAGAATTTCCAGTATAATCGTTCATCTCAACCATGATTACTAGATACAAGTAAAATCCTTTGAGAATTATATTCAAGCATATAGACAATTGATTAATAGTTAACATCAAACTCAAAGATATTACCATATGAATTATGTATAGAGAGCTATTGTCAACCTAAACTATAAGAAAACTATTTTTGATTTAAACAATAAGACATCAAGTTATGTTATAAAAACTTTACATATTAAAGCCACAATTCATAATACACTAAAGAATTCCCATGCAAGGAAAAACTTTCAGAAATCTTTAAATGTCAAAAATATATACAAACTGATTTCGTAAAAGAAACTCTGGGTAAGATAAAAGAACTCTTATTTTTTATTGTATTTCAATTCTATTTTACCTGTGCATTTTAATTTATATATTAAAATTTGATTTAAATCAGGATGTTTTCCTATTGTATTCTGAAATAAAATTAATTTACTATTTTAGATAGTGACTAAAATTAATTTAGTGATTTAAATATTTTAAAAATAAAGTTATTTGAACCGATAAACTATAAATTAAACATAGCTCCATGTATATATAAACAAAGGGAGTAAATCACCCACTTCCATGCTATGATTTGAAAGCACTCTAAATGTTGAACAAAGAATCAAGAATAGAATGAATCCACCTATTCTTGGTAGCTCTGATGTTTATAAACATATCTTTGTCAACATTGTTGGTAATTCGGAGTGAAATTAATTTATCAACCAGATGGAATATGGCATTTAAGAATTATTAAACTCATAATTACTTATACAAGGCTGGAGACAGCATCTCACTTTTAACACCTTGATTTTAATATTTAAACAAGATTTAATAAGCAAACTTTAAATTAAACATAGCTCAATGTATATGTAAACAAATGGAGTAAATCACCCACCTTCAGGCTGACTTGAAAGCACCCTGATAATTAAAAATAAAGTATGCACTGATAAACTCTTTTACATATATAACTGAAAATTCAAACAGATATATTTGTTAAATTCATATGTATTATTATATATTTATTAACCATTCTTATTATTAATTAAATATATTATTTAAATAGTCTTAGGTCATTGTATGTGATTGATAATATTAAGATCTTGATTGTTATGAACTTGTGTTTTCATAAATTAAGGGAGTCATTGATTCAATTGACTCAGCTCCATAGCTGAACTTTAGTTAAGTATATATATATGTCTGACCTTATTTATTAGTTACTTTGTCCAGAGGATAAAATGACACTGTAGTATAAATGTGTATAATAAGAAATAATATATTAACCATTACTGATCTTATATTTAAAGCTGTTTTGATTTTACTGTGATAGATTTAGTATATCAGAATTAGAATAAATCATATAGGATCATCAGTTTTTACAATATAGATTGTATCCTTTTTTCATCCTATTACAATCATTAAATAAATTTAGCAAATATAAAAATAATAGATATTTATAATTGCAATATTTATTATATCACAATGGAAAATATTTTCACATAAAATAGATTTATATAAATCAGGCTTATGTAAGTAAAGACAGCCTGTAATTTCTTATATATTAGTATGTATACCGAAATGACTACAAAAGTCTCTTTATTCACTGGATCTAAAAAATAAAATATTATTTTCAGTGCTTAAAAATAGAATAAAAATTTTAATAAACACAAACAAAATAGATTACAATATTATGGAACTTATCCTAACTTGGCATCACTCTAAATTACAAGATACATTAATCCCAAATAAAAAGGCACACTAAACAATTTAAATTAACTAAATAAAAGTAATTAAAATACAGAAATAAAACATTCCCAATTTTTGGTGGTGTTCAGAATGTGAAGAGAAAAAAGCTCAGAAGTAGAAATAAAAAGAAAAAAGTATATTTTATTTTGACAGGATTATTTAAAAATACATATATTAAATTTAATTAAATAAAAGCTAGTTTACTTTAAAGAAAATCAAATATGGAATTAAAAGATTTATAAAAATAATTGTTAATGTTAAATAGATTCTGTATCGCTGATTTTTAATTTATTAGCTTAGATGAGGTTCAACGTAAATAACTTATGTCTTCTGGTAGAGAAAAGGAAGATGAATACAGATATACAATTTTTAAAGATAAAATAATCAAATCTGTAGAAGATATACATGTTTCCAAAAGTTGAAATCTAATTTTAAAAGAAAAATTATATTTGTAAAAGCTTATTTTTTTGTTTTGTAAATATTTTTTTTTTTTTGATTGAAAAAGAGCTAGTTATGATCAATTATAAGATTAATACCAAACAAGAATTGAAAAAAAAAAAAAAAGCTTTATGCATTAGCGTAGCTATATTTTGTATGTGTGTGTGTGGGGGGGGGTGAAATAAAAGACGATTGTGATATTCATGTAATAACATTCACAGAGCATCAAGCAACTAAAAGATGGATAGCAAGTTAAATAATCCCATCAATATTCGGAAAGGTTCTGAATTATAGCAATTGTTTATCACCATAATAACTCAGTGATGATTATATATATTAAATATGACTTTTGGGACATTTAAATGCTATCTATAATGATAAATTTCTTAAGATTGGAAACCATCAAAGCCATATATTAAAATCATAGAAGTGCATTATCAATAGCCTCAACCATGAATTGATATGTCACAAGTCCTGAAATAATGTTACTTTAAAATATTACTTTTATCTGCTCTTAATAGAAATGTTTTCTCATTGTCTGCAGTTTATCAGGACTATTGACTTATTAGAATACTGTACTGTGAACATTAAGAAGATAGAAGTTAAAAATTAAGAAGTCAAGGCTGATCAGTTAATAATTAAGAAATTTGTTTCAATTATGACCCAAGACAATCGTAAGATATTACAAATTAGATATTTTAATTATATATATAAATAAAGAGTCCTCAATGATTAGAAATAATTTCAGTTTCATAAAATATTTTTATTGTTATTAGTATTTTAATTATTGTTTTTATTATAATGGCTTATATTTCTGAAATTTTTATATGAAAAGGTAATGTATGTGCTAAATGAAGAGCTTGTTAATAGATTTGAAAAGGCAGGAGATTAATGCTTATTTTAATTATAAAATTAATATTTATAATGATAAATATTAATCAAGTTTCTTAAAGAAATTATTTTTATTATATAAATATATTTAGTTGTTTGTGGTTTTCTTATTTAACTAGTCTCATTCCAAATATTCACATGAAATGTTAATTCCCCATTCTGGGAAATCTTGCTTTGAGACTGGAGAAATATTGAGGTATTAATAAATGATGTAAAATTAGAGTATGTTGCTTGAGTATATAGTGTATTGATAGGTATTCTTTTGTAATGAAAGTGGGATTTAAAAAGAGATGATGTAGTTAAAGTGCTGTATTAAAGAAATATTTGTGGGTGAGAGTTGAATACAACTATCAAGGAAATAGTGTGGTTTTTCAGGAAATATAACTTGGATATCTTGTATAAGTGGTTTTAAAAGTGTTTTATAGGTGATAAAAGGAATGTAGTTCAAGCCCATATTAAAAAAAAAATACTTGTTGATGCAAGTTGAATATGACTCTTTGAGGAGTAGTTTGGTATATGATAATCAGGAAATATGAATCTTTATTTATAGATAGATTTATTCATTTATCTATATGTATATGAGTTATCGGTATATTCATCATCCTATTTTCCAATACAATTTTACATATATGCACAAAATTCTAATGACTGAAGAAATATAAAGTCAATGTTGTAGCAATATTTAGCCATAACTCGTGTATGCAATAACATTTGCTGAATAAAATATTAGAATAAACTAATAATAAAATAATAACCACTCATAAATGAATAATCCAAAACAAAAAAAGCTAGTGGAGAGAAAAAAAAAACTATTCTAAAAACCAAGTTTTGCGATAACTATATAAATCAATTTGTGAACCACAAATATGACCACACTTGAATGTGCTGGTTCATTTGTCTGTTTATTTTCTATTTTATGATATTGTCTTTATTTTGGTTGTTATTGGTTTAAACAACTAGTTGATTTTTTTAAAATTCATTTTAAATATATACTAAATTTAATCAGATGATGAATTAAAGTAATAGATGTTAGCAATTCCTAAATTTTTTGTCCGACTAATATTATATATGCTAAATTATTGAAGGGGTTTTCAGTTTTTAAGTGTGCTTATAAAACAATATTTGTCTAATCAAGCATTATAACTCATCCTTATAATTTAGGATAATTAATCCTGAATTGTTTTAATTTTTATTAAAATAAAAAGAACTTTATTACACTTGATACTTGCAATGAATATAATGTTAGAATCCTTACAAATTATAAGCACATCTTGAAATGATAGTATCATTTCTGATAAATAAATGACTTATTATAAAGCATGATGCAGCTTTTTGAAATAGATTTTTAATGTTATAGATGAAATTTAAAAAAAAAAATGCATATGGCTTTATTGCCTGGAATCCATATGAAGATTGAGCACCAGATCTGCGAGTTCCAGAATCAATCCTGGAACCTCCCAATCCCAAGTTGGATGCTCAACCAGTTATGCCAAACCATGCAGGGCAAAAAACACATGGCTTTTTTGCTCAGGAGTTCTTAAAAAATTTGAGCATTAGAATTGATCCTGGGATCGGGAGTCGGTTGCTCTATTAATTTCACCAAATTATGCAGGGCATAGGTGAAATTAATTGTGAGGACAAAATTGAAAAAAAAAAAAGTTGTAGTACACAATGTATGAATATCATTATAAATTTTGTCTTTTTATAGTTTTAAATCTTTGATTTATGTTACAATAAA
Organism: Epiperipatus broadwayi; assembly: GCA_028023455.1. Classification (NCBI taxonomy): domain Eukaryota; kingdom Metazoa; phylum Onychophora; class Udeonychophora; order Euonychophora; family Peripatidae; genus Epiperipatus; species Epiperipatus broadwayi. Next base: position 52,642 of record JAQFVV010006725.1, on the reverse strand, counting down.
ATATTTCTTGTTTAATAAAATATATTTTATTGTAAACATTAGAGAAATATTGTACTCTTTTTTTAAATAGCTGATTAAGACTGATCTGTTTTGATGGTACAAGATAAATATAACAAGTATATTAGTATTTATCTTTTTAAATAGAATGAGACCAAGATTTGAGTTGTTAAGTATTTGTTAGATGTACATGTAATGTTCAAGATAAATCTGACTACTCCAAGTGATCTCATTAATTGCTATAAAAATCATACATTGTACAATCTTTATTTAAGGTGGAATTAGATGAGAACAACAGAGCTGAAATAATTAATATATTTATAATCAAACCTCCAAAATTAATCATCTTATCAAAATTCGATCTACCTCATTGCTGAATTATATATTGACAATATATGATCATGTCAAAAAACATAACAAAAAATTATATTAAATTAACCTTGAGCTTATTTAGATGAATGGCATATTGATTGAAGTCTGTGATTTTAATTAATATTAATTCTGATAAGTAGAAATTTCAAGTTGGATTGTATATGTATTGAATCTTAATTCATAAAGTATGCCAGATAGCTTGCCCTTATAACTAATTAGACACCAGCAGATGATTTCACAAACCTGATAATCAAGTTTATTTGCAAATGCCCATTAATAAAATGTTTAATTAATGAGATATTATTTTATATAGCGCTATGTTTTTATACTGTAATAGTGATATTAGCAATTAAGCCAATGCACATGCGCTTTAAAGATAAATTATTAATGAATACTCTCACTTTTCCAGACACAAGATATAGTTTTTTAGAAAAGATGGAATGAATCCACCCATCCTTTCGACCCAAACATTTATGTATGGGCAAATCTTAAGCGTATGGAAATGAGAGCGTGAAGATGTTAAGCAATCACTTTAAATTACATTTATTATGCTTGAACGAATGACGCTTGCAAAATCTTTACAATACATCATTCTTTAGTTGAAATTAAACATATATAATGAGATATTATTTTATATAGCGCTATGTTTTTATACTGTAATAGTGATACTAGCGATTAAGCCAATGCACATGCACTTTAAAGATAAATTATAAATGAATACTCTCACTTTTCCAGACACAAGATATAGTTTTTTAGGAAAGATGGAATGAATCCACCCATCCTTTCGACCCAAACATTAATTAAATAGTAGCAGTTTGTTATTGGAATGAGAATTAAATTGCACTATCATTTTCTGATATCCCGATAACTTATGATAGATAATGCTAGAGTAGCAAGAATAGATGTATAACCTGAGAAAATCTATTTATTTTCACTTCATATGATTTGTTCTACATTTTGTAGAAACAGATTGATAAAAATGCTTATATTTTCAATTTATGTATTTATATTATTTATTGATACTTTTAAATAAATGAACTTTTGCTTTATATTTTTATTTATTTTAACATTTGGTTTTTTTTTTTTTACAGCTAACACTGAAGGTGGAAAATCCCCTATAACAACTTCACAGCAAGTTGTTAATATTGAAAATAAAAGTAGTAATTTTGGTTCTCAAGTTAAAGTCCAAAATGAACAAGATCTGATTGAATTAGCAGGTTCATTACAATCAGATTCAGGCAGTAAGGATGATAAAAATACATTTATTATTTCTATTTTGAACATTCTTAAAAGTTTAACTATGAAGCAATCATCAGAAGATGCAAGTTCAGATAATGTTGATTCTGACATTATTATTAAGATTTTAAAAAGAAAACTTCAAGAAGAAAAAGATATTGTAGAACTGCAGCATTACTTGGAATATATAAAACCTATGCGGGCGCTATTACAGTTGACTGTAAGTAAAAAGACAAATTCTGAGGAAGATACTGCTATAATTCAGTTAGATCAATTAATTGAACTAATTAATCATCAGATTATTAATATTCAGACTTCCTCTTTAGCCAATCTTCCAGAATTAACAACAAGAAATAATGAAGAACCATCATCAGCTACTTTACAAATAAATACATCAGATGATAAGAAATCTGAATCAAGTGACTCTTTGAATCATTCACATGATAATTTATGACAGATTATTTCAAAGTTGATTTTATATCCATTATTTGTATAAAACTGTAAACTTTCCTTGGAGGACCAAGTTATTGTGATCTGTTTATCACAGTCAATGCCGCACCTCCTCACCAAAGCAACCTTCTTAGCATAATGTTTCTTTTGTCTTCCAGCTTTATTCTTCTGTTAAGTGGGAAAGAAAACTGTTAACCCAAACATTGTGTGGGGCCTTAAAACTGGTACTATATGAATTACTGTACATAATTTTAAAATGTGAAAGACAAAATGTCTTTAATCTATATTATTCAGAATTTTTATTTATTTCTGATTCAGTTGTACTCTTTATGAGTTTTTATTGGAAAAAATAGAGAGTGACTTCTGTGCCTCTTTGTTTTTTAAATGGGAATTGCCATTCAAGATTTCCTTACTTGCATATTCTGTATGTAGATCTTGTTCAAAATTATTTTAATTAAGTGTGCAAGGTGTAAATTTTAATGCTTAAAAAAAAATCTACTTGCCTTCAGTGGCATTTTATGTATGATATGTATAAAATAAATGGACTATTATTTCTCATTTGATTGTTGGAATGAGTTTTGAAATGCTTGTTTATCAACATGTATATCTATTGCAAAATATTTTGATTTATTATTAAAAATTTTATTTGAGTATTTACAAAAGTAATTTGATCATCTATTATTTTTCTACTTTTGACTTTTTTTATAGTAAGATTCTCATTCATCTGTTATGTAAAATTGGATTTAATTTCTTGCTTTTCTAATGTTTATCATTAGAAACTTTTAAAATTTTTATATACAGTAGGTTGATAAATAACATACATATAATATGACTGATAAAAAGGGCTTTGTGATCATTGTATCCATCTACCATCGCTACAATCTTTTGTTAGAATCCTAGAGGAATTTGCTAATCTTACTTTTTCAATATAAGTAAATTTATTTACTTTTAATGAAGAGAATCCAATATTTTATTTCTATTTATAAAGTTTGTATTTTATAGACATAGTTTGAATTACTGTATAAATTGCAATTAGTTTGACCAATAATAGTCCTATGCTGCATAAAAAGCAGATTAGCATGTGAACATTTCCATTGCATCATTAAATGTATTTTATATTTAATTACATAACATTCTAAAAATGCATTTAATGTTTCAATACCCTGACTTTACTAAATAGCTAACAAGAAATAGAATACTGTATATATTTTTTTACATGTATTGAAATATCTGAATATATAAAAACCTTATGTGGATTTACAACTGATTATTCACATGAAACATTTTCAGCTTCATCTATGAAACATAGTTCTCTTTATTTTTTCAAGTACAAGAATGATTTAAGAGACAGAATCCTGTGTTATGTGATTCATAATTCCATATTTTAATTCATTGATCAGAAATGAGTTTATTAAGTATTAAAGAGATTGAACTTTAAAGAGTCTTTAACAATGATTATCTAATATAAAATTCAATAAATATGTCACTGTCATAATAGGAAAAAGCAACCACACTCTTACAAAATAATCTGTAAACTATATTCACACACACATACATTTGATAAAGGTAGAAAACCTTTAAATTGCTCGGTATAAGGCAAAGGCCTCTTCAACAACAAATCATAAAGGGGGGGAAAGAACAAGCAGTACTCATCAGTTCCATCTTGGAGTGATGAAGATTTAGCTGGTTTCTATCTTTGCTTTATCTTCAAGCTAGAAACAATTAAAAATCCATTTACTGATAAATAAGGAATTACTAATTGGATTGGATACCTTTAAAAAAAGCTTAAGGCTGGAACACAACATTTTAAGTGATACCAATTCGAACCAATATGAACTTATTAAGAGTATATTGCATAATAATCTTAGAAATGTTATATCCACCAACATAGTTATGAATATGTCAATCTTTTAAGTTTCATTACTTACTTTGTTAATATGTGGATTCTAAAGTTGACTTATTTGTATACTTATGCTTTCCTATTGCACCATTTTAAATGTATTTTTGATTGTTAGTTATAATAATACATTTTATTGTAAATAAAAATTATTTTTAGATGGTTTTGTTAATAATAATTTGGCCTAATTCATTTGATAAATAATTCATTAATGTTTTTTGCTATTCAGAGTATTCCAAGAAATCTTTTTCAGCCTGTGTAAACAGTTCTTAGTTATGGTTTTGACTAACTGAGTTAGTAGATGAACAATTGATTTTATCTGGCATAATTCTGTGTTGGATTTCTTTGGTACAGCCTCTACAGATGCAAATTTTAGACTCCAAAAAGTCAAAATTATCAGTTATTTCCATTTTGTCATTGTCTGTTGCCGAGGGATTTTGTTTAATCTTAACGGTAGTCATAATCTTTAGAAATAGCTGTTCTATTTCATTTTCTCTTTTCACTTTGTATCTTCTTTACCTTCTACCTATTAATATAATTATTTGAATATTGAAAATTGTTGAGCTTTCCTACTTCTATTTTAAAGCTTGGGTCTACTTCTTCCAGGGATAATTGTCAAAGATCAAGTTTATTATATAGATCAAGAATTCCCAAACTTTTTTCGCCACGGACCCCTTTACCAAAAATGTTTAAAACCGTCAACCCCCTAGTGATTTACTTTACTTATTTAAATTAATAAATTTATACAGTACACCTGGGTTTTGTTTTACGCGATAGATAGGTTCCTCAGAAAACACGCGCAAACGAAATCGTGCAAAAATAGACGTAACTTACTTTGAAAAAGGGGGATACGGACTGTGATTTTTCAAAAATCGCGTAAAAGCAAAGCACCAACGTAAAATTACTTTAAAATTTGCGCAAAAAAAAATAAGGAAATAAAATATGACTAATAAAAAATTTCAAATTTGAAAAAAATTGATATAAGACGAACTTTTTTTAACTATAATATTTAATTTTATTCAAAACAATATATTTTTATGCATAATTTACAGTAATTTACATTTTTTTATACACGTTTTAATTATTATCGCTATAGGTTCGTTTGCAAACTGGTAAAAAATCAGATTCTTCACAAGATGAAATACAACTAGCGCCAACGTCACTCTCATGTTGTGTTAATGGTTTTCTGGTGACAACATAATTAGTAATTAATCTAACAACTAAAAATTAAATTCTTATTGTTGTCTTTAATTTTCAATTTTAATTGTGCCCACTGCTATTATTCACCTTTTAAAAATAAACTTGCAGACACTAAATGATTAATAATTGATTACGTTCTTTTTTAAAAAGCAAAAACAGAATGTAATTTAAAATGCAAAATTAACACGCACAATGTTTGAACAAATTTACATTATAATCTTGTAAAATTTAATGTGTGTGTACATAAAATGTGGAAATCATGATTTTAATTTCATTATTGCATAAAATCTTACTATTATAAAGCACTGAAAATATTGAAATTACTAAGATGAAAGTCGAATTCCAATAATGTGCTATTACTTTCAATATGACATAAGTGCATGAAATTTATTTAAAGTAATAGCACATTATCGGAGTTCGACTTCCGGTATAACGTGAATCGCGTAACTTCAAAATCGCGTTAAATAAGTCCGCATAAAAAGAGACCCAGGTGTACTTGATATTAAATATTTCACTAGATATCAAACTTTTCATTTTAATCACTTGTAATTAATGATTGAAAAAGATAAAAGGACTACAGAATATGGGATTATCTTGTGCAACATTTAATATCGAATCCCGCACTAATGAAAATTAAAGTGAAAAAATAGGAGCAGAGTTTTTTTTTAATTTTTGACATTTATGAAATAAATATGTAAATTCAAAAAGTACAAATATTGAAATCACTTTATTAAAGATAAAAATGAAGTGAAAAAATCAACATATTCAGACAGAAACATCAACAAAATTATAACAACGATAGATTTTAATCAGAATTATAAAAATAAGAATACCAAATAAATTAGCATGGAAAATGAATTTAATGAGATGGGTTTATCTGGTGATCTATCAACAATTTATCTATGTCTAGTTTTAAATTAGTGAATTGCATTCTCAAATCTCCACTTTTGGTGATATGCAATCGATGTCTGTTCTGAAATAGATTTGAAGCTTCTCTCTACCAGATATGACGATGTAAATGCCAACAAATACTTTTGTATAACAATCCATAGAACCAGGTACAGAAATGGAATACCTTGAGATTCTCATTCGTGCTGACATTTCATTCTGCACTAGTAGTGTATGGATTTATTATCTAAACTGGTATTTCCAATGATACAATATTTTTGAAGCTAGTTTCAAAATCTAAATGAAGAGCCTCCAAGTAGTTTACATACAGCAAGATGTTTTCTTCTTGGATTGTGCCTATCTTAAATAAGTTGAGGAACTGAGAAAGCTCAAATCTTGTAATATTTTGCTTAAAAAACATTAATCTGGCAACAAAATCCGATATGACTGATTTTACTTTGATGAGATTCAAATTGTCTCCTTGTAGTTGTAAATTAACATCATTAAATTTGCCAAATAAGTCAGTTAAATAAGCAATATTTGTTTTACTCTTATAAATTTTTTTTCAACCTGGAATCCTTGTCTTCCAAAAACGCTAAAACAGATTGAAAAAGTGCAAAAAATCTCGCTAAACATAAACCTTATGAAAGCCAGTGGACTTCATCACTTTCCTTGAATAATCGAGCGAACAGTCTAGTGTTCAAAGCATTATTTCAAATTTTGTTCACAAATTATAATAAACTGAAACGATTGATGCAATTTGTCACTAAGATTCTTGGCTACTAAATGTTGCCTATGGATTACGCAGTGAACTGCAAGCACTTCAGATAAGTGTTGTTTCAGGTTACTTATGCAAATGCAATCGTAACGACCAACCATGGCTGGTGCTCCATTTGTCATAACAGATATTATATTTGTCAATGGAATTGCATTTTCTCTGAAAAATAGCCCCATTAAATTAAAAATCGATTCATCTCTGGTGTGGTTTTAAAGTTCTAGAAAAAAGCAGCTCTTCGTGCACTTCCTGATTTTGAATAAAGTGAACACACAACCAGTAACAAAGCTTCATTATTGGGTAATATTGACTCATCCAATTGGAGAAAAAAAACGTTTTTTGGCAAATGATTATATAGTTTTCTACAATATGACTCATTTCGTCGATGCGTCTTTGAATTGTGTTATTGCTCAAAGGAATCCTTTTATAACATCTTATGCAGGTTTGTGGAGTACAGTTTTCAATACCCCCATGACAGCGAACGGATTCAGTTTCTCCCCTATGGTGTGCAGCTCTCCAGACATTGTGATAAGTAGGGATATGTTGTATGATGTCCTTAATCCATCATCATTTTGCTTCGATGATGAAACAAACATTATCTATCATAGTTCTCTTCAGAATTTTATCTTTAAGTGATTGAAAGTATGACAAATCTTTTTCTTTTTTGTCAGGGTGAATTCTATTTGATCTACTAGTTTTGATGGTTTCATGGTATCATTGCTAAAGATTTTTTCACATATGAGGCATATTGATAAATCCTAGCTTCAAATAGCCTATGCTGTACTGTCTGCATTTCTTTTTTGGTTGTCATATTTATCATAAGAAATAAAAATTTATTATTATTAACAAACAATTTTGACAACCCTTGTGATAAAAAAAACAAACAATAAAGTATGTACTCACTTGAAACAGAAGATGTTTATTCAAACTCAAATAAACTGTGTCCTCTGATTTTCTTTTTCATAGTACTGCTTCTCAATAAATTATATTCAAAGTTCAAATCACGAATAAGTACATGTCGCATCAAACAAATCAATTTATAATGTTTTATGAAAGCATAACTGTACAAGACTGATAGATTCTGCTAATATTGAATATTGTCTCATCCTACTGTGAGCAAGTGCGGACATGCAGTGTTTTTTCATGTTCGCACTTGCTTTGATACATTTGATAAGACAATGCAGACATGTTTGTACTACGTGTATTTTCACGCATTCTTATGTGTGACACTTTTAATGATACATTTTACTTTTTTGTCGCAAGTTTGGTATGTAATGTGTTTTTATCAAGTGGTTTTTGGAATTATTTTACTTCTTAATTAGGTACCTATTAGAATCATAGATATTTTGAAGTAACAAACAAATAGTAGTAGTAAGAGTATCTATTTTTGTTGTCATCGATCCCAAATTTTTTTATTGAAACTATTGACCCCTAGAAAGTTCAAATCAACACCAGGGAGGCAATAGACCACTTTAGGAACTCTTGATATAGATTAACACCAATGAACACATCATTTTTTGTTTTTACTACACCATGTTCTGAAATAGAAATGGTCAACACAAGCAAAAACTTGCAAATAATCACTAAAGTAGAAATACAATTCTGTCAGATATTCATATGCTGGTTCTATCATTCATTTGATGTTAGCTATGTCATCATGAATAACTTTTGCTTTTTCTAAAAACTGTTTGTTATATTATGATTTCATAGTTCACTTACAATTTTATTCTTTTTAAACTGTGTAAAATGAGAGTAATTATTTTACAATTGGGACAATCAGCTAATATCTCTGGAATATAAATCAATTTCTTGCAATGTTTAGGCCAGCTCATTTAAGTATAAATCAATAGGAGTGTGTGCAAATGTTTAAATTAATGCATACATTTTTCACTTCTTTTCTTTATTAACAAAAATCACAACAAAACTGAAGGGTGTAATTTTTTTTCCAAATATAATATAAAGAAAATGAGTTTTAAATTTTTAAAAAATTATTTTGTACAATTCTTGAAGAAAAAAAATACATTAAGTTAAAAAGACTTTTTTTCTTCAACACAGTATAAAACAGACAAACATAAATAATTTTTATACTACGAGTTGAATTTTTAATTGTTGGTGATGAAAAGAGAAATTTGTAAAGAGAAGAGAAAAAAAAAAAGTTAAAAATAATAAAAGTAAAAAAAAATCAATCCCATATTTCTCCAGAGATGAAAGAGGCTGCAAAAGGGATGGGCAGCTGGGAGTGAAGTCCCTTGGTTTTCTTAATAAACTCTAACAAATACATCTTTAAATTAAAGGAGGCTTTCATGTAAAAGAAACCAATAATTGTGTTCAATTATAAAAATGTTCTTTTCATAATTTAATAAATTAATGAATAGTTGAGTAAATAAATAAATAATCAATAAAATATTTGTTCACAAGAGAGCCACCTCTTTGATTTCAATCATGAAAAGTTTTCATAATTGTTTCCTTTCTTCAATTTGTTCCTATGTGGAATGTGATTCCTGATCCACACAAAAGTGCTCAGCATTTTTATCTTCGGAATTCTATCTAGTTTGTTTTTTTCTTTTTTTTATCGAGAAAAAAAAAAACGAAAACAGTTTAAAACTGTTGAATGTCAGAAATCTGAAACACTGATGTTAAAAAAAATTACACATTTACTTTTCTGTATGATATCCTGAATGCACTGTCCAATTCTACAGGAATTACATTGCAACTGCAACCAGGAATTAAACCGTAACATCATGCATAGAGTAAGAAAATTTTTTCGCATCCATAATGATAACGATGATGCTTAAAGAATGAAGAATGATTCAAGATGGTGCCACCTTCTACTATTGATATTAGTGAATAAATAAAACTTTTAAGTTTATCAGCAATTAAGTGGATCCACATCCATTGTAAGAAATGACAAACGTGTCTAAAAAATATAATAATAAAAGATTATAAGATTTTTTTTTAAACAATCAATAACTTTAAATAACATATTTAATAATTTTTTAAGAACAATTCTAATGTAAATTCTTTTTCACTTCTAATTAAAAAATACTAATTAGAATAAAAAACTAAATAAGAATTATCTCCATGCTAGAAGCATGATTTCGAATGCATTGATTGAGATTTCAAAACAATATAAATAAACTGATTTTAATATAAATTAATAAATGAATATTTTGGTAGGAATGTAAAACCATCCAATGACTTTCTTTGCTTTTAACATTTTCATTAGAAACAATAACACACACCATTTATTTTACTCCAGAGCCATCTATTGTAATCTTTCGTAATAAATGGACATCAAATAGTAATATCTTATTTGGAGGTTTGTATGTAGCATTACTATTTTCATAATGTCTAGTGATAACTTAAATCTACATTACACAAATCTGGAAATAACACGTAGAATAAATGTGTTACGCATGTATATGCTTTAAATGCAATTATATTAAAAAAAATATAGAGAAAAAAATGCATTTTTTTGTCAGGCTGTACATTATGGTGTTCAGGATTTCATTTTTAAAAAATTTACATTCATATTATGTATTTTTCTTTTTGTTGTCATTAAATAGTAACTCCGGGTTTATTTTTTTCCACTTCTAGGATATTAATCTGCTATTCTTAGATGTCTAAATTCTACATTGTACCATAACTATTATTATTATTATAGTCAAATTTTTTCTTGAACATATTTTTATTTGACTTCTGATTTTATTTTATGTGTTCAAGTGTACTTGTATTGTAACTTTTATTGCTCCTTGAATTTGTTTAGTGAATTCTGTTTTGTAGTGTTCAACTAATATAAGCTATTAAGAATAAGGCACAAGTATAAAAACAGTAAACATTTGATATCTGTATTCAAAGTTGCAGTTTTGATATGATTAATAAACTATCCAAAGTTTTATTTCAAATGCCATGATATTGTATAGGAAAGTGTTTTAATTAAAGTGATGTATTTATTAACTACACTGCATTTATTCTTCTTTCATTTTTAGGTTTATGTTAATTAGTTATTAATTCTTAATTAGCATAAATGAGATGTTTACAGATTTATCTGAGCAATTAATACAATCTACAACTGCAAGAAGTTGATAATTTTCCTCCATCCACATTAATACTATCTTTTATTTAAACTTTTGTGAAAATGTTTTTTATATTATGAAAATCACAGGTTGCAAAACTTCTCAATAGATGGAAAGCTGAATTTGTTTTTGTTTTTTCTAGACTCTGTATAAATATGTTTAAATTAGTGTGAACACATGAACATTTGTATTTTCCACAATCAAAAGTGTTTTTTTGAGATTAAAAAACAAAACATATGAAACTCATAACTTCTCAATAAAATAATCATCATCATCATCAACCATTATCAATCCACTGCAGGATGAAGGTCTCTCCAAGTTTAATCCATCTTTTCCGATCTTTAGCTTCTCTTCTCCACATCATCCCTGCACACTTTCTTATTTCATCCATCCATCTCACGTGGTCTCTTTCTGGGTCTTTTACAATCTCTTGGAATCCAGTTTAAAATTTCAATTGTCCATCTATTATCATCTCTTCTAGCAATATGTCCAGCCCAACTCCACTTCAATCTTTTAATTTTTTCAATGAGGTCAGTAACACCTGTTTGTTCTCTTACCCATACATTGCGTTTTCGATCTCTTCTTGTTACTCCCAACATGCATCTCTCCATACTTCTTTGAGTGGTCTGAAGTCTCTGTATTGCTCTTCTATTAAGTGTCCAAGTCTCAGATCCATAAGTAAGAACTGGTAAAACACATTTGTTAAAAACCTTCCTTTTCAAACACATAGGCATATTTCCTTTTAGTATCAAGTTATTTCTACCAAAAGCACTCCAACCAAGTTTAATTCTATGATTAATTTCTTCCATTATGTTTCCATCTGTATTAATAATCTGACCAAGGTATTTGTAACTGTTAACTTCTTCTAATTCATCATAATCAATCTTTATTTTCATATTTTGAGCAAATCGATTAAACATTACTTTAGTCTTTTTAACATTTATCTTTAGTCCTACTTTCATCTGATAATTCCTGCAACATATCCTGCAGCTCTGAAGCATTATTTGCAAAAACAACTACATCATCTGCGAAATCTAAATGACTTAAATAATCTCCATTTACTTTCACTCCTTTAGTTTCCCATTTTAATCCACAAAATACTTCTTGCAGCACTGCTGTAAAAAGTTTTGGAGATATGGAGTCACCTTGTCTTACACCTTTCTCAATGTTGACTTTCCCAGTATCATTATGTAATCTAATTGTTGCTGTTGCATTTTTATAAATATTCTTCAAAATATGACAATATCCTGGATCTATACCTTGATGATCCAATGCTTTAATCACTGAAGAAATGTTTATAGAATCAAATGCCTTTTCATAATCTACAAATCCAAAACATAATGACAACTCATATTCATTCGTCCTTTCTATAACTTCTCTCAACACCTGGATATGATCTACTGTACTAAAACCACTTTTAAATCCAGCTTGTTCTCTTGGTTGGTGGAAATCCAATGTTCTCTGTAGACGAGTTGTAATTATCTTGGTAAAAATTTTATATAAAACTGATAAAAGGCTGATAGGTCTGTAATTTCTAATATCTTCTTTATCACCTTTTTTAAATATTAATATTATTACTGCATTCTTCCAATCATCCGGTACATCTTTATCATTTAGACATTTGGTATATAACTTTGCTAAAAAATTTTCTATTTCTTCACCTGCTTCTTTTAATATATCAATTATAATTCCATCATTACCTGGAGCCTTTCCTTTCTTCATACATTTAATTGCGTATCTCACTTCTTCATTTAAAATTCTGGGCAATTCGGAAGATGTAATAGATATAGGAGGTACTTGTTCTTTATTACTATATAATTCTTGATAAAAATCTTCTACCAATTTCATGATGTCATCTCTCTTTTTAGTAACAATTCCCTCTTTTTTTCTTATTGCAGATATAAATTTCCTACCAATACCAATATGTTGTTTTACATTCTTAAGACTTTTATTTTCTTCTACAGCTTTCCTTGCTAGTTCACAGTTATACTTTCTTATATCATTTTCAACTCTTTTCCGCACCATTTTACAAAATTCGAGATATTCAATTCTTTTTAATGCATCATTTTTGTATATCTTCATATTCCTTCTTTTCTTCATAAATTCTCTAGTCTCAGTAGAAATTTTATTGGTCAATTGCTGCTTTTTTCTACCAGCTATTTTTGTTGCAGTTTTTAAAAGTGTATCAGTTATTTTCATATTAATTTCATTCAAATCTGAATCATGTTCAAAATCTACTAATACTTGAAACCGATTTGTAAGTTCTAATTTAAATTCATTAGAATGTTTCTGAAGATTAGGAATATCAACTGTAAATATTGTTTTTCTTAATAATTTTTGTCTCTCTAGTTTCACATTAACACGTATCTTACACCTTACTAATCGATGATCACTTCCTGTGTTAAATTTATTAAGAACATTACAATCTTGAAATATGTATTTCCTGTTAGTCAAAATATAATCCAATTCTGCTGTACCTTCATTTGGATGCTTCCATGTCCATTTCCTTTTAACATTTTTCTCAAAAAAAGAATTCATAATATAAAGTTTTTCTTTTTCTGCAAACTCCACAAGTCTATGTCCTCTCTCATTTCTATTACCATAACCAAAATTACCTACAGCACTTTCATCTTTCATTTGTTTACCAATTCTAGCATTAAAGTCTCCCATAACAATTTTAAAATGTTGTTTACTCTGATCAAAAGCCTTTTGTACATCCATATAAAAATCTTCTACTACTTCATCACTATGAGAACTTGTTGGGGCATAAACCTGAATTATCTGCATTTGGTATCTGCTATTAAGTTGTATAACTAATCTTGCCACTCTGTCCGATACACCATCAATCTCCACAATATTGTTCTTCCACTTTTTATTTATAATGAATCCTACTCCACTTGTATTTCCAATATTTGTGCCTTTATAATAGAGTATATGTCCACTTTTTAAATCAATTGTCTCTTCACCTTTTCTTCTAACTTCACAAAGTCCAATAATGTCCCATTTAATATAAGAGAGTTCTTCTTCTAATTCTTGCAATCTTCCTTCACTTGAAAGTGATCTGCAGTTGTAAGTACCTAAATAAAAAGTCGTCATCAAATGGCAGCCTGGGTCCACAATCAGGGGATTCTTAGCACCCTCCGCCTTCGGCCACCAACCGCTGCCTTGGTTGGTGACTTTACAGCCTCCTGGGAATAAGGGCCATGCTTTATTTTTGTCTGTCATAATTGTATATATGTATTGGAAAAATATTTATCATTTACACAAACATTCATTCTGCCTTATCAGGCACTGAGAAGAAAGACCATGGTGTTTCTCGATCTTAAACTCAGAGGTAAAAAGCCAATAAACTCACCACTCTGGCTAATGCGTGTTGGTGAGCAGCCCATCCATGTTCGTATACTATATGAATAATCACATAGTAATAACATCTGCAACGACAAGAACGTATGGAATGGACATTAGGAATTTGCCCTGCTCGGTTCCTTTAAGGCCTCCAAGAGGAATCAAAGGGTCTCCTTTCAGTTAATAGCAAACTCCTTTCTGCAGCCCAATAAAATAATAATATGCTATAAATTCTTAGAACCAAATTTATTTTTGAATTAATATATTTTTAATAAATATAGAAATTAATAACATTAAATATAAGGTTAAGTGGATATTCAGTCAACAATTATTCCTAGGACTGAGATAGGTATCCATGAGATTTTTAACTCCCCCCCCCCCCATATTTTAACTTCCATGAGTTCTTACATCTTATATCCATTCTGTAAAGGAAACATAAAAGTCAAACATTTATTGCGGACCCATGACTGTCCTGGCATAACACTAGGTTGTCCATAGAATCCCTACCATCTGAGTAAATATATACTTAAGTAATTCTACAATGTCCAGATTGAGCATTTGCTATGTGACTATGTGCATCAATGAGTTAATAATATATATTAGCTTAATATAGTTTAATTGTAGCATATTTGTCCAAGTCAGGCTTATCTGATAATCATTAAAATATGAACATTAAAAATAGAGACATATCATAGCTCCCCCTACTCCAGAAAATGGATTATACTTTCTGTATATTGAGGCACCTACTAATTATTGAGTATATATAGACTGGCAATCAGTCTTCTTGAAGAAATGTATGTACTTGGTTCAATTAATCATAATTATTGCTTCAACTATAGGTGTCTGTAATTCATCAATGGATGCTTATAATTATAGTACAAATGTTTATGGTTCAACAGCAGAAATCTTAGCTTGGTTTATTTTCCATTTCTCTACAAAATCTTAAATAGTTTCTTAAGATAAAAGCATATATTTCCAGAAATGGCTTAAGTGATGTTGGTATTCTTTACCATTTTTTCATGATAATCACTAATTCTGTTTGTTAATAACATCTGAATTATTCCTTCATCTACACTTGTCTTAAGCTACTCTAAATTCAGATGATTTCATCCTATTGAAAATCTAGATTGATATTTCTGATTAATGAAGGAAAGATATCTCGGATGTCTTGAGAAAATGGTGTGATGAAACAGGACAATAGTAAAAATTGCATCATGAAGATTTCATGCAGCTTCTTTGCTTAATTTCTTAAACTATTAGAAACTGAAGAATAGGCTGAGAGAAATTCTGTGACTGTAATGAATGATGATGTGGTAATATTGTTGGAAACAGTGATTTTTAATTAAACAATGGCCTGCAAAAACTTCTCTAACATTGATTATTGTCTCCTGATTTTATGGTAGTCACATGTCTATTTATTACAATTAGGGAAAATTATTTATTGGATCTGCATAGTCCAGGTAAACTTATTGCTAGGGCTTCTGCTTTTTTTGTTGGGACCATATAACATATTCTATAATAAATCTCTAATCATAGTTCTCCAAGTCTTCATTTAGTCTGATCATAATACACAACAGATTGCTAATATCTTGGCTTGGAGAGTTTCTAGATAATTTTAACAAGTTCCAGGAATTTTGTAACAATCATTTGAAAGAATGATCTTTCACTTATTCATAAAGGTATATTTTCTTGCAATTGAGTATTTGAAATTTTTTTTCTAGAATAGAAATAAATGTGCTGTAATGATTAATAAACCAACCAACCTTATTTAATCCACTTTAGAAGTTAATAGCTGGACTTTGTTTAGTTAAATGATAGTCATATAGTTTTTGATCATTTGTGACCGAAGAGTATCAATACAGTTAAGATAAAGTTATCAATTTGGTTTTCAATAACATTTTTCAAATAGAAAGTATGTCCAGCAGCAGCTTATTATGATTCTGAATTGTTTTTCATATAAATATTGAAGGAATTGTTTTTCATATAAATATTGAAGGAATTTCTTTCATAAGATTATAAGAGTCTCTTGTGTAACTAACTTAAATAGTTTCAGCAATGCTGGCATTCTGTCTCTATTATATATGACTTATGTTAAAACAACACTTACGTTCTGTAATGATGTATCTGACATTAATATTACTTTTAGATATCTAGTATAATGTATTAAAAACTTTATTGTATTAATGAATAAACTACTGGTTAAGGTGAATACTTTAACGTGATGCTCATGAAGTTATAGAAGATATAACTAATAATTTCAAATATATATATGTAAGCTTTTAACTACTTTTTATTGAAGAGTTTCTGTTACTATCTTGAACTTATTTTGATAGGGTTGTTTGCCATTTTCAAATATCAAGGGGCATGTGAAGTTGGTGGCTTAGTTAGATTGTATGCATTTATCAGAGTTAGGCTTAGTTCTCAAATATCAACAATGCATTATTTCAGATAAACTTTTAAATTTCCTATTATAAAAATACTTCAAAGTATATGGAATCATTCATCTGACAATGCAAAAGTGAATCCATTTTAAAACAATTGCAATTACAAATGGTAGATGGTTATGCTCAAATAGTTTTGTGTCGATATGCTATTTGACTTTGTGTTTATTAATATCTGGAAAAAAGCTAAATTCAATTTTGCAAAATGAGAACAATTTTACAGTGATTCTAGAACTTCTCCTCACATTTGGTACAAGATATACATCAATTCTAAGATTCCTGTTAACTGCCTATTGATTGTCTCCATACAAATAAATACTTTGACTTTTGCAATGGAATCAACTTTTTTCTACTGTAGCAAGATAGTTCTCTCTTTAGATATAAAGTTTCTTAGTTGCATCTAGTAATGATTGATCTACATTACACATGGTAACAATATTAATATTTGATCCTTGTTTAAAAAGATTAAAGAAATCTTGTGTGAATTTCATAGATATAAGTTTTTGACCACATTTTTATATAAAAAATTATATCAAATTTAGAATATATTTGTTATGATTTGTGTACTGATGAAAGACAATGAAAACAGTAAGTGGATTTATGAATAGTAGCATTGTAGGAATAAAGATAATTGTCAAACACAAAACAAATTTTCATTTGTCACTTACTCCTGAGGTTTCTATATTAATGGGTGGCTCATCATCCAATGTGTCATCTATCCAATCGTAATGCCTTATTCTAGTAATATTTAAAGGGCCAATTACAGGACTAGCATCTACTTCTGTTTTGATTTCTGTTTGTTGCTTCACAAAATTAATAAAAACCTAAAAAAAAAACATGAAAATTTTTTGTATCTTAATGATATAATATTGTTGCATATTGAAATGATTAATTTTGATATTTACCACTAATTTATATATAGAAAGAACTCCAGATTTGATAAGAGGTTTGGAGTGTGTTTTAAATTTAAAATATTTAATTGGTTATATACATTTCAGTTTATTATACTGTATACACAAATATATTAAAGTTTCATATTTTAAGAAATATATATATATTATCCTTGCATTTTATAAAGTTTCCAAATGTCAATAGAAATGCCACTGTATATTACCCAGTATATGATGTTATCAATTGCAGGATAAAGCATATATATAAATTTTGTAAAGTAAAAAAAATCAATAAAATGTCCCCCATTATGTTTCAAAAGTTTACCAAATGACTGCTTAAAACAGATAAGTAATGGTACTAACGCTCATCAATTATTATATTATTGTCTAGAGATAGATGTGTTTTTTTAAATAAATATAATCATCAAAGAAATCCTTTATACTTTTGTAATTAATATACAAGATGTTATCACTATTTTAAAGACATTTTTAGTTTATAAAAGAATTATGAAATATATGAATATGTTTAATATTCATAAAAAAATTCATAAATACAAGAAATATATATTTAGATTTTATAATATTAAATATTCAAAAATTTCTATATAAAGCAGTATATCTATAATAAATGCATGTATATGTGCAGTAGCCTTTCAGATTAATGTCTTCAAAAAACTGAAAATAACTATTTCGAATTTCTGATATTTAGCGAGTTCTATATTTCATATATACATTAAACTGTATAAATAATGAGTTATTTCGAATTTCTGATATTTAGAGAGTTCTATATTTCATATATACATTAAACTGTATAAATGATGAGTTATAGATATGCTTATTTACATAAACTTGTGTAATATCCTTATGAAACAATTTTTTCAATATCTAATTTTATTTTGGATAATAATTAGGTATTACTATTTAATTTTAGAAGTAAATTCATTTATATTACTAAATATTATTTATAAAACTTTTCAAATATTTTAATTCATGATTCTGTAATAATAAATATTTGCAATAAGAATATACCTTTCATAAAATATTTCAATATTGAAATGACATTTTAGTTTCCTTGTTGCATAAGTGGTGCAGTGGAAGAGTAGCAGACTATGGAACTTAAAATTACAAATTGTACCAGCCTTTTCACTTCTGGTTCTAAAACTTATGAACTCCTGATGAGTAATAAAATCATTCAATTATTTATTTTTTATTTGCAGTTTATATAATTCTGAAATAAATTATCCACAGAACACTTAAAACTGATCTTAACTTATTCGCTATTCCATTATGAAAAAAACAACAACTACCATATGATAATACAAGTATGCAAAAAAAAAAACAACAACAACAACAAATGACTTATTCCTCTTTCATTCTTTCTTATATTTAGTAATAATATTTTCTTAATTATTTAAAAATTATATTTATAAAGACTAAATAAACTCAGGGGGTACCATGATGGATGACTATATAAATAGAATGGCACAATAATTCATAGAGCCATTTTTGTTTTATTTAATTGAATATAAATCCAGAAACCTTTTAGAATTTGACTCTGTCACTACTAACTAAATTGGTCAATGCTTTGAAAACACAATAGTTTAGTGCAAACTCCAAGAGAAAAACAAAACATGAATTTTGTGATGACTATATAAATTGATATGTCCACCACAAATATAACCATTCCAAATACAGAACACACTGATTTATTATTCTGTTTATTTTGCAATACCGTTTTTAACTTTTGTAGCAAACTTTTTTGCTGTAAATCTTAAACACCATGTTTAATTGTAGCTTTCCAGTGTAATCTACAATTATATCTCCCTAATGAAATTCAGCAATCACATATTGCATTCAGTTATAATACCTTTAAGATAATCTATATAATATAAATGAGATACATCTCTCCCATGAAAATAATGTGTATATTCACTATAATTTTAAGGAAGTCTTGTATTATTTACTCACTTCACATGTCTAATCCAATGAAAATGTAATTTTACAATATGGACTCTATTACATTCTCCAAGTTGAAGATTGTATTGATTAGTCATGATCTTGCCATCATCATTAAATGTTTTGTTTGTGTGTGGTTTGATACAGTGACAGTGGCAACTTGCATAAAAAGGTTCATAAATGATGAGTCAATTGCCATTTATATGCTCGAACTTCTGAGTAATAAACCATTCAATTATTTTTTTATAAATGAAATGTTTCTAATGATTTTATGTTACAATGATAATAAATTAAAGTCCATATAATAAATTATGTAAAATAATAGCTGCAGTGAAATATACTATTTTTTAATTATACTGGAATGTGTATTGTACAATGTCTAAATCCAACTTTCTATTTAATATCTATCAAGATATTTAAATAGGCTCGCATTCTTGTGTTAATAATCATTCAAATTAAAGATTTTTGTTTGTTTATTGGCTGATAAAGGATTTTTGTATTTTAACATTAATTGTTAAACCTGGGTCATTATATTCTACATTCAAAATATTAAGTACATTAGTATGCTGTAAATTCAGAGTCAAGAATATGAAGTTTTTGTTTTTAATCAATTTGTATCTTGATCCCTGTTCATTAAACCACATATAAACAATTCCAAAAACTACAATCATAATAATTGGAAGCAAAGTTGGAGCTAGTACAGATCCTGGTTTAATACTAATTTTACGTTTCATATATCTCAGATTTGCCATCTATAGTAATAATCCTTCTCATTCTATCATATAGAAGCTGTAAAATATAAATAAACTTTGCTGGACAATCAACTAATTTCAAATAATGCCACAGATCTGTTTGATTAAATAAATCAAATGCCTTAACCAAGTCGATAAAAGCAAAATATATAAATCATTCTTATTTCCCTGATAATTTATTAAGTTTGCCCAATAATAAGTTCTTGATTCTCTAAAATTACAATAAATCTGGCAACCATTTGTCTGTTAGTGGAAGCAACCTATTTAATGAATTCCTTACTAGTATCTATATTGTAATGGATAACAGTATTCAATAATAATTATTATAATCTTATCTATTCTGTTTTAAAAATTGGAACAATAGAAAGTTCTTAAAATCAGCAACACAATTTCATGAATAAAATGTACATTCTAAAAAATTCCAATCTTTTCGAAGCTCCATATCCCCACTATATTATTAAAACTTATTCAACCACCTTATCAGAACCTGCAGTTTGCATTTTTAAGATAAAACAATTTTAACTTCATTAAAGAGATCAAATTTGTTAAACATTTAAAAATTATCTTTGATGATCAATATCCTAATGAAAGCTTTTTTATTAAAAGTATTTTCTTTGCCAAGAAAATTATCTTTGTATTAGCAGAATATTTTCTATAAATTTATCTGCACTATTAAGCCAGATTGCATATGTGCAAGAATTTTAGAAATGATGAAAGTTATATCAATTCTTCTAACTATAAATATTTAAATGTCACAGAACACTTAATGATCATTTTATGTGCATAAAAAATATTGAAAAGTCAAAGAAAATGGTTAAAATGTATGATCAAAAGAATTATTGAAAATGTTAAGGAAAAAAATAAATGAAAATATTGGAAAAAAATGTTACATTAAAACGTCATGCATTACAAAAACATGCTAAAATTATTTAATTGTGAAAATGATATTAAAAAATAAATATAGGAAAGTCATGGGGATTCTGGAAATTTATTGTTTCATTGCAATTTATTATACAGTGTACATATATTTTAAAAATACTTAAAATGTCTACTGCACACATTCTTGGAACAAAAATAAAGACATTTGAAAAAGCAAATATATTAATCTTCAACTTAATTTAAAGTTTATTTCTAGGTTAAGAATGATACAATCTAGCCTAATAGTATGTGGTGTCAAAATTGTGAGAATTTAGAAAAGTATGGCACTTGTATATCAAATTGTAATATATCTAATATAATGATCAGTAAATTAAATTGATAGTGGATAGGAATTTTCTGTGATAAGATAGTAATAAATTTTAAATAAATATGTTATATTTGCCTTTAGATATATAAAAAGATTAAAAAAATGAGAAAGAAGAATTATAGAGTATTTAAATATATGAATTAAAATTTTAGCCCAAATCATATAATTATGAATATGTCTAAGATGAAATTATAATAAAACACATGCTCACTAAAAAATCTTATAAGATTAATATGTATATACGTTTATAAAACATACTATATTTAGGATGCAAAGTATTTGGTCTAATAATATTTGTAATCAAATCTTAGAAAAAAAAGATATGAGTAAACAGCATTATTAAAACAAACAGTTTTTAACCAATTACACATAATTTCTCTTAAAAATCTCAAATCATTCTTAATCTCATAAAATAACACACACACACATATATATATATGCTTACATTGTCTAATGTGTTTTGACAGACTGAATAGTTTTCAATAGAAAAATTATTTTGTGCTTCTTCCATCTTGTTAAAAACATTTGCTAAATTAACATCATTAGATTTTAATTCAAAATGAAGAACGTTATGATGCCACTCCTAAAAAAACAATAACAATTAATTAAAAAATATAAGTTTCATGGTGCCAAATATGAAAATGTGCATTTATATAATTTGTGAAGATCAATATTTTTCCAAAGTGTATTTCTATGTTTTACAAATGATTATCAATATTAAACATATACCCTTTATAAATGCATATACTTTTATCTTTTTCATACATGCATGAAGTTACAAAGTGTTCATTTTATGATGAAAATAATATTTTAACATTTTTAAATATACCATTGCAGCATTTTTCCATCTTTTACTATTTCCCTATTTTTTCTTCTATTTCTTTTTAAATATTTATAACAATTTCATCCTTTCCTCAAGTTTTTCTATTCTTTGCAAATTTAATCACATATCTCATTTTTACATTTGACATGTTTTAACTTTGATAACTCAGTTATATCCATATAGCCAAGCTACTGAATTAATAAAGGATATGTTCTGATGATAGTGATTTTATAAAATAGATGTTTCAATATAAAAAAATTACCTGAAGTCTTGTTCAGGATCATATATGAATATATTATGGCAGCCATAACATTTATTAATTAAAAATATTCTAAATGAGAATTTAAAGTCTGCTTTGACCCAAACATCAAGAATCAGAAAATTAAAATATTTTCACTTCCTCCTTTAATTATTTTCCCCAATGTAAAATTTTTAGAAATATACTACATTAAACATTTCTCTTACTAATAATTATCAACTTTGCAGAGAAAGAAATGTATCATCTATAAATATATCATCAATATTATTTTTGTGCAAATTGTCAAGAATGAAAAATTCAATATATTTGGACTAATTACAGATCCGACAATATATATAATTTGAAAATATCCATTTCTTTATTCTCTCAATCTTTCAAATTGGGATTTTTAGAAAACTTACAAGTTAAATAATAGATGAAATATTTAATAACAGAGAGCCAAGAAAAGTTATTCAAATTCAATAGCTTTCAAATTTTTAGTTTTGACAGATTCTGGAAATTTTTCTTTTAGTCTTTTATACATTTTGTTCTTACAGTATAATTTATTTTAGGTATGAATTTTTAAAAAATAGATTCAGATATGATTTTTTGATGATTTTATTTCCTCAAATAATAGATAGATTTTTTTGTTTTTCCTGAAGAAATTCAGCTATTACATAAAATATCAGATAAGTCTTGCCTTTATTTCTTCCTATTTAGAGACATTTGTTATAAATTTAAAAGGTAGTGATTAATATCTCCTGAAGCTATGTATACACCCATATATCAAGAAATGAATTTATTGACAAATGGGCATTGTTTATACATAGCCTCAGATGTTTACGTTTGCAAAATGATGCTTAATATTAAAAACGAGGCAATGCCTTTATTTTATAAATGTTCCCAACTAATAATTTCAAAATGATTTGTGACAAACTTAAAATAGGTTAATATACTATACAAATTTATTAATTGAAAAGGATATGTGTATGAAAAATTGTAAGTTCATAGAAAACCCCAAATGTAAGAAAAATTCATTATTTGTTGATGTATTATATAATAATAAATATTAATTATACTGAGATAGAAAAGTCAATTTTATTTTCACAAACATGTTATATGTGTATTCAAAGTCAAGTAAATAATATATAAAATGTAAATATATATATAAAAAAATTATTTTTTATGAAACAAAGTAATTCAAAGATATAATAGCTCCTACATTTAGATTCATTCCATGTAAATGTAAGATCTTAAGTTTGAAAATAAAAAAGTAATTTTCTTTCTCATTCTTCTGTCCTATAATATTAATCTGTCTTCATTTTTATGCAAAATGTCAAATCAATCATTAGTTAGTCTAACATATGCACTGCTTGCTAATTCATCTATATAACAGTTTAAATACCTGTTACATTCTATATAAAAATGTCGAGTTTATATTTTTGCAATTGACATAAGTGGCAATGTAATATTTAAAATTGTTAATGATATTATCTTGTACCATTTTTGTAATAATATGTTTGTGTCTAAAACATTTTTTATCTCCACATAAAAAACATCAGTTTTCTGATATAGAATTACTTACTAATAATCCTGACTTCAATATACAATTTTAGAATAGATTGGGAAAAATAGATTTTAAATAATATAAAGAATTTAATACATTAAAATTTTGTAGTTTGTGATCAATTTTGGTAAACTGCTTCTGAAGACTAATTGGGGAACTTCTAATTGATTGCCTTTTTTTATGTAGTAGAAATTTCTTTCTTGCAACTTTAGAAGACTTTATTAGTGCATTATCAAACAACATTTTAGGATATCTCATATTTATAAATTTATTATATAATAGTTTGTTATTTTGTTGAAGAAATTTTTTGTCACTGTAAATTCTCCTAATTCTTAAAAATTGATTACAGAGAATATGATTTGAGTAGTTACTATGAAAATATAGATAGCTTTGGCTATGTTAGGAAAATTAACCATAGTTATGACATTTTATATAAATATAAAATAGACTAGTATAAATAAACACTTCAACTTATCAGATAATGCATCTGCTAATTTATGTATGAGCATATTACAGAACAACTTCTCTATCACAAGAGAGAGCAAACAAAGAGAATGTTTATATATATATATATATTTATTTTCAAGTTTAATGTCCACATAAAATGAATCTTAGCACAGGCACTATTATATCTCTTAATTATCTAGTTTCCTAATATATCATATATGTATTTATGTAAATAAAATTGACTTTTTTATCTCATTGAAATTAATAATTATTTTTTATTTAATATTTATTGTTTAATAAGTCAAAGAGTAAGGTAGTTTTCTCATATTTGGGATTTACTATGAATACATAATAATTATTTGTACCATACATACATTTTTTACTTATAAAATTAATTATTTAAAAAGTTTTGATAAGAAAACAATTAAGGATTTTTGAAAGAAAATAAATAAAATATTTATAAAATGGATTAGCAGATGATTGATAAAATTCTTTTCACAAAAAATTGTTAACCTACAGGAATTGTTTGCAGTATCAGATTTGGAAACAACTTTAAATTTTCTAATAAGTTTTCATTTAGCTATATTTTCTGATAAAAGTCAGTCTGCTGGTTGAAGTACTAAAACAGCTATTTACTAAGCAATTTTATAATTGTTACATAATTATTTCTAAAAAGCAATACCTATAATAAATATTAAAATATAAACAAGTTTGTTAAAGTTGAAAAAAAAATTCAAACATAACCTACCTTTAGAATAGCATTTGGAAATGCTCTTGCAAAATACCTCGTACATGGGATAATCTGATCTTTTGTTTTAACACGTACAGTAATAGAATACCCTTCTCCAAATCGATTTTTAAGATGCTGTATACTACCTAAACATTTGAAATGCCCATTTACCATAATTGCGAGCCTTGTGCATAAATTTTCACACTCTTCCATACTAAAAAAAAAGATATATATATATATA
Source organism: Epiperipatus broadwayi (assembly GCA_028023455.1). NCBI lineage: Eukaryota > Metazoa > Onychophora > Udeonychophora > Euonychophora > Peripatidae > Epiperipatus > Epiperipatus broadwayi. The sequence goes on along the minus strand of JAQFVV010006725.1, from coordinate 27,075 downwards.
TTGTAACGGTATGCATATGCTGTTACATTATTTTAAAATTAATACTTAAAGGGAAAAAAGATCGCAAATAAAAAGTGTTTTATTAAAAACTAAAAGAAAATTAAGAGTTGTGTTCAACATATATAGGTTGCACAGATGGAAAACTTTAAAACTATTTTAAGAAAAAAAAAGTATTTAAAAGTATTTTTTTTTTTTTTTTTGTAAAAAAAAAAGCAAAGATAAAGATTAATATTTTTGAAAATAGAAATAAATGTTAATTTCCATCATGTTTAATCTTAGTAAATGGAAATGATTGTTTTAAAGCAAACTAGCCCTTGGGGCACTTAAATAATTAAAAGGTCAGATAGGAGATATAGATAAAAATTAAAGATTGTTTCCCGCTCTGAAGCAGCAACAAGCGCACGAACCAAAATGGAAAACATCCGGACATTAGGATCAGTGACATCATGTTAAATTGATCTGTAGGATTTCTGATAAGAGGCTATAAAAGGCAAAAAAATAGCAGTTGTTAAAAAAAAAATCTGACTATTAATCTACATATGAACTGTAGCTGTATTGCAGACTCCACGATGTAGGAGTCTGCAATAGATTTAATTTCCTGTTATACACCAACTGAGGCAGCCTCCAAACTTATGAGTACTGAATGGCAGCAAACAACTGACCCATCTTCCTAGAAATATTAAATGGACTTCGGTTGGATGAATGCGATGCATCATGGACAAGACAGACTTCAGACCTCTCATGAAAAGTATGAACTCCTTTATTTAATAGGAACTTTTATAAACTTGCAATTAGTTAACCTCATTAATAAGTATGAATTCTTATTTGACTTAAGGATTTGTAAATCATTTGTTTGCTAATCATTTCCATCTTTTGTTTATTATTTATTTTTGTATTTATTAATTAAATTTTTAAAATGTATTAAATAAAGTTGGGTGTAGATGGCTGCAAAAATTCATTAACGTTTATGTTAGTGATATTTTAAAGATTTTCATATGCGTAAAATAAATATGCCTGTACATACACAGCTACTTCATATATATTGGTAAATATGACACCTCATGCTGAAAGGTCTAAACGTATTTACCCATATGGCTTTTAAGTTATTGTTGTCATTGCAGCACCTTATAATGAGTGTCAATGGGTTTACGTTATTGTAAATTTCTCCTAAGCAATTCAATTAATAACTTTATATTTAAAATCGTTTATGTTTATTTTTAAAGGGTTTAATTTCAGGCTATTTGTTTCATAGTTGGGTTGATGCTGCTGGAGAGATTGTTTATATCAATGTAATGTGAAGCGTGTTAGCATACAGAGCAAGCATGCCCAAATAAATGCATGACCCAAAGGTGTGGTCATCATGTTACAATGGGTATGGATGTATTTTTCCACACCATTGTTTTCCTTTTCACTCTGGGTGTTAATAGTAAGACTGCCAAGACCGCAATTCACCATTACAGAGCATCTTCAATATATATATATATATATTTCAAATGATTTCCTTCGCCAGACAGATGCACATTCCTGTACTGGGTGAGAATCATTTCTCTTTAAATAATATCATGCTGCAGACACACATTCCTGTCAGTGTGGTTTTATGCTAGCATCTTCATATTGCATTGGTTGCGTCTGTATATCAGAAAGCAAGTGTTGGTTTGGCTACGAACCTTTGGCCTGAGGTTGAATGATTTTTTTTGAAAAATTTTTAACCGAGTAATCTATGTAGCTTATCTATACTCAACATTATAAAACAAACTTTTATAAACTGTCCATCTGTGTGGAATTTTAGCTAAAGTATAAAATAATAATTTATTAAAATCTAAACAGGATCCATTTATTCCTCAATTTTAAATATACATATATGTGTGTCAATAAATGTTTTTTGTGTGTTATTACTGGGAGTGGCTTATTTTATTTTTTTCAAATATTAAAATGTTTAAGAATTTATTATAAATCTCAGCTACTCCTTGAGCTAGTGGCATGGACTAATGGTTTAATAAAAATGGAATCTTTAACTAGAAGTATCTGCCTATATATATAAATATTCTAAGTTTGAATGGCCTAGTGGCACCCTGTATGGCAGATATGGTAAGACTCCAAAATCATCCCCGACCGTTATAATATATACAGGTATGTTTTTGCAGGACTTTTTTTTATAGCTTTACATATCTATAAATATTTAACATTTCATGTCAGTTTGTCTTTGAATGTACATCATTCATAGAAAGGAATTATATTTTTTAAAACAAAGATTTTTATTTGGTTGTCATCTGATCCTTCGTGTCAGCCGCTAGAGGCGCGATTTCTAATCAAAAACACATTAATATAACATTCCCGGGCCAGCGATTCTCTATTAATATTGATGTTTTTTTTTGTTTGTTTGTTTACAAAGTTTATAATGGTATAATAATAGTTGTTTTTAATTTTTATTGACAAGAGGGTCTTTTTTGGCGTGTGTTCAAATAGTAATTTGTGTTTTTTTTTTGTTTGTTTGTTTGCAAAGTTTATAATGGTATAATAATAGTTGTTTTTAATTTTTATTAACAAGAGGGTCTTTTTTGGTGTGTGTTCAAATAGTAATTTGTGTTTTTTTTTGGTTGTTTTACAATAGCGTGTTGAAACAACCGGAGGGCGTTATTTCTATGCTAGCGCACAGAAATATGCCGTTTAGGTGGCCGCCTCCGCTGCTATCGAACGTTCTATTTCTAACGCGTAAGCCTAGAAATAGTCCGTTGATACGGTGGAGGGCACCGGCTGACTGTGTTTATTTCTATGCCAATGCACAGAAACGTGAACATTTAGCCAATCTTGCCGCAGAAGCTATCCTGTCAGCTTACGGCTCAGATTCGGGCTAAGCATTTCGGAGTAGCAATCATATTTCACTTTTATTTACAGTATTGTCTGAGGGTGGCTGGAATTACGATTGTCGAAACTATTTTAATATTCATTAAGACCACCTCCCCCTCTATCTCGCATCTTTTAGGAAGGTCTACTAACAATTATCAGCAGAGTCTCATGCTTCCCTAGCCCCCATTTCCTGCTGAAAAAATGGGCCAAGTGTAGTTCAAAGCGCGCTTCCCATCAAATCACGCTCTAAGTCACGTTTCGTGTGACAACAACTGCGAGCTGATTAATCGAATAGCTGCAAAAAATAGGACAACTTGTTTTGCCGAATGTCAAAGAAAGAACAAGGATTCTTCTTTGACTGCTGGAACTGGTGGTGGTTTATCAAACAAAACACCTTGAAGCTGCATGCCTGCTGTGTTTTTTTTTTTTAGTTTTTTTTTGCCTGAAGAGCCCAAAAAGTTTCTTTTAATTGCCGTATAGATTGATGTTTTTTGAGGGGGAATTACCGTCAAAACTTGGTAATCTTCGAGTTGTTGGCGTTCCGTTCTGTTAGCAATTGCAAACACCCTTCCCTTCCCCCCCCTCTCCCAAAGTTGGACTTTGGCTTGTAAATGTTACCGTTAAACGGACAATAGATTTATTTATCAAAATAAAAACAAAACAAACCGAAAAAAAGAAAGAAGAAGAAGTAGTTGAATCAGTTGATTTTTTGTTTGTCGTACAATACTGAACCGAAAATAGAAAAGGGTTTAATGAGAATTAAATCAAAACAAACAAAAAATCGGTTAACTACTTTTTAAAAATCATTGGTTTTAATCGATCCATTTTTTTTTGGTTTTGGTTTTTTTTGTTGTTGTTGTTTGGGGTAGCCAACATAGATTTGATAGCCGCCGTACTTTTATTTTAAATGTGATAAACAACAACAACTAAAAAAAATATATATATATAGACGGTAAAAAAAAAACCTCCGTCCCCTTTGAAAATATAAATAATAAAAAAAAAAGAATCAAAAGCCAAAAAAATGAAGTACTTTTTTTTTTGTAAATTCATTTATTTGTAATTTTTTTGTTTATGCATTTGTTTATTTGTTTTGGTCGTGTTTAAACAAAAAATTTGATTTGATATTACTTTTATAAATGTGATAAACAAAAAAAAATCAAAAAACCAAAGCCAGCCAAAAAAAAAAAAGAAAAGAAACTCAGCCCCGGCAACATTATATTTATCTTTGTTTACAAACCGAGCCCACCCTCCAGTGGTTTCAACATGCTATTGTAAAACAACCTTTTTTTAAAAAATAGTATTACTGTTTTTGTAAAATTGGATTGCTGAAATTTAAGAGAGAAGGGGTTTTTTTTGGATGGATCTTTAAATAATAATTGACGTTACTTTGATAGGTTTCCATTTGATTGCCGACAACAATTATTGGGAGAAGTGTTGTTTTTTTTTTTTTCGCGCATGTATGTTTAAATAAAAATTAAAACCGTTACTTTTATCGGTTTACATTTGCTTGATGACCGATATGACTTCCTTTCGTTTATAAATTATGATTTTTGTTTCTACGAATAAATATTTTTGACAATGGGACAATAGTTGTTGTTTGTTTAATTTTTATTGACAAAGGTTGTTTTTCGGTGTAGTTTCAAATAGTAATTTGGGTTATGTTTAAATAATAAGTTACCATCTTACTTTGATTGGTTTACATTTGATTGACACTAATTATTGGGAGGGGTGTTTTTTTGTGTGTACGGTTGTAGACAACAATTATTGGGTGAAGGGGTGGGTTAACCGTTTAAAGAATAGTAGTTTTAAGTTAGGTCTTACTTTGATTGGTTTACATTTGATTGCTGATACTAATTATTGGGAGGGGTATTTTTTTGTATGTACGATTGTAGACAACAATTATTGGGGAAAGGGGTGTAACCCGTTTAAAGAATAGTAGTTTACGTTACTTTTAGTGATGGTGTACCTTTGATTGCTGACAATAATTAGTGAGAGGGGTGGATGTTTTTGGATGATGATTAAATACTAATTTACCTTCCTTTTATTTTACATTTGATTGCCGACAACAATTATTTGGAAAAAGGGTTTTTTTTTTTTTGTGTATGTTTAAATCAAAATTGAAGTTACTTTTATTTATTACATTTGATTGACAACCGATTGACTTTTTTTCATTTATAAATTATTGTTTTGGTTTCCCAAAAACCTAATATTTTTGACAATGGGATAATAATAGTTCTTAATTTCATTATTATTGACAAGAACGAATCTTTTTTGGTGTACATTTAAATAGTAATTTGTGTTGTGTTTAAATAGTAATATTGTTTTTAAAAATTGAAGTGATAAAATTAAACAAATTATGGATCTTTAAATAATAATTTTCGTTACTTTAATTTGTTTACATTTGATTGACAACAATTAGTGGGAGGGGTGTTTTTGTGTATTTTTAAATAATAATTTACATTTTTTTAACAACAATTATTGTGTGTGTATGTTATGTTATTTTATTTATCAATTTGGTTAATAATATTTACTGGTAGACATTTCAATATCATTAATGGCATGCTGTATGGTCAACTTGTCACGGCTCCAGTAATGCAGCAAACGTAAAGACTTGACGAACAGCATTTGAAATCCCTCAAACCAGCTGCCTTTTCGAAGTGCAAGAACGAGACTTACAAATGAAAGTCCAAAGATCTTTATGGGCCTCAAGTCTCATACATTCGCCACACAAACATCTTTTTTTCTTTCAGCAGGATGTTTTTCTGCTGTAGAAATGTTACAGCACTGGTTTCCGTGTCTGGCAATTCCCATCTTTTCATATTTTCTGTCTTCGAATTTGCCATACTTTTTGTCTCGGAAAATTTCTCGCTAAAACGTGACTCAAGGCATGATCTTTAAAATATTATGCTAACCCACCATAATCAAAAATTTAGGAGGAATACAAATTTATGAGGAACAATCAAGATACTGTTAAAATTGTTAAAATGTAACAGTACATCAATTCGTCTTAAAAAAAAAGGCACAGAAGAAAATTTAAATAATTTTGATACGATCAAATTAACACACCCTCGTACGATATTGTTACATCAAATACATAACACAGCATTACGATATAGTGTGTGACACAAACAACTACGGCATTTTCCTCTGCTTTTAGCATCGGAAAAAGCCACACCATTAGCCGCTAAGCCGAGTTAACACTCTTTCTAGATTTTATCATAGAAAGAAGACTTAACTCCGAGTTAACGGTCTACCTTTTAGTGTAGAAAGAAGACTTAACTCCGAGTTAACAATCTTTCTAGGATTTATTTTAAAAAGAATGCTTAAAGGCTTGGGTGCAGCCGCGGAAACGGCATATTTCTAGAAATTTAGCTAGAAATCGCGCCTCTAGCGGTTGACACGAAGGATCAGATGACAACCGTATATTTTTATGAACACCACACAAGTAAAAATTATTTAAACTTAACACTAATTTATATTTGATTTGTTAATATTTTTTAAAATTAACAAATAACATGTGAGATAAAATAATTTTGAGAAAAAAAAAACAAATAAATACCTCGATGTTCCTGAAAATGTATAATTAAACAAAAAACACCTGGTAAATTTTCTAGGGAATGAAGAAATTATACGTTAAATACAGCATTTTATTTTTGAAAGCTGTTTTTCATTTTTTTATTAATACATAAAAAATAAAATTATTATTTCATTTCACAGAATTAATTATCAAAGTCCAGAAAATATCCAAATGAGTTTATTGTCAGTAATGATAACAATATAGGAATTTATCAAAACAAAAAATACATAATTTAAATACTAATAATTTTAATAAACCCATAATCAAACAACATAAAATTATAGCACTGAGAATATATTTCATGGAGGAATTAACTTCACCATGCAAACAGTAATAATAATTCACAAATTGGATTTCAATAGAGTTTTTAAAAATTTATAAATTAAGCTTATTTTCTTGGAATGATGCTAATTTATTAGAAAAAAAAAACCATGGTAAATAAATCAAAAAATGGTTCACTTGTATCAAACTACCATGTGTTTACATGGTAGTTGAATATAATTGGACTTTTTTTTTTGTCTAAATAAATTAGTATTGAGATAAGAAAGTGGGCATTATTTACAAATTTGTTAAAATGTCTTTACAGGAATATGACTTGTAAATTATTATTTTATCATTTGTACATCAGATTCAGTTTTTCTATAAAATGGCATTGTAATATAATGAAGAGATGACATGATGCTGAAAAAACCCCAGTAAAAAACATAATACACTGAATATGGAGCTTCAAATAGATATAAGGTAGAAATGAACCACATACACATATATTACATATCTATATATTCGATTAAAATATACTGTTCTAAGGCTGTGTCCCTCTAGGAAAAAAAATTGCTTCACAAACATCAATTAATCTGAGAACAAACAAAGAGAACTCTAGTAATACTTTATTCCTTTAATTCCAAATAATATTATATATATATAAATAGTTCTGGAGTTAAACTGTGTGATAGTATTGATTAATTTTCAATGTTTCGCTGAAATAGTATCTGTCATTGTCAAGATTAATTTTTCAAAGAAAAACCATTAGATCTCAAATAGTAATGAAATTGAATGTGAGGTAAAGAATGAGATTGAGGGTGAAGTAGGTGAGGTTTCAGAATATGTGGATTAACAAAATGTTTATTTTTTTCAAATTTACCATTAATTGATTTCAAGTTTATATTAAAAGAAAAAGATAAAGTAAGTGGTCTCCATATGACTGGAATATGTTGTGCTTCATCAGCTCTATTTAAACCAGTTGGTCTTTTTAATATTTCAATCAATTCCCTAATGGCTTTCAAATCATACTTTTCCAAATTAGCAAATATTTTAGTATTATCAAAATCAGCTTTGTGACCAATTTCTAAAAAATGTGAAATAAAAGATGATGTGTTTAACTTCTAATTAAAGGCATTTTTATGTTCATTAATTCATCTATTACACTGACCTACATAACTTTTCGAGCACTGAAAACATCTAATTTCATAACCCCCTGGTATTCCAAAGTATTCTGTGTTTAGGTTTATGGAAAAAATCACCAATTTTATTTGTAGTGAAAAAAGTAGTCTTTATGTTAAAATTAGGTAGTCTTCTACTAATTTTATCAATGACTCCTTTAATATAGAATAAAACCACTCTATAACTAGTTGAATTATCAATTTTATATTCTTCCTTCTTTTTAGTATCAATGCTATGTAATGCCTTATATATGATGTTTTTATTGTAATCATTAGAAAGCAGAATATTTTTTGTTCCATTCTATTTCTTGAATAAGATGATCTTTATCTGACAAACTACAAGCTCTAGTCAAAAGACTTTTTTCTACAGAAAATATGTGTACAGGATGATGATGAGAACTAAAATTAAGATATCTATTTGTGTGAGTAGATTTTCTTGTAATCAAAACATCTAAAAAAGAAAATTATTTTTTATTTTCAACTTCCATAGTAAACTTAATATTAGGATACCAATCATTAAGAAAACAAGAAAAGAAGACTATCTAATTTTAACATAAAGACTACTTTTCCATTAGCAAAAAAAAATTGTTTTTTCCTCATAAATGGTAAAGACAGAGTACTTTTATAATATCAGAGAGTTTATGAAATTTCATGCTTACAGGCATTGAAAAGCTATGTAGGTCAGCCTAATACATGAATTAATGTCAGAATTAATGAATATAAAAATGCTTTTAATCAGAAAGTTAAATACATCACCTTTTACTTCACATTTTTTAGAAATTGATCCCAAACCTGATTTTGATATTAAAATACTTGCTAATTTGAAAAAATATGATTTGAGAACCATGAGGGAGTCGAATGAAATATTAAAAAGACCAACTGATTTAAATAGAGTTAATGAAGCACATCATATTCCAGTCTTATGGAGACCATTTATTTTATCTCTTTCTTCTAATATAAACGTGAAATCAATTAATGGTGAAAGTGAAGAAAATATACATTTTGTTAATTCACATATTCTGAATGCTCAGCTACTTCACACTCATTCTCATTCTTTACCTCCCATTCAATCTCATTACTATTTGAGATCTAATGGTTTTTCTTTGAAAAGTTAATCTTGAAAATCGCAGATGCTATTTCATCAAAACGTTGAGAATTAATTAATACTAATGCACAGTTTAACTCAAAAACTATTTTATTTACATTAAATATATTATATATATAAAAGAAAAACAAATTTACACTGTAAAGTAAAAGATAATCTCTTATAAGTATCATCCAAAAATGAAATAATTGGGTGTAATTAAATAAATAGGCACATGCATATCCTATCTTAAAAATATGATCAGTGAAATTGATTTCATGACAGATATGAAATGAATTGCTGAAGACAGATGGTTGCAATGATGAAGCATTATTTTAAGAAATTGATGATCAATATTTTAAAATTGTAATTATAAATATTATGAATTCCCAAAAGTTCAGAATAATCTTTCAACTTGAAAAAATCAAATAAGTCTATTGATAGTATTTGTCTGAAAGTTTGTGATGATGATATTTTAGTTGTAACTATGTATTGGATTATTTACATCATCTAATATTAATTCTTAAATGTTTTTAGAAAAACTCACTCAAACTTTTATTTAAGCTTTTCAAATACATCCAAATGTTACTAATATCATACAAGTTAGCATATAATACAATGTTTTAAGTGGTATTATTATTCTCTCTTCTTTAGATGCTGCAGGCCCAATCAACTACAATATTAGCATGGGAACTGAACGAGAGACCTTTAGATTTGAAATATTGAATTTAAGGTAATGCTCTAAAGTTTCAGGGTTCGATTCTCATGCTACTATTGTCACTGGTCAGGCTGAAAAAGAAAGGAGAACAACACTCAAAATGTGTTATATATTCACCTGTATGCTTCTACTAACTCAGTTGAAGTATTTGAAAAGTTTAAATAAAATTTGAATTTTTCTAAAAAATATATTTAACCATTAATATTAGATGATTGAAATAATCCAAAAAATAATTACAATCTCTTGATAGTAATTTTTTTCATATGACACATATATAACAATGTCAGAAAATTTAGTTAAGCAAAACTTTTAATAAACAAGTTATTTGCAACACTTTCTTAAATTGTGGCATAGACAACTTATTTCATATATACTTAACTATTTATGATAAATTAAATAATTTTATTCTTCCTTTTTGTAATATAGAAGGATGACTTTACTATTTGAGGATGTATACAATATTTAAATTGGAATTTCAATATTGCTACATCCTTATTTCATATTTTATATATTAAAAGTTGGGAAAAAATTAAGGCATTGAAAAAACGATTTTTCCTTTTACTTCCAATTCTCAGTTCTGGCAAACAAAATAATTTATTTATTACTATATTTCAAAATTTGTTTAAACAAATAATAAAAATAATTGACAGCTGTTTTTTTTTTTTTAATATAAAATTAACATTTTATTTTTTTATTTAGAAAAAAATGTTCAGACAGAAAACACTTATATTCTCAATCAAGATATGTTTTTTATTTATTTATTAAATTAGCTGTATAAATTGTATTAATTAGATTCAGTCTAAAGACAAAAGATTAAGAATTTATGGATAATAATATTATTATTATTACTATTTTTTAAAAATATAAAATAATACACAATGCTAACAAAAAAAATTCATGTTGCTCATATACTATATCATTATACACACACATATTTAAAATTTAAAGACAAAATATATCATAAAATAAGTTCAAAAATTGCTTTTGAAAATATTGCTGTTTTAGAATAAGCATTTATTATCTTAATAAAAATATGCAGAGACTAAACTTACCTATGAGATGTTAAAATTACAGATCGTCCAGATTTCACTAAATCTAAAATTAAATTCCATAGGAATCTTCTTGAATAAGGATCCATGCCTGTAGTTGGTTCATCCTGAGAAACAAATAAATAAAAAAAACATAAAAAGAAAATAACTTCATCTTCTTTATTATTAAAAATAATTATATACAGAACATTTAATAACATTACCAAGAAAATAATTGGAGGATGGCCAATCAGAGCAATGGCTGTTGAGAGTTTACGTTTATTGCCTCCACTTAATGTTCCACTTAATTTATCAGCATAATTTGTTAAAGATAGTTTCCGTAAAGCCCATTCTACCACCTATGTAAAATAATATATACATTAAAAAACTAAGAGTCAATCAGTTTACTACAATAAGTGATAGAAATATTACTATTATTTTATGATGACACTTCTTAAAGTACTGATATTAAACTAATATTGCTAAGCAAAAAAGGTATAATAGTAATTACTGCAAATACAATTGAAATGAAAATATATTTCTCTAAATATGTTTGAATAAAATTAACTGTTGAATAAAGTCAAAATTCACAGTAGGTTAGGAAAAATATAAAACAGCATAAAAGCATTGAGTTTTAATGAGATGAAAATAGAAAAATGAAGAACAAAAAAAAAAATTGCATTATTTATATTTCAATTAAACATACAGCATTTTCTTTCCAAATCAGAATAAAAGTAAGATTTGGGGAAAAAATTGTGTGTATTATACTATTGGAATACAGTGATTGCATCAGGTTTACAGGTGACAGAAAATAAGGGATTGTGTAAATAAGATATTAATTTTTTAGATAGCAGAAATAGACAAGATATGAAACAAAGCTTGGAGAGAGTGGTTAAAAAACTAATGTAGAAAGATAAAAAAAAAAATCACAAAGATTTAATATATAGTAAAATACATAAAAAAAAAAAACTGATATGAAAAGTAGAGTCACAGAAATACAATAATTGAAGATAAAAGTGTTAATTTATTAGTAAAGACAATGAGTATATTAAAAAAAATGGAAAAAATATTAAGAGATTTATACAAGAGAAGTATCAAGCCCTCAACTAAATTAAATAAACAAGAAAGCCAAGTAGATAAACTATACAATAGTGAATGAAAAAATTATAAAAGATTCAAATGAAATTTAAAATGACAACACAAAATTGATGAGATTCCATTTGAATAATTAACAACTTTAAAAGAAATAGAATGGAATGAATAAAGTGATATTTGTAATGGAGATGTTAAAGCAAACATTATTTGAATTCACCTTTCAATTAAATAAAAATTAAAATAATTTTATTTTTGTTTATTAAAATATGCACAATACTTATGTATATTAACTGGATAATAATAATACTATTTGATAGAACTCCAAAATTACAATCTGATAATAAACTAAAATCTATTAACTTCTCATGCTTTACTACATCCCATTAACAGACTGGAAGATTTATTTTTAAATCATTTCATATATTTTAAATCATATTTTAATTTATTTTTGGAAGCCGTAAATCTGAGAGAATTTTTTTTGCCCTATAATTGACTTATCTCACTATGTAAGAACAGTGCTTGCAATGATAATTTTCTTATAATTACAACTTGAAAAATATTTATTAAATTTCGTTTATCAATCACACTATCAAAGTATCTTTATGAATAACTTAATTTACAATTCATATATAATCTTAATGATGATTTACAGGCTTCTGGATAAATAAATCAATGCCATTAATGAATTATTTATTAGGTTAGAGATTTTTATATTAATATTAATCCAAATATAAATTTTAAACTCAGTTAAAAGATAAATAATGAATGATAAGATATTTGATAAAGTTTTGATGAAACTGACAAAGTTAGTTCAGCAGAAATGCATTTTGGGATTTTCCTAATGTCTACTTATTTGTTAGGAGTAATATCAAGTAATAACTTTACAAAAGCAAATATATATAATAATATGCATGTGTGAAAAAAAAATTAAAAATATGACCTTGTATGATTAGAAAATATAATAGTAAATATATTGACTGTTAAGAGTTTAAAATCTTTATCCGGGCTAATATTAATAAAGTAATCTCTAATCTAATAAATATTTATAAATTACACTGAAAACTTATTCAAAAGATAATCAAATTTCATTTAAGTTGTAAAAAAATGTACACTTATAGATTAAATTAAAATAAAATATGATAGGAGAATAGCAAATGTTGATAAAGACATTTGAAAAGGTTTAAAGACTTGGACTAACTAATGGAGCTAGTTCAATACAAAAGCATCTCAGAGATCACATATAAAGCTATTAGAATGTATTTCTTATAGAGTCATAATTATCTAAACCTCTTGCACATTTGTCAGTAATGATATTTATATCCAAATCTGACTATTATATATCTTTTTATGTAGGAATATGAGAAAAAATATAATAGACTACATATATATGTTAATTATTAAATTTATATTTATTATTTTCCGTCTATAACAAACATCACTTCTCTCCAAAATTAACATGCATGGTAATCTTTTTCTTAAAGCTTTTTATTTGGTTTATAAGCCAGTGTGTGTGTATATATATATGTATGAGAACACAAAAATTGTATTGACTTCCTTTACTTGTGAAAATTTATTTTAATATACATACATACATATATATATGAACATATGTCAACAAATACACTACCTCTTTTTCCTCAGCATAGGGTATGCCTCGCAAACGAGCATACATTAAAAGATGTTCTCTTGGGGTCAATTCATCATATAAAGCATCAAATTGAGGACAATATCCAATGCTTTGTTGAACTTTGAGTAGATCTTTTATAATACTGCAAAAATATTGAAAAAATATAATTTAATTAACATTTTAAAATTGTTGATATTTGGACAGTTTATACACTTTATTTAATACTAATGTCATAATACTTATTGTTATAATTTATAATGTTAAAACTAAAATCAAACAATGAATGTTAATAAATGATGTTTCATAAACATATTATTTTAAAATTTTGATTTAAACAAAAAAATAATGACAGATATTATTTTATTGAATTTTAATCTAATAAATACAATTACAATATTAACAAAACTTTAATAACTTAAGAGCAGAAATTATTTGAACAAAATAAGCACCAACATCATGTGTGATTTAATGCAATATTAGTGACAAACCTAAAAGCTAATGGATTTTGGATTGAAGCATTTATAATTTTTATTTCTCACATGTCAGATGATCTCTGAAGTGATTAATCATTTGGTTTTTAAAATAAATAAAAAATCGTCATCTTGAGGCAGGAATAAGCACTGTTCAAGCAATGAAAGAATGAGTAAGACTGATGGAACAAAGATTTTTCCTCCCATATTCTCATCCTCCCCATTTACCTCACTAAAAGTATTCTTAGCTAGCATTGAAAAATAATCATAAAATTTATTAATATCAAGAATTAAAGATGAATTTATTGACCCTTTAGATTTATTAACATTAAAATCCTTCATAATTTTCCAAAACTCTTTAGGTTGAGCTAGATGTGAAATTTCCATATAAGTATTAAAATTATTTCTCTCAAATTTTTTAGATAAATATCTTAAGTTAATGAAATTATTATCATAAATACAACAACCAGTTTTTTAAAATAATTTATGAAATCTATAATTCCATTTTAAAATTACTTTTAATTTATTTGAATACCAAATAGGATATTTAAGCCTTTTCCCTATCCAAATTGGCACATATCTCTATATATAAAACTACAATATATCTATAAAAGCATCCAAAGCCTCATCAGCAGACTTTGAATTATAAACAGACAACCATTTAGAATCCCGAAGTGATAGGTATAGACCTAAACAATTTGCCCTACGATAATCTCTAATCAATGATGAACATCAACTTTAACAAGAGGAAATCTAGATGTATAATAACCAATATTACTAAAATGAATAAAAAATAAATCCTAATGTTCTATTATTGCAATTTGAAGAATTATTATTTTGTATAAGATTTAAAAGGGTAACAAATTTTTTGAATCTTGCAGCCTTAGATGAATCTATTTGATTACTTAAAAAGTCTTGAGTGTTAAAATCACCCGTAATCATTACACAAATGTAATTTATAAAATATAATTCTATATCTGTTAAAATTAAATGAAAATCTTTAATAGATATACCAGGATGTATATTCCCCATAAGTATTTTAGTATACCTAAAATTAACCTCAACCCAAATTGATCCATTAGGATATAACTTTATGCAACTTAAATTCCAATTGAAATCTAAGAGCAATGAGAATACCACCTCCACTGGCAGGACTACAAAAATCTCTATACAGTCTCAAAACAGTATATCTATCATCAAACAATATATTATTTTCAAACTCCGCAGTAAGTCAACTTTCAGTAAGCATTACAATATTCTAATTTTCAATAGTAGATGAAGTTAAATGTCTTAATAAGTAATCCATATACAATTTGATTAGAACAACACATAATTAAATACCAAAGATGTATGTATATTTGTACCAATAAAATTATTATTAGTTTAGATATATCAATTGAAGAAGTATTATCAATATCCTTATTAATTGCAGATCTCATATCAAGGCCTCTAAAGTTAAATTCCTATTTAAACAAACTGTAGAAATATTACAAGCATTAGACCAAAGCTCTGGCAAAAGAGCCTCTTCTATCAAGATGTATAAACAATGCATATCATTTATTATTTAGATCAAATTTATAACAAACAACAGATCCATTTATTTTGCCTACCAAATAATTCTTCGCTTTAGTAGCTTTAGTATTATAATTCATTCTACTTAAAAACAATTTTTTATATAAAATATGTGGTTTAATAGCTTTAAGCATAGAATCAATAGATGCCCCTATAAGTAATTGTTTATTATTGTAACAGTCACATTTGTGCATTCACGCAACAAAATCCAGAGTCCAGGCAAACTTCAACTGATTTACCAGCACTCTGAGATTTAATATCCTACGAATAACATTTATGAGGCTACACTCGATCTCAATTTCTTTAGTGAGCTGGCTGAGCAAAGGGAAAACATGAGACCCAGGGGAAAAATTAACAACTTAACTATAATTAAATATCAAATGAACTACTTAACACACTATGATTTAACTGAGATCAGGCATAATAACAAAAAAAAAAAACTATATGTACTGCCATTCAGTGCACAGTGAGGAGCCTTGGATCTGAGAACTCTGCACCTAGATCTTAGAATCTGGCTTGCACTGAGTGGCAATATGTATAGAGAGTTTTGCATGTTTTAATAACAGTTATGAGCAAGCATAAGAAATTGTGATCATGTGATGTTTATAATGCATAATATATATATATATTGTAACGGACCGAAAAATGTACTGGGCGTCTACAGGGTAAGATATTTAATTAATTGCTGCCCCAAATGTTTGGGTTGCCAAAATATGTAACGGACTATAAAACCTTTTAGGATAGTACACCCAGAGCCTTCTCTACTTATAGGTCCTATTACTACTCGGAGTTCTAACTCAGTGCAGATACTAGCCTTTAACTCTGCTCAAGGATGGAATTAAATAGGATGGCAATAATGTGACCTCTATATAGATCCTTAATGGCTATTGCTAATAATAAATTAAAATCTGTATGTAGGTATAATAGCTATACTGGTGAGTGAAGTATGAATGATGCTTGACAATATAGAGACCAGAGAAACAAAGGTTTTAACTTTAAACAATAAATATTTATTAACAGATCATGCTTATAGTTATAATATTTATAAATCAACCGAATATATACATGATTATTATAAAACATTAATTTATCCTTACAACAATATGACTAACTGTAATTCAAATATTAAAATATGGGCTGAAATAAGAATTATAAAATTTAGTGCATAATTTACAATAACGTATTAATTATTTTGAATATAAAATTATATTATTAATGTATGATTATCATTCTGTTTACGTCCTTTAAATATACCTCAAAGTTATGTCTATGAATTGCTAATTTGTGTTTTGTATAGTTAAGAAAATATTATATATATCTAATTATTAATTAGTTTGATTTTATCGTATTAATTATTTAATAAATGTAAATATTTAAAACCTTACCTTTTTGTTTCAGTCATTGTCCAGTTTTAAACCTTCCATTATGATAATATTTTATTTACAAAACATTTATAATATATTGATGTATAGTTTGAGTTGTGCATCTCTCTCACCCTATAAAAATCCAAACAAATGGGTTCTTTTGTTTTTTCTTTTTTAAAAAAAAAAAATGTTTGCTACAGTTGGATATAAGAGTGAGAAAAATTCACAACCCAACTCTCGGTATACATTAAAAAAAAAAAAAATTTGAAACATAAAATATAATGAAATTTTGGAATTCCTTAAAACAATAACACATTAAATTTTTAAGAGCAGCTTCGGGATTCTTAGCAGATAATGTCTTTCTTTCCTTCATGTATATTAAATCATGTTGACGTTTTAAGCATTACAATTTCCATGACGAAATTGAATTCCTCGGCGTTTGATTTTAAAGCCATGCATTTTCCATTCATAACAAGATTTTCCCACGTTGATTTAAACAATATATATATACCAATAAATACGATCCTCCATCACACGTCAACGACACCAAGAGGATAAAAAAATCCCCTGACACTCAATTAGCAAAAGTGCATTTTTAGATTTTATTTACACAATATAAATTATTAAATATGAATCCTTTTTTTAAAGCTTACGTTATATAATAAGACGAACGCTATCTCTATGCAGTTTTATTTATATATGTATGAAACGTATGATAAAGATTTTACTTTTAGAGTAATGTTAATAAAGTTCTATTTCATCATTAGTTGATTTTATTTTATCCCAGAAACATTTGATTGCAATTATATTTTTTTAACAATGTTAAATAACTATGATGCTCTTAGCATTTATTTGAACGAACGAAAGTTCATCGATTAAATAGTTTTTTTTTTCTTTTTAAAACATTTTACAATTATCAATAATAAAATTCCAAATATTAAATAGTTTAATATTAATAAAGAATGGAAATCCTAATAACTAATATATTAATTAAAATATTCTTTACAACTTTACTTTCGTGCATTTCAGTTGAACAAGCAAAACCAACAACAACTTAAAACAAAACAAAAAAAAAATCTGTTGCCTAGATATATTTTTTTTTCACGTTCTTAAAATCAACAAAGGTTTACTCTTTTTTTTTCCTCTTTTAAACAAAAGAAAAGTGGTTACTAGAATTTAATGTTAAATATTCTTTTTTTATTTTGTCACGTCATGATTTACAATCTACATTCATGTATATATATGTGTATATGTATATCTTTTATTTTTTTTTTTAAATAAGGATTGGACATCACCTTACATTTCCCCTACCCTTAGAAGGTTAAAATTTAGACCATTGTCAAAATTTTAGCACCTAAACAAAGGTTTAGATGATTATTGTGTTGGATAATTTTATTCTTTTTAAATAGGGAGAGTTCTAATGCTGTAGTACTTATTTTCATTTACCCATCAATATACATTTGCTTTTTTTTTTTTTTTTATATTACTCATTTTTGGTTAGACTCCTATCCTTATCTCTTTCATCTTAACATTGAATTACTGTCATTATTAACATTGTTTCTATTATCTTTTCTAAAATTGCTAACTATATGACGGTTGAATAGTCTGAATTTGACTGGTTAAGTGTCTCTGTTCCAGAAGGCACATATTTGAGTTTGTCAGCCTATATCCTGCTCCCTAGGAGTCTTATTGGATTTTTATAAGGTCTGAACAAAATATGGGATTCCCACATTCTATGGGTCCATTCCCACATCTCAGCCAATTCTAAGATACCTCAATAAAATGTTTCAACATTAATTTGAGTGCATCCTCATCATATCTACCTACTCTAGCTATTTACTCACGAACAATGATGTCTTTCTCATTACAATACACTTGCATATACCCATTTACATTTTTTTTTATAAACTTCACTTTCATCTATTTTAATCATGGTCATCTGTTTACAAATAACTAAGCTTCTGTACATGGCAATTCTTGACAACCACTGTATGGCTTTAATATCCGAGCATTATAAGTTCCTTTTATCTCTCCATCAATATTTAACCAAAATGCATTTGGGCCAGCTTGTTTCACAATAGCATATGGTCCAGCATATTGTTGACAAAATTTATGATAAACATTATCCATTGGTTTACTTGGGCTATGTGTTTTCACAAAAACCTTGTCCCCAATCTTAAAGTGATGTCTGCTTTTCTTTCCCTTCTTATTTCTAAAATTGGATTTATTAATTAACTGTTGTCGAGCCATTTGAATTTTAGTTTCTATGTCATAATGATGACATTCAATTGGAGGTTTGTATTTCACAAATAATGAAGGAATAGGTTGGTTAAAATGTAGTTGGATGGGTGCGAATCCAGTAGATTCATTTGCACCCCAATTTATGTAATTCACTACCCGTTCTGTCTGCTTCACCCACCCCCTATGCTCATCCTTTAGGTAAGTCCGGAACAAACGGCCAAGCTCCCGCATTATGCGTTCACAAGGGTTTGATTGTGGATTCCTAATGGACGTGAGCACGTGTTTGATTTGTAGTTTCTCCACCCATCTTTTCCATTCCTTAGATAGGAAAGGTGTTCCATGGTCTGACAAAATAGTTTTAGGTTTTCCTATCTTGGGGAATTGAAGAGTGTCTAATACCCTGATTGTGTGTCTGGTATTAGCCTGAGGTATAGGGTAAGCAGAGACATATTTCGAAAAGAGATCATAGGCGACCAAGAGATATCTTTGCTTATTGAATGGAGGTAGTGGCCCATAATAATCGATCGCCAAGATCTCATTTGGTCTTTCAGGAATTATAGATTTTAATGCCTCGCTATAATTTTGGTTTACTGGTTTAGCTTTTAGGCATACTAGACAATCCTGAAGTGTTTTCAAGATATCTTTATACATGCCTGGCCAGTAAAACCAAGTTTTCATAGTATGTTCTGTTTTACGGGCACCGTAATGTCCATACAAACAGTGAATATACTTTATGAGTGGGGTACGTAAAATTGTAGGTATCATTACTTTCCACTCTACAGTATTTGAATCAATTTGATAAAACAAAATCTGATTTTCTACCTTATAAAGTGTCAGATTCTTCGGCACATTCAAAACTTCTCCTTTTAGGGCTCTTATGACTAAATTTAAATTCGGATCTTCAAATTGTAATCTGGGCAACCTTTCTAACTCATCCTCTACATTACTATCAATTATTAAGTTGACATTTGTAATGTAGGCATCCTCTACAGATAGATGGTTTTGATCTGACCGACATGGATTCCGACTAAGTATATCCGCTACTATGTTCTCGGATCCTTTGCAATACCTTACAGTGTAATTAAATTCCTGCAACAGCAGACTCCACCTAACTAGGCGACTGTTGGTCAAATAGCTGTGGTTCAGGAATTATCAGGAATTCAAGGCTCTTATGGTCTGTGACCACTATCACCTCAGATCCGAGAAGCATCTGTCGGAACTTCTGGAAGGCCCACACTATAGCTAGTGCCTCCTTCTCAGTTACCGTATAATTCAACTCCGGACCTTTCAGGAGTCGACTGATAAAGTACAGGACGCCAGGTTGACCATCCTCCTGGATTTGGGATAATGTTACCCCTAACCCGAAACCACTACTGTCAGTTTGAACGACAAATGGTTTATCAAAATCAGGGAAAGCCAAAATTGTTTGCTGTAAAAACCCTGTTTTGATATTTTCAAATGCCCTCTCCTGTTCTTCGGTCCAATTCCATTTTTCTTCTTTCCTGATTAATTTCAATAAAGGTTCCATGTGGCCAGCAAATGTTTTGTAGAAATGGTGGTAAAAATTACACAAACCTAAGAATGACCGAATCTGCTTTTTATTAGTAGGCCTAGGAAAGTTTTGAATGGCAGAGATTTTATCTGGATGAGGTCTTATCCCATTACAACCTATGATATGACCTAAAAAGACTACCTGATCAGATGCCAGGGTACTTTTCTTGAAATTGATTTTTATTCCTTTGTGAAAGCACTCCTGGAAAAATGTAGTGAGTTGTTGAAGATGTTCTTCAATGCTGGATGATGCAATAATCACATCATCCACATAAATGGTTATGATTCGCTTAATCTCAGGAGAAAGGGTCTTATCTATACATCTAATTAGACCAGCACCACTATTGATCAACCCAAATGGCATCCTATTGAATTGATAGGTAAAACCTTCATACCTAAAAGCAGTATACTGACGATCATCAGGATGAAGCTCGATCTGCCAATAGCTGGAAGTCAGATCGAAGGTAGAAAATACCTTCTTGTTTCCAAATCTCACGAATAACTCATGAATGGGCGGTGGAATATTTCTGTCTGGAACAGTAATTTTGTTTAGCTGCCGAGCATCCAAACAAAATCTCATCGACCCATCTTTCTTCTTCACAGTTACAACTGGATTGCAGTAAGGTGAAGAGCATTTGGAAATGATCCCCCACTCCAGCATTTTGTTGATCTGTTTGGATATTTCCTGCCGATATTGGTACGGGATAGGATACGATCTGGATTGAAATGGTTGGTCATCCTTCAATTTAATTCTCTGTTGGAATCCAGGTATAACTCCTGGAATCTCCGAAAAAACTGGGTTAAACTGATTAATGATAGATCTTAACTCTCCTGCACTTTTGCTATCTAATAGATTGGACTCTGCAAGTTTAGTGTCTATAAGTGCTTCAGGAATATTTGATACAACACAATCAACCTCAGGTAGGCCATATCTTGGAAGCAATGTCATCTCCAAGACCTCATCATCAATCTCTAACTATTTTATTGGAGAAATCAACAATACAAGAGTGTAAGTGTAGGAAGTCTGCCCCTAGTATGACATCATGGATCAAACCATTTAATATCAAAAACACATGATAGAGGACTGCCTGACGAAATTTTATTTCAATCCAAACTTGTTTCTGTGCAAGCTTTGCCTTCCTATTGTTAGCCATGGTAACCTGCACAGATTTCAGGGGCAAGATTTTAACCTGGGGATTCTTGTTCAGAACCTTCTGATACAGTCGGTCTGAAATGACAGAAATCTGGCTACCAGTGTCTAACAAAGCTTTAATCGGCAAATCCTCAAACAAAGCCTCTATCATGGGACAGCTCTGCAAGGCAAAGTTGGGTGCCTTGTCTTCCCATGAACATGTCATATTGGTGATTTCTCCGTGTGCTCTTCCGATCTTCCTCATTGTATTTTTGGTTCCTTGAGGTGAGGAACTAATCCTCAAGCACCTTTCTAGTTTAGTTTCTGCTTAGTTTTGGATGCATGATTACTGCATCCTGGTTTTGGTGAACCGTTTGGGGTACTAGGGAAATTTCTCAATGATTCTCCATTATTAAATCTATTCCTCTTGGGTGACCATATATTTGGTGCATTTATTTGATTGGCTTTCCCTTTCCAGTGTCTGGGATCATTGTTGTTTTTCTCTCTTACGATAAAATAAGGCATTAACATTTGCCTCATCTTTCCTCCTGTCTGGTGCCCTGATGGATAAATTAGTATTATTCATATCCATACTATTTAACAATTCGGCAACCTGTTCAATATTCTTAGCATTTGCACACATCAGCGATTGCTCTATACGTAAAGGTAAATTCCTTTTAACTATTCGGATGATTTCCGTTTCCCTGAAACAATATGTGTTCAATGAACGTAGCTTGGTAACTTGTCGCCTAATCGGACTTTGTGAGTGTTTCCCCGGGTGCAGATCTATATTTTTCCTGGAAAAGTTGATACAGAATACCTTCCTGTTTATCCCTGTTCCAAAAATTCCTAATCAATAGAGTCTGGTAATCATCAAACGTGGATGGGGTCTGGAATAATGACTCCCACCACATTAAAGCATCACCTTGGAGGTGACTATATGCAATTATAATTTTTTCACTTTCAGACAAACTTCTATTCACCATGAAATAAAGCTTTAAGCTTCTCAAATGTTCAATTGGAGCTTCATTATTGAAACCTTTAAAAACCTTCAGTTTCACAAATTGGTTAATAGCGTTTATCTGCGTGCTGGTTACATGAGTCTTATTCATTTCTTGTGTACTGATTTGTGGATTCATGAGGAGATGATCAACATCAGCTTGATATTCATCTGGTTGTGCTTCATCTATATGAAATTCATGGAGGCCATTCACTTCAGGCATCATATGAGATTGAAAAGTGGATTCTTCATATGGGTCATTTGCTTCTTGTAAATCATTAAAAGCTACTTTCAATTGTGCCACATCATCGTTCCAACCTTCCCGGTCATTTTTGATCTTCTTTTCCCTTCCTGATTGTGGTTTCATATGAATTGGTATTTTTGAGTTAATTTGGGACTTATCCCTCAATGTCTGTTGCTTCATGGCTTCATCTAAACTATCGATTCGACTCTGTGTTTCAGTAGTTCTCTCCATAAGTTTTTCTAACATTGTTTTTCCCAACAGAGCATCTGTTTCCATAAAAGATATCTTATGTCCAAGCTGTTGTAAATGATGATTCACAGCTTGCATCATTTGCTCTTGAGCCCCATTTTCTGCATTTTGTTTAATCTGGAGTTGGCTTAATTCCATCTGTATGGCTTCCAAATCTCCTTGAACTTCTTTCTTGTGATTTTCTTGGCCCTGCCTCATTTCTTCTCTAGTAGATTTCTGGGCTTGGTGTACCTCCTTAATATTATTATCAATTTTGATGGTAATGTTTTCTTTAAACCCAGTAAATTGTTCTTGACACTGCAAGCTCACTACATCTATATTTATTTTCATCTCCTCTACATTTCGCTTTAATTCCGTACTACTGTTATGCACTTCATTCATCTCTGAAGATAACTGCTCCATGGCTGTAGAAACTTTCATTTCAATGCCACTAATTCTTTTCTTAACCTCCTCATCCAATTTGTCAATATCAGCCTTAGTTACCATGTTGCTTATTTCAGCCTTGATTGTATCTATCTGACCACTCATGCTATCCATCCGACCATTCATGTCAGCCTTGACTATATCTATCTGACCACTTATGCTATTCATCCGACCATTCATGTCATCCATCCGATCATTCATCTGACCACTCATGCTATCCATCCGACCATTCATGTCATCCATCCGATCATTCATCTGACCACTCATGCTATCCATCCGACCACTCATGCTATCCATCCGACCACTCATGCTATCCATCCGATCCAATAATGTTTGGAGCATCTGCATCATGGCTCCACTATTTTCTGTAACCTGTGTTAGTCCAATTCCAGGTGATTGAGCAGACTGTTCATTAGAGTCTCCTTGAATTTGAGATATTTGTTTTTCCTCTTGCATTGAGAAAGAATGCTCAGCTCCAACCATTGATCCTCCGGACATATTCATGTCTACTGATCCTACTTGTTCCTTATTAGGATCATGCTCAGCTTCATTGCCACTAACATCCTGTGGCTTTACATATAATTCCTTACTCATACTTGCCAAATATCTCCCACTTCTGAGAAACATACAAAATAAACTAACACCCTTCTTTAAAATATCTACTCTATGGCAAAATTATTTCTTTTTATATAATATTCTATAATATGTCATAGGATCTTCTACCAACTTGTGTCATCACACGTGATTTTGGTTACCTTAAGTATTTACATATCATTGGTATTAATACTGGCTTTATATATTTTTCCCTTATCTGCTTCACTTGCCTACTCTTATTAGATTCTTGATCATCTATTTAGCTTTGGTCTCTATTTATCAATTCATACTTTCACTCAGAGTTATTTGAACTTATTGTTTATTGACTAAATTAACTATACCACTAAGTTGCCACACCATTTAATCCATAGGGTTATGTAATTTATAGTTTATTAACTGACCAACTAAAATATGATAAATCAGGTTATACTGAAATTATGGACAATTTCTCATAAATTCAATTTATGTCACACTAAAAATATACAATAACATGTGATAGGCCCAACTCTTTAAAGCTCAACACATTGTATATCACAATATAATAGACAAAACTTTTCACATGCAGTGAATCTAAGTATTCAAGCTTACCACATTGCATGCCAAAATGTAACAGACTATCAACTAGAATGAATTTAATAATTGGCTATCATGAATGCGACATGATAATCAACTTTCATTAAGTCTATATATATCAGTGTACAGGCTTCACTGTTGATGGTGTCAAAAATGTAACAGTATGTAGTTTGTATCTGTGGTGAACTTACATTTTCAGGCCCAACGTTTTGGGCCTGAAAATGTAACGGACCGTAAAATGTACTGGGCGTCTACAGGGTAAGATATTTAATTAATTGCTGCCCCAAATGTTTGGGTTGCCAAAATATGTAACGGACTATAAAACCTTTTAGGATAGTACACCCAGAGCCTTCTCTACTTATAGGTCCTATTACTACTCGGAGTTCTAACTCAGTGCAGATACTAGCCTTTAACTCTGCTCAAGGATGGAATTAAATAGGATGGCAATAATGTGACCTCTATATAGATCCTTAATGGCTATTGCTAATAATAAATTAAAATCTGTATGTAGGTATAATAGCTATACTGGTGAGTGAAGTATGAATGATGCTTGACAATATAGAGACCAGAGAAACAAAGGTTTTAACTTTAAACAATAAATATTTATTAACAGATCATGCTTATAGTTATAATATTTATAAATCAACCTAATATATACATGATTATTATAAAACATTAATTTATCCTTACAACAATATGACTAACTGTAATTCAAATATTAAAATATGGGCTGAAATAAGAATTATAAAATTTAGTGCATAATTTACAATAACGTATTAATTATTTTGAATATAAAATTATATTATTAATGTATGATTATCATTCTGTTTACGTCCTTTAAATATACCTCAAAGTTATGTCTATGAATTGCTAATTTGTGTTTTGTATAGTTAAGAAAATATTATATATATCTAATTATTAATTAGTTTGATTTTATCGTATTAATTATTTAATAAATGTAAATATTTAAAATCTTACCTTTTTGTTTCAGTCATTGTCCAGT
The DNA here is from genome assembly GCA_028023455.1 of Epiperipatus broadwayi. Taxonomy (NCBI): domain Eukaryota; kingdom Metazoa; phylum Onychophora; class Udeonychophora; order Euonychophora; family Peripatidae; genus Epiperipatus; species Epiperipatus broadwayi. The sequence goes on along the minus strand of JAQFVV010006725.1, from coordinate 1,244 downwards.
TTTAAACCTTCCATTATGATAATATTTTATTTACAAAACATTTATAATATATTGATGTATAGTTTGAGTTGTGCATCTCTCTCACCCTATAAAAATCCAAACAAATGGGTTCTTTTGTTTTTTCTTTTTTAAAAAAAAAAAATGTTTGCTACAGTTGGATATAAGAGTGAGAAAAATTCACAACCCAACTCTTGGTATACATTAAAAAAAAAAATTTGAAACATAAAATATAATGAAATTTTGGAATTCCTTAAAACAATAACACATTAAATTTTTAAGAGCAGCTTCGGGATTCTTAGCAGATAATGTCTTTCTTTCCTTCATGTATATTAAATCATGTTGACGTTTTAAGCATTACAATTTCCATGACGAAATTGAATTCCTCGGCGTTTGATTTTAAAGCCATGCATTTTCCATTCATAACAAGATTTTCCCACGTTGATTTAAACAATATATATATACCAATAAATACGATCCTCCATCACACGTCAACGACACCAAGAGGATAAAAAAATCGTCTGACACTCAATTAGCAAAAGTGCATTTTTAGATTTTATTTTACACAATATAAATTATTAAATATGAATCCTTTTTTTAAAGCTTACGTTATATAATAAGACGAACGCTATCTCTATGCAGTTTTATTTATATATGTATGAAACGTATGATAAAGATTTTACTTTTAGAGTAATGTTAATAAAGTTCTATTTCATCATTAGTTGATTTTATTTTATCCCAGAAACATTTGATTGCAATTATATTTTTTTAACAATGTTAAATAACTATGATGCTCTTAGCATTTATTTGAACGAACGAAAGTTCATCGATTTAATAGTTTTTTTTTTCTTTTTAAAACATTTTACAATTATCAATAATAAAATTCCAAATATTAAATAGTTTAATATTAATAAAGAATGGAAATCCTAATAACTAATATATTAATTAAAATATTCTTTACAACTTTACTTTCGTGCATTTCAGTTGAACAAGCAAAACCAACAACAACTTAAAACAAAAACAAAAAAAAAATCTGTTGCCTAGATATATTTTTTTTTTCACGTTCTTAAAATCAACAAAGGTTTACTCTTTTTTTTTCCTCTTTTAAACAAAAGAAAAGTGGTTACTAGAATTTAATGTTAAATATTCTTTTTTTATTTTGTCACGTCATGATTTACAATCTACATTCATGTATATATATGTGTATATGTATATCTTTTTATTTTTTTAAATAAGGATTGGACATC